>VZSZ01002344.1:684325-920877 GCA_013398815.1 Ibidorhyncha struthersii | reverse complement strand
CGATCCGCGCCGGGGAAGGAGCGGGGGGGTGGGGGGGTGTGTGCAGCTGAGCTGGGAGAAGTGTGGCTTAATCTGCGATGTAACTTGTATTTAGGAGTGTAATTATTAGGAGAGCGGTGGATAATAGTGACTTATCCGTCCCCGAAGTGGCCGTCGGGGTCTGGCAGGCTGCCCCAGCCGGGCGGCAGCGAGCTCCCCTCTGGGCAGCCCCGGCACCGGGCAGCCCCCCCGCTTGCCGGGAAGGCTCTGGGATATTTGGGCTTTTAAGTACGTCTTTAGGGAATCCTGCGGGATAGGCAAGCTCTGGCGTCGGGAGCGTGCCTGCGTGCATGTCAGTCCGTAACACTTCAAGTATTTGTGTTACAGTTAAATGTATCTACGTGCTAGTGAGCGCGTGTGTAATTCATTTACTGCTGTAGCTGCTCTAGCGATAAGGATGTCACCAGCAAACGGCCAAGCTTGCTGTGTAGATATCACTCTTACTTTTTATTTTTTTTCCTTTTTTAAAAATGTTTTTAATTTCAGCCACTGATTTTATAGCTCCTGAAATACTTTTATTTCCCCGATCAGTTGGTTTCTTACCACTGGCACTTTTACCTTTTTGAGTGGGAGATCTTGAAAATTTACTTTCTTTAAAATAGAGCTATAACAATACCTACTCCTTTCAGTGAGGCATGTGTTATTTCCTGACCCCATCGACTTCACTTTGACAAAAAAAAAAGCTGGAAATAACCACTTAAGAGACGCGACTTTCCCTGTTTCAACAAGTTGCTTTATTCTCTGCTCCAGTAATTTCCTCTAAGACTCACGTTCATTGTCGTTATGTAGATGATGTGGTGATATGAGTGATGTTAAACCTGCAGTCACTGGGGATTAATGCACGGGCATGACATCACCGACAGCCAATGAGGTGATGGTTTTGGACACGTACTGACCCAAACTGTCTTCCAAACTGATGAGGTGATCCTGCCGTGCTCCTAAGGAATAACACAAGTTTGGACAAGCGGAGCGGTTTCCTAGCACGGTGTCATTGTGTTTCTGTCTTGTGCCCTCCTCTGAGACAGGCAAGGGTTCATTAAATAGCCACATGAGTGTGGTTAGTCTGGTTCATCTAAGGTTTCACTTCTTGGGAAGAGATTATTGAAAATGGACACATTAGTTCCCCGGTATGGAGAGGGATGTTGTGACTGAGCTGGTTGCTGGCAGAATACAAACAGCCAAAGAGTTCTCAGCCCTTCTGGCAGGAAAGCTGCCTGAACAACGTGTTTGAGCACAGAGTGGATTTACCTGTAGCAAATTGCCATCTTTGCCTTATCGCTTGGAGTAGAGCTTCTCACGTGGAGGTAGGCACAGACTCCGTGTCAGGGGAGCGAGGAGGGAAACCGTGCAGGCAGGTGGATGCCGCCGAAGCTGGGGAGGCAGGAAAGTGTGTGTTCCCCTGCTGCGCTAATGGCTCCTGCTGTGCTCTCGCCTTCGCCCCAGGACCTTGGTGCCTCCGTGCTGCCAAGATTTAGCAGGTTTGAAGCCCTTGGCCTCAGTTCCTCGTACGTTGCTGTAGGGTTACTCAAAAAGTCAGCTGTCTTGGGTAGCTTCTGCAGAATCACAACAGATGTTGCCAAGCTCGGTCTCCGAAATGGGCTTTTCTGAGTTTTGGCTGCCTCTTCTGTCTAATGTTTCCTTAACCTTCCTCATTTTGCAGCAGACTCATTCAAGTCCCCCGCAGGTCAATCGGGGGCTTCCCCACAGGCTGTGTGCCACCCTTTGTGTCACTATTGCAAGTATTTGCATAAAATAATTTATATTAGCTTAAATATTTTCTATTTGCTAGAGTCCTTAGTGTTGATTGTAAATTTTGGGGTCCAGAGTTCATCCCTGAAGTCTTTTAATATTGTTGTTTGTAATTTAAATATACGTACACACACGCACTCCCTTATCAGTGCCATGGCATTGCTAGCCATTTATATCGAGGGAACTACACAGAATATTAGCAGTACAACTGACATGCCTCAGAGGTGTGTATGATTTTTACGCCTTCAATGCCAATAAGACATGACAGGATACATCTAATGAATTACCTTTAAATTAGAAAGCAGTAAACAACCCATTATTGGATTAGAGGAATATTAAAATTAGAAGAACGTTACCATCTTTTGATATCCTGTGGCACATTTTTACTAGCTAGGAAATGACACGGGTTACTGCAGAGAGAGAGAGAGGGTCTCTAGAGGACTGTAATGATTTTCATCTGTGTGAAATAGATTTTTTTAATGCTATTACTATCTTATGTTTAGATGATGCTGTAGCAGATTTATTTATTTATATTTTCTTTCTAGTTTCACATTGATGTTTGCTATAATTTTTCTGAGTGACTTCAGTGCTTGTGGAAGGTACAGGTTTGATGTGCTCTGATAGCTAAAAGCTCCTAATTATCAAAGAAAAACACAGGCAAAATGATACAAGAGGCTTGGTGATAGATTTCAGTCTGATACTGAAGAGCTTTCTGCCTTGCCAGGGTGCAGAGATAGCCTGGGTCCATGCCACTTGTTCTGTGGCCCCTTTCCTTGGCTGCTTAGAAGGCTGCTCCAGCTCTGGTAATTCTGGGATATGACTAAAATTGCGTAAAAAGATTCACATTGACTTCACTGAGATTTATGTAAATTCCTAAGAACTAGATTAAATCCATGAGTTCTCCTGGTCATACATCTCACTGTGCAGGCGTTACCTGGTATTGCCTTCCAGATGTGACTGCTCTGCATTAGATCTGAATTGGCAACTGGTTGGTGATACTTGTGTGGAGCAGCTCATGGTGTCCCCATGCCAACCTTTTATTAATCTAAGGCCAACACCTGCTGTCCTCTCTCAGGCAACTTGCCCAATTAAGGACTGGGCTTTGAGTGAAAAGCGCAGAATTTGGCCAGTGCTTCTCAAGTGTTAGAAAAAAAGTCCATTTAAGAGATAAACACTAAAATAATTGATGGAAAGCGGTTAATTTTCATATTCATATAGAATAAAGTTTCTTCTGAAATCTGTGTTCATGCGATACCGCTTAGCTCTGTTGGCCAATGAAAAATTAAGCCCTTAATCTAGAACTAAACTTGAATTTGTTGGTGCAAGGAGTTGTTTTGTTTGGAATATCAATCTTTAATAACACTAAGACAAACCTTCGATTCTTTTTAACTTGCTACCAGTATAAATACTGAGCAACAAGATACCTTGGGGTGCTAAGCCTTATTTCCCATCTCCTGAGGAAAGTCTTGAGGATACTGTTTTGTCCTGGAGTTTGGAAGCATATTCAGAATAAAGAGCTCTCTTACATACGTACTTTTCATCCAAGGAATTGGATTTTGCTTGTGTCACTCTCACAGTTTATGGCCCTGAGACTCCTTGACCCCTTTCAAGGTCTAGTAGAAGTCCCTCAGCATCTCTTTATCCCTTTGAAAAATTTGATACCCATCATGCAAGTGACTGTTTTGAAGCCAGTGCCAACGCTGCAGACCAGAAGATCACAGCACACTTTCACCTGAGGTCAGGCAGCGTGATCTGAGCTGCTTTGCACTGCCAAAGCATCCCGAATACTTGCAAGCTATGGGGCTTCAATTGGTCTGTGTCACTGAAGCCACTTTGCTATTCTAAAGAGGCTTATAAGCAGGAACAAAGGACTGCGGGTTTCACCAATTCTGCTTTATTTTATATTTTCCAGTAATTATTTTGGAAAGGCTGTGAGCCGAAAGGCTGATTGTCTCAGACTTGGTGCAACTCTGCGAGAGTAAAGCTCAAATGAAGGAAAGTAGTATCAGGTATCTCAGTGACTCAAAAAGTGACCTGTTGTTTTTATTGCCCCTTCTGTCGTGTTTCAATTTCACTTACATTTTACAGGGAACATCTGTGGAATAAAAACTCTGGTGGGGTCAGGCCTTTCTCCTCAGAGAGTATTTCCCTCTGCACAGCATCAGTACAAGTTTTCTCCCTCCCTCCTTTAAAGTAATAGGTATGTTACTGGTCAGGTGAGATATGACAAGCCAGGATAAATATATTAAAGTGGCAGTGGTCCCAGCCACGGGGCTGCATGATGGTAAAAGTCTGGTTAAAGACCTTAGTCCCCAACCCTCGAAGCAGAGCTCTTGCCCCTTTCTGTTCGCCAGCCAGCCACTTGCAAAGCACGACGTCGTCATGCATTCGTTCCATCCTTCTGAACTGAAGGATGTGCTACAACTGGAGCCAGCCTGGCCTTGCTGGTTCTGGAAGCAACTAACCCCTTAAAAGGCGAGAGCAGGACTCTGATGCTTCAGCTCAGAAGAAAAATTCACAGGCTTTTTTTCTAGCCTGCAAGAAACTGCTAACTAAACCAGGAGCATGTGAATAATGCCTGGACATGGACAAACCAGTTAACACAAGTTCTTTTAGCTTTTTCAAACAAATTGCAAATCTCAGGTTCATATTTGCATAATTCGGGTTATTAATTCATGTGTTTGCTAAACTGTGTGCCAAATTTCCATTTGGTGCAAGTTTCACAGTGTTAATCTGAGTGTAAAGGGGAAAAAGGGAAAGCTGAGTTGTTCTAGGCAGCATCGAATGGTTAGTGATTTTTCTTTTCAAGAAAACTACATGAGCTTCTTTTTTTTCTGAATCATTTCAGTGTCACCTCAGGTATTCAGTGAAAAATTTGGAAATTCTTAATTGATAGGGTATCCAGTCTTTTGTATGTGCATCTCTGGGATTTATATATATTGCAAGTTAATAAAGCTTCCAGCATACATTCTGTGCACGTGTAATGCCCAGAATCATGTAATATGAATGACAATACTTGATGTCATTTACTGTGTTATCTAGATTCCAGTGATGGGAACGATGGTATTTTATGTTGTCATCTGCAAGCAGGAACGTCCCTGCATGAGTGAATCTGTTTGAAGGACCAGGCTGTGGCTGTTTTAGTCTAGAGAACGTAGTCACCCACAGATTTCTTTGCTGCTTCCATTATTCAATGAGAATTATATGTGTTTATGATAGTCTGATCAGCAAATAGAAGTGCATCGCAGATGTAGATATATTGTGAAGTACGGTGGTTTACATTAATAGGAAGGATTTATCTTGTTGCAATATTGAATTTATGATGGTAAGCTGTGATATTTTCCTGTTTCAAAATGTTATATTGCAGTGAGCTGATATCAGGGTGATAAAATAAATGTTTCTTTTTTAATTTAAGCCACTATAACATGCTAATATTGTTGGAGACAGGAAGACAAATGCCTTACTTCAGAAATGAATATAATGCATGTGCATTATAATTTCCTAGCAACATTCATAAAACTTAGCCTCCCAAATGAAACTTCTTGTTTTGTTTAATCTAGAAAACAGATGTGGTTGAGGTCTTTAATGGAAGTATGCTTTTGGACAGAAGCTGTGGGGTTAATACGCCCTACCTAAATTAGTCTTTGAGACTCTTTCTTCCCTATTATTCTGAAAAGGAAATAGAGGAGCTGTAGTTGCTGGTGATGGTCCCTTCGCTGAGCATTCAGGCAGCCCACGCTCCTTGCTGGTTTCCTTCCAATTTCCTGGCGAATGCTCAGCAGACAGGGTTACTAGGAAGGAAGGAGGGGTCATCTCTTCCCCTTTGCTGTTATCTCCTCTTCTGGCCATTGCCAGGGACTGTGACAATGCCAGGGCTGTATTCAGGATATCTGGTTGCCCTGTTCCTAGAAAACGTGACAGAGCGTGAAGGAAATCTTCGCGATGCCCCACAACTCTCTTCCAGTGCCACCTGGGCACTACGTACATCAGGTCCTGAGGGGAACTGGGTGAGCCTTCCCCCACGCCGCTCAGATCCGCTCCCTGGGTTGTGCCTTGCCGAGCAGGCAGGGAAGGGCGTTCTTGTCAGCCACGCTCCTACGGCTGAGTAGAGAGAAGGCTGTTGTGGCCGGACTGCTCTGAAACCCACACCGCTGCTTCGTCCCCAAGGAAAACGGGGATGCAGTGAGCCAGTGAAGTTAACATCAGTCAGCTGGTGGTACTAGGAGGTTAAACCTTTTCCTCCTTGTATCTATGCAGCTGTGCCTCACTCCATGAGTGTTTTACTGATTTCACTGGAATTGGCCCAGCATGAATACAGGTAGCTGTAAAAGACCGATCCTGACTGCGTGGTGGACTCTTGTTGACTGCATTGCTATTTGTACTGAGCACTGTCAGTTTAATGACTTTGAAGCACCACGGTTAGAAGTCAAGAGCTATAAAATTTTCCCCAAATACATGTCTGCAGCAGTGAGTGGATTTGCACATAAACCAGGCCATTGAATCTAAAAAAGGCTTAGTAATTCTGTGGAATATAGAAAGATTGTCATGTGTGTGTGTATTCCTGTTACATGACTCAGTCAAACAGTGTCTCCGAACATTTGAATTAATATCCGTAATCTGGAAGAATACATGAAAGTGTTTGACATTGGCTTGTTTAGCTGAAAGGTGCTACTGGAGGAACAGTTTAACTGTGGAAATACTTACCCGTTATAGGGTGTACAGGCTTAACTGGGGCTGAACAGGAAAAGCAAAGTAATTATTTTAGTACTAAATTGTCCTCATATTTTTGGTGTGCTGCTAAAATGATGAATTCTGCTTTTGTTTAATTATAGATGTGTTTCTGTTCAGGGCAGAACAAAAAGAACAAAATTTTGTGAGAAAAAGTTACTTTTAAAAACCTGCACTGATTCTCTGAGTTTAAGAGTGTATTGGGTAAAAAGGATTCTCCCTCCTTTTCTACACCAAATTGACACGGAGGGATGGATCAGAGGTGAAGCGGGGTAATTTCTGGCAGAATTAGTGTAACCTTCCACCTGAGAAACGAATAGGTTCATTTGGTTCATTAAGTGTTAGAAATTAATTGGTATTGAGCTTATCCACATAATTAATGGCATTTCCCTCCGGAACACTTCCTTCCTGTAGATGTTTCTAACGTATTTTTGTGATATATATTTCAGTTTAACAATAGAATAGGCAAAGAAGCCCTAAACCTTTGAGAATAATTACTGTTTATTATAAATCTGAAAAAGATGCAGCAACTTTAAATACAGTTACTTACTTTGCCAGCGTGCATCATTCACCTCCGACACGCTTGAGGTTACGCTTGCTCTCTGCTTGCACCCCAGGCTGAGAGGAGTTGTGTTGTTGAGGGGAGGAATGGGCAGCTGCATCTACCCAGCATCTGCAGACGGCTGTAGAAATGAGAAGGAAACGGAATATTTTCAGCAAAACTCTTGGTTTTTGCGTGTGTTACACGTTCTTCTTCTTGAACAGAATCTTTAGCACTGAATAAACTCTTACTGTTAAATTTCGCTTAGAAATGTAGTGGAGATGGGCAGCTATTTGTAAATAGCATATTTGGAATATACATAATTGTATGATGGCTGAAAACTTCATACACCTTCTGTGTTTTCCTCATCTAAGAGGAAAAATAAAGACCGAATAAAGCCAAATGGGTATTGTTTTAAATGCCTTTTTCTACAGAAGTAACATCTTCTGTTACAGTTAATAAGCATTGTTGTCTTCTGTTTAAATTCTTTGTTACAGAGGCTTAGAGCAAGAGGGCTTTAATAATAAAAAGGCCTTCTTCTCTGGAATGTCTGTCTGATAATAGCCTGTAAGATTTAAGAATAATACTGTAAAATAATTGGTTTTCAAATGAATAAATGTGTATAACTAATTGGAGGGCAAATGGAAAATCCACATCCTCCAAACAAATATAGTGCGTCTCTTTAAATAGTCAAACATTTTTTCCTTCTGTTTTTCTACCCTCAAGACAAAAAAAAAAAATCAAATCTTGTTCAGGTTGTACTTAAATATGACCAAACTGATAATTACATTATTACAGAGAAGGGCAGGATAGCTGGAGGATATGTACAAGGTGCATTAGTCCCGCAAATAGAAGCTGATTTACTTATTGATAGTAGAGACACGTTTTAGTCACTTTATAGAATTAACAATTGATCAGCTTGTTAGGTTCTAGTTCTTCATAAGCACAGCATGTTTATTCATTATTGTCATTACATGGTGCAAGCAGCTGAGGTCATGATCAGTAAGCCAAAATCTAAAAATATTTAAACTTGCTTAAATGTAACTTTTGCAAGAGGCAGGTTTTGGGCAATGCACCGATTCTCACTTTTCAGAAATAAATATAACTTATACCTGCCTGGTTAATTTGCATTTCATTTACATTTTTCAGAACCATCAGTTCCATTTGTTTTCCAAAGGCCAGTGATTCAGGCTTGTAAAAGTGTAATATGGTGGGCAACACAAAACCATTACTTTCAAATTGCCTTGGTCACTGTAAATATATATCGATATATGGGACTGCAACTGAGAAACTAAACACGCTGCCGGAGGAGAATGGAAAGACGTTATTCCAATAAATATATTCATGATTGTTTGTTACTAAGCGTAAGTTATATTTTCTAAATCAGCATTGACTTAAGCTTGAGCAAACTCGATAGCAAAAATTCCCACAGAGGCTTCTCCTGCTACATATGACTAATATATTAAAGAAGATAAATAGTCATTTTTAAAATTTATTGCACAGTAGGATTGAACACAAGAGGAAACCATTTTACAAATCTGAAAGTTAAGGTCACCCTGAGAAGAAAAGGACACTTAAGATGACTAGAAAAAGTCTGCTTTCTCAAGAAATTGAGATTCCAAGTTTACTCTTTTCATGGTGTCTTTTATAAAGCTTTAGAATCCCAAGTGTAAAACTAGAGTCTGTTTTGATGTGCAAATATTTCAAAACTGTGTAGTGGATAGGCGTTTAGACACTCGCATCTAACCAGTGCTACAGATTAGCTGCCAGTCTCTTAATTCATTACGGACTATGAAGTTTTTTGATATTGTGTTTTATAAGATAATTCAGCATTAGGCATGAGCTGTCTAAAACATTTCATTGAACTCTTCTTATAATTTTTAAGTTCTCTCACTCTTCCTTTTCTATTTATAAGCTTTTTTTAAAAAATCCATTCTGTATATTTTAGTCATACTGAACACCATTAAGCTTTTGGTTCATAATTCAGACTCCTAGGAGTATGAAAATGTGCTCAATAGCATTTTCTTAGGGCTTGTTAATAAAGTTAATGAATTATTTTTTCTATTAGACTGTCTTGTCTTTGATAATACTGCTTGCTTGTTTGAGCTGTAGCAAATCAGGACAACATTGATTTTCTTTAGGAGATGAATAATGAAAGATCTACATTCTTAAATATGTAGATAAAGATAAGTGACTTAATTAAAAAATTATCAGTGGAAGGTACTAAGATGAATTAGCTGTTTTAATTTGTTGTATATGTCAATATGCTGTAACATAACCTGGAGTATTACATAAAATCCAATTATGATATACTTTTCTTTAACTTTCAGCATGATTTCATAGTGTCTTCAGCTGCTTATTCGTTTCAAAATTGCTCATGTATTGGGAATGTTAAATTCTTGGAACTATCTGCCCGAACTTCAGCTTAGGTAGGCCTTGACTCTGCAGGTGTTTAACGTCCAGTGCAATGCAGCCTGGTGAAAATAGTTCTGCTCTGATCAATAGTAACGTCTGTGGGCTTTGCCTTCAGTGGTGGAAGTCAGGTTATGAGCCTGATATTGTTTTTCCACTGACTGGCAAATTCTGCTCTTTGATCGCATGTGCTATGAATATCAGAGCTGGCAAAATTCCAGGCGAAATTGCTTGCTATTTTTTGACAAGCCTTACAAATTACACATGATGAAAAAGGGACATCTCGGGGCCTCTGTCTTTCATCCAACGTTGTATTTAATATCGTGTAGCTCTCGTCAGAGTATGCAATATAGAGGAGGAGCTGCTCTATTAAGACATGGTGGTTGATCTTATTAAAGGAGATAAATGGCCTTCTGCTGGAAGGGCTGCTCTGTGCCACAAACTGTTTTGTTTTTTTTTTTTTTGTCTCTTGTAACAGAGCAAGCACCCACACAAGTTCCACTGGTGGATTCCCTGGTGGGAATAATTATGTGTATAGTACTGTGCCTTCAATAAGACTCTCACAATTCTCATGCTTAAATTCTAAGTGACTCCCAAGTCATGCTGTTTTTCAAGCTTCAAGATCCTGTTTTTCAGAATATATTTTCTCAAATCTCAGTGCAGCTACAAATACATCATTTGACAAGCATGGCTGAGCTTCTGCTTCAGGTCCTTGGGTCACTGCCTTTCTGTTGCAAATGCGTTGTCCAACGGTTATTTTGAAGGTTAGTTATTCGTATCTTTTCTAGACATCTCCATTAGCTTTCTAGGCTGAGACAACAGCTGGTTCATAAAGATTTTTCGACTTTGCCTTCTCCTGATGCTAGACTCATGACTGTCCCGTTTGAAGTAATTCAGTTGGGTGATGGGAAAGAGGGGTATGTTGTAAGGAGGCTACACTTATAACGGGAAGGAATTGGAGAGAGACTTTATAAAATCTCTGGGTAAGGTATTGGTTGATAGATAGGACATGAGCTGAGAAATCCATTAGGGTGTCTCTGTAGAGCTTCCATGCCTTGGTTTGAGAATACAGTGTGTGATTTGGGCAGGCAAATTTTACTCTTTGAGATCCTACCCAGCAATACCTTGCCAAACTGCGAAGCATTGAGGGTAGACTGGTGCTTCAGACTTTACTTTGTTTTATCTTGTTTTATTCATTTTGTCTTGCTTCAGCTTTTGATTAAACATAATACTTGTGTCAATGAAATGAGTAGCAAACACCTGCCACATTATGGATTTTGCTATGTTAGAAGTAACAAATGGGAGCCAGTGCTTCTTGTTCAGAAGAGGAAGAGTGCCAGAATCAAAGATGTAAATAAGAGCCAAGGAAAATTAATTGCAAACCTGTCAAGTCTGGTCTGTCTTTATTTTTATTACATGGTGCTCAGCAGATCTTTCTTAGAGATGTTTTTAAAAAATAAATCCTGCTCCTTGTGTGAATTCAGCTGAAACTTACCCAGTCACAGATACTGTTGCTGGTCTTCTGTGCCAGGGGAGCAACATCTGGATTTGTGCTTTCACTCTGAAAGTTTTTTGCTCAATGCTGTACAACACACAGACAGGATGTGGCTGTGGTTTTGTGCTTTGGGACGTGAGTCTTAGGAGACAGGGTGGCAAAGGTCTCTGGTGGAAGAAAACTTCAGGGGGTCCCAGATAACCTATGACTGTGTCTAGATTGTTGCACTGGAGCTTAAGCCAGGCTTGAGCTCCGCGTTCAGAGAGGTCTGTTAACTTCCAAGCACCGAGCAACAATGACAGTGCTAAAACTCAGCCTGCTGTCTCCTCCGTTCAACACTTACACTTCTAGCCTGAATGCTGACAAATAGCACGCGGGTCTTCGCTCTTCATGCAACAGCCAGCCTGCTCTTGATCTCTCCCTGCACTTCGGGGTCTCTGCTGGAAGAGGATGCACTGTTGTCGAATGACCCGAAATCCTCCTGAGTGGAGAACAGAAAGCTTCAGAAAGTAATATTTTCCAGTTAGGGGACTATCTTAGGAATACTCTGTTATTAAATGAGAAATCTTTCATATTCTTGAAGACCAGATGTTGAGACCTTCAGGTTAAAAAGGCAATAGATTATTTATGCAATACTGCTATTCTCAGGTAGTAAGTTGGATGGTGCTATTGTGAAATAATTAGGAATTCTTGTACAACTGAGTAGTCAAGTTAAAAAGGACAAATCCATGGTTTAAGAAACCAACTCTCTTTGGCTAGAGTGCAAAAATAATTTAAAATAATAAACCACACCCTCCAATGGCCATTTATTCTGTTTTACGCAGTAGTGTCAGTATACCAAGCGAGTTACGCTGTCTTTCTGACATACAGATGCTGTAAAACACTTCATACTCACAAATACCTCCTCAAAATTGTACAATCTGGATGAAGGTGAACAGATAAATGCCCAAGTATTTATCCTATTTGCTCAAAGCCGTCAGCTTAGAAAAAGAAAAAAGGACCAAGTGGGTAAAATAAGGGTGGTTGCACTCTCTCAAAATGTCCTTTGGGTGGTTACTAAACACTATCTGTGAGCACAGAAGGGAATTTTGACCACGGTCTGTGAATTTTACGGGAGGATAGAGGTGGGCAGGACATCCCTGGTTTAAAAACAAGCGTTCAACTAAATTGGCAGCAAATAGCTATGTGAAAACAAGGGAGGTTTGCCTGAAACAGTGCAAGGCATAGCTCTAAATTAAGTCTGTGTCTTTCTTTTTGGATGCAGTGGTACCCTCTGGTGAGTTCAGTTACCTGCAGCCTCTCTTGCAAATCTTGGCCAAAACGTTTGTCATCTGCAATGAAAGGGTTTCACTTGGAGAGGGGAAAATACAAATCCAGTAAGTGATTTTCCATCCCCGCCCCCCCCTTTTTAAATTAGTGTTGCTGTTTCGCATTTAATTAGTGGCCAGTATTAAAGTAAAAGGCCTAACAAATTCCTGCTATGGTCCCTGAGATGTAGCGCATTTTTAATATTTGCAGTTTTTAATCTAAAACCGTCCTGTGACTGTCTTTGCTAATGGCATTCTTTCCGTTTGTGTGGCTGTCTTGCCTGTCGCCAGGTATGGAAATGCCTTGTGCAACAACCCTAGAATTTGAATCAATGATGCAACCACTCCATAGGCCTCTTTAAAAATGTATCTCACAGTGCAGAAAACTCAGATGGGAACAGTTAAAGTGAGAGAGTTTCACTTTTGTGTTCCAGCTCATCAATCTTTAAAGAGACACTAGTAGGTCAAATGGGTCTAACACTGATCGATTTACAAGAAGAATCCCTTTTTAAAGTGAATCACAATTCATCTCCAACGGGCAGTTGAAAAAATAAAATAAAAAGATACAGCCACTGGGGTCCTGGTGGGGGAGTACTTAATTAGCTCAGCTCCTCACACACTCTTTAGTTAGTTGTCCCTTAGAATCCATAACCCAGTCTGATCTGATTTTTACAGGCCATTACGTTTCTGTTCAGTTAGCTCTTACCGGATCTGAGTACTTGTATTTGACTAATACCTACCAGTGAGAAGGGCATCCCTTCTTGCCTTTGAGGACAGGTTCCCTGCAATGTGATAACAACAAAGCGTGTCTGTCCCCCAGTCTTCTTACCAAAGGCTGCTTGCTGCTTAACTGCACCTTAGGAGTACAGATAGGACATTGCCGGGTCACCACCCCAAAAGGCAAATATCTGTTGAACAGCAGTTCCGCAACAGCAGTTGTCTCAGGATCTAGCAAAGTGCTCGTGACTGATCTTGTTTTCCTGTAAGGGTGACTGCGTTTGAGTTACAATCAGCGTACTGGTAAAGGTGTTTGTGGCAATAGGATGGAGGTAAATGAGGCATATTGAGGGAATATTTTCATGGGATTATTGGGGGGGAAAGCTACTGGAAAGTTGTATGTGAGATGGAGGGACTCTGTTTAGTTACGCTGCCCATCTGAAATCACAGAAAGGTGGTATCTGCTGAGACATTTCATACCTGTTGCTAATTCTAATATGATTGAAATTTGGATGTTGCTCTCTTTATTGTAGTTAAGTTTGAGTACTGTTTGCCTCAGGACAGTATTCAGAGTTCACCTACTCAAAAAAGGAAAACGTGTATTGTGGGGATCTGAAAGACAAGATTCCATGAATAGTCAGAGATCAGAGAAATGGAAGATTCCTAAAAAAAAAAAAAAAAAAAATATTCAGCAGAAATAACTGAGTGTCCACCCAAGGTGGCTGAAAATCTTGGTTCTTATTCAGATGCCAACATCCACAACATCATACAAGCTCAGTAAGTACAATGCCCAGAAAAAGAAATGGTAGTTTTTTTCTTTAGCTCTGCCATTGTGAACGTGAGTGCAGACAAATGATATTTGAGAGAGGTGAGGGGAAACAACTGCCAATGCGGGACTAAACCTGGAAGGTGTGGTAAAAGTTCACTCAGTTCACTTTAGCTCCAAATGTTTTTAAATATTCATTTCAGGCTAACCCAAAGCCTGAAATATATTATAGAGCCCACTTAGTTTTTCATATTTAGTCCTGGTTTCAGCTGGGATAGGGTTGATTTTCTTCCCAGTAGCTGGTACAGTGCTGTGAAGGTGGAGAAAATCTTCGGAGGGAGAATTGGAAGGGGGAAAGCAGGGCAGCGCTGGCTGTGACAAGGTGGGCTCAGGGAAGGCTTTGGGTGACTATCTGGGCAGGCTTTGTGGAAAAATATTAAGTATGGTTCAGGTTTTTTTTGTTTTGTTTCCCCACCTCTCTGGCAAACAGTATCTCATTGTTAAACGAGTGAACCGAACGTGCCACCAAGTTAACGTTTTTCCATGAATAATTTTTTTTCATAAAGTCCCAGTTTCCTGGATGAAAATAATTGGAGGAGATTTTTCTTTTCTGTTTTCTAATTATTTTTAAGAGAGTTAATAGCTCTCTAGTGGTGATGAAAAGCTGATTAAAAGCTGATTGTTTTCTACCCTGAAAATAAACAAACAATCAACAATTTATTACTTTCAACAGATCTCACATCTTTAAGGCAGTCTTAATTGCCTTCAAGTGAGGTAGGTAAAGTGGGGGGATCTCATACTTCATTTCCAACCCTGAGCATTTCAAAACATAATCAAAATCATGCCACTTACCCTCCCCTCAGCTCCTCCCATCAATCATGCACGTGGTTACGTGATCATGAAGTGGCTTGTGCATAAATGAAGGGGCAACAGAAAACCAAAAATCCATCCTAGGCAGACTGGGAACTGAAAGCCTGAAGTTCAGCCTTCTCTGAGCTTTGTGATAGAGACTTTTTTTTTTTTTTTTTAAGCAAATGAAGAAGAAAGTTTCAAGCTTTAGGCATGAAAAGGACATGCTGTGACTTATTCCAAGTCTGGCTGTGGTCTTACTTTAGTCAGACCAACTGACTGAGCCTCCAGTATGGAAATGTGCTGTTACTTCAGCTGTGACAGGTACTGGAAGGAGGACCCTCTGACAATTCAGGTGCTTGAGGGGGAAATACCATGCTAACACCTTCTCTTACTGTTTCTGAAGAGCAGTTATCAGCTGCTTGTGGCTGCTGCTGTCCTGTCTTGGTAGTGCAGTGACAGGAAGGTATTCAGGACTCTTCTCTTTACCGTTCCCTCAGCACTTTTTGCAGTTTGCTCCTTTTTCATTGCAACAGTAGCCAGAGCTCTACCTGGCTTCCTCATGCCTGTGAAGGGATGAAAACAGCAGCCAGCAGATGATTAACCTGCTCTAAACAGGGACGCTTTTTTTTCACCACGGATCAATATGTAATTCAGGTGGGGTCTCTCTCCCTGCCTGTCAACCATTCTCTGGATGCTCACACACGTGCTGCGGCCAAGCAGGTGAGCTTCCCAGGGAAGGCAGGGAGAGATGCTATGCAAACAAGAAACAGAGAGGGCTGAGAATGGACGGGGAAGGAGACCTGAAGGATTGCACTGGAAGAGGAAAGGATGCAGGAAATCCCTTCTGGAGGTGAGGAGGCAAAAAGGAATTTATGGGTCTTCTGAAATTCTTTTGCATTGCTCCATGCAGTAGTTGGTACTACTGTAAAGGAAAATATCTGTGAGAGGGTGTTACCTTACATATGCATACTGGAATCTGGAATTTTTCTGGTTACAAGGAGAAAGATAAAGGCCTGCAGGAAAGAGGTGGAGTCACTCCACGTACATGTCAGTGGTCTGCTGGGGCAACCAAACCAGCTAGGGCATGCTGCTTGCACATCACAAATGATACATCTTTCTGAGGTCTGTCCACTTTTTTAATTTGCTTTTTCTTCTGGCAATGTAATATTGATTCCAGGGCCACAGGACCAATGGCTTAGGAGATAATTAACAGATATATCTGTCCGCTCATTTTTCTTCTTGACTCAGAAGAGGGCTGCTGTCAGGAATTAGAAAATCTTACATGATTCCTGGTACCTGAAGAGCTCAATACAAACAGTGTATAGCTACAGCCTCACCCAGGTCTCACAAACTCAGTGAGAGGTAAACCCAACCGTGTCATGCCCGTACTGTGACTGTGGTGCTCCAGTTACCTCCAAACAAGCAGATACTTCTCCACAGTGCAATGTTGAGCAGAGATCAGAGTTCAGAACTCAAGACCAGTGTCACCAGTGTTGGAATAGGAATTAAGTTATCCCTAGCTCAGATAGTGCAGATGCACTCTGTGTGGTGGTCAGTACTTCCATCCAGCATGATGTAGCCAAACCACAGAAAAGCAAATACAACTTTGAGATTGGTTCTGAATATGCTTTTTTTTTTTAATTTTTATTTAACTAGGATCAAGGCTGAACAAGATTGGGTGCTTGTTTGAAGTGCAATTCTTTATTGACCCAACTCCCAATCTTCATGCCATACAAATGCTTTGCTAGCTTATTAGCAGTATTTTGCCTCTGTCATTCAATTACAGAAAATGAGGAATGATATTACACCTGTTTGGGTTTGTTTGTTTTGTTGTTGTTGTTTTTTTAAGTAACAGTTCCTGAACTGATGGGTCAGGAACCTGGTTTTGGAATTTTCCTGTCCAGTAGAGGAATGATGTTTTTAAAAATAACTTGAGGAGCAGGCTCCAATAAGCAAGCAACGTTTTCTGACATTGAGTAAAAAGCTTGTCCCATAATATGAAAGTCAAGTGACAAAACAGAATCAAGAAGTTGGGTTATAGCTTTTTGGTATGTGCCTCTCCTCTCCTGTGTAAGTTTTGCTCTTCAGTATTGCCACAAGAAGTTCTGTATACTAGAGGCAGAATTGTCAACCAGTCCCAAGACAACTGCGCTACCTTTGTACAAAAATGGAAATATCAAAAATGTTGCTTTTCAATTTGCTAGTGGTTGTCCTACGTACTATCCTAGACTGACAGAGAGAACAGAGATAGCACACCACAAGATATTTTGCTATTGGCATATGCAGTTGATAAGGCAGGTGCTAAAAATGTGCGTTTGGCCCATAATTACACTTCTGGAAATTTAGTGCTGCATTTATGAAATGCTTTTCATTAGAATCTTTTAACAATTAGCTAATGAGTCCCAAGTGGAACAATTATCCCATACACCCAGACAGTTGGGATTCTTCCTCAGCCAATGTGCATCCACTGCTCATAAAGCATGTTCATGTTCTAAAAGCAAAACCAGCTATTCCGTGCTTTGCTCTTGGAGCGTTTCATGAATTGAAACAAAATCAGAGACCAGATCACGTTGGTGACACAGCAATGGACAGACTCTGTTGGGGTCAGGGCCTAATACAGCTTAAGGAAGCATGAGTGGACATGCTGTAACGATTTACTGTGAATTAAGTGTTTTGGGGAATAACAAGAGAATATAGTATTCTAATGCAGTAGAATCAGAAAGAACCAAATTTGGTTGCATAAGAACCCTCAGAACCACCAGAAAGATATCTAAATATAACACAAGCTGGCCCTGTCTGCATGAAAAATAGATCAGTATGTGTAGGAGGTATTTCAGTTTTTCTGCCACAATTTTTCTCCACTAACCTCTGTCTGTGGTCAGGGTATTTAGGATGATGCTGTGAAGGGTGGCTATTTACCTCATGTTTATATTCCAGTGATTTTTTTTTGCTCCAAGGCATAAAGGAGATGTAGTCCTGTTACAAACCCTGAGCAAACATGTAATCCAACCCTATGGATGGAGAAGGGAGCCTTCATCATCCCATAGGTTTTCAGCCAATTTTAAAAACCCCTCCACTGAAGCAGGCTCCATGAGTTTTTTTGAGCAGCTCGTACCACTAGTTTCCCACATTTAGATACAGAAAGTTTCTCCCGGTGCACACACCAGATTACGTTTGCAGGACACTCTATTTTTATGCTATTTGCAGTAGCTACAGAGAAACACTTCTTTAAATCATGCCCTTCTTTAAAGCAAACCTCTTCAAGGAGACTGTTAGCCTGTCTCCAATAAACTCTCTTTTCTTGACTAAACAAACACAGCTAGTTCAACCTTTCTTTACTGCTCGCACTTGCTGAATCTCTTGATTTTCTTGTTATTTCCTTGGGATTGCCTCTTGTTCTTAATTTGAATTGTCACCTGTAGTCAGTGATCGTCTGCTTCTTGCACATGAGCCCTGGGCTCGCTACCAGGCACCCCGAAAAGGTGTGGGAACCCCCAGTGCATTATCCAGAGGCATAAACTGATGTGAGGCCCCCTCCTCCATCCTTTCCCTCCCTCCCTTCCTCTGCAAAATAACCTACAAGTTCACCGGGGTCCCTGGTGAGTGGGAAGAAAGGTGAGCGACCTGCTCTATAGCAGGTCAGTTATCTTTTTCTTCCATGGGAGAAATGAAATTCCTCCATCAACTCAGGGTACAGAAAACAGCGTCTTATTGCTTGGGAGAATCTGTGCAACAACTTTAATGCTTTGCTAGATGGCAGGTAAAGTTTACAGTGGGAGAAAATGTGCATTTGCCTTGTCTGAAACATCCTGCTGAAGAGACTTCCTTCAAAGATGTTTCTCTCCACGTTTTTTTGCACGCTGCCTGCTTTATGTGAGTACTGCTCTGCTTCTGGGAGGTCAGCTGGGAGTGGAGCGGGGCACTGTCTCCGCTCTGCCTCCTCTTTGAAAAGGGTTGAAGCAATTCCTGTGCTTCCTTGAACACAGTGCCTGCAAGTCTGCCCATCTCTTAAGTAGGCCATACACCAGGGGGTGGGGAAGATTTTGAGCTATAGTGAGGGACTGAAAGAACCTGGATAATCACAATGAAAAATTCTCTCTGATAAATGTAGTTGAAAGAGTCGAAACGCTGGGCTGTAATGAGGAGATATCCTGTGTTGGCTGTCCAAGTTGGGAAGTCTGTGCCACCTTAAAAATGAAACCTTGATGACAATACTTACCTCTTCAGGCATTTAGTTTGGCAGAAGGGTTCTTTGTGGGATGATGATAAATAATAAATAATGCTGTATGGAGAAAAGAGTCTGTTCTGACTCTGCTTTACAGCGAGAATAGCTCTACTTTACTCTCTGGGCAGTCCTATTGATTGGTCTGGGCGGAGTTCTTCATGGAGGTGGACTTGGTTTGAGTTGAGAGAGAAGGTTCTAAAACTTTTTCCTAAAAATTAATTTTCTAAACAAGATTCTGTTTAAGCTAGGTGATCCTCTCATACACAGCAATTATACCTTTGAACTGCAAGTGATCAGTTATTTATGCCAGCATAACTCATGTGTTTCATTTGCAAGACTAATTCTTCTTGCCATGTAAATACACTTGAAAGCTGTGAGTTCTGGTGACCACAGGTCCCCAGAATATACACTGGAGTTAGTGTATATGAAGAAGGTCCTGTTCCCTTGCCTGCAGGGGACCTGAACTAGCCCCTGTAGTTTGCATTGCACCAGGTTCCGAGTAGACTACTGATTTGTTCTGCTTCAGTAGAGGAGGCAAAACCTTTGATTTCAAATTCCTCCTTACACTGTGCGAACTTGAGATCTTCTGGCAGTCCTTTACTTCTCACCTTCAGTCCCTTGCTTCAATTTGTTTTCTGATTCTGTGCACTGCTTCTGTGTGACCTGAGCTTCACTGGATTAAATTTGGAGGCCACAAACTCTCACTTAAAATGAGTCCAACTGAAAAAGCCTTTCCAACAGAGCATCCACCCAACTCACTATTCTCACTCTGGCATAATTAACAGAGGAAGGCTACAGTGACTGGGACAGAGAATTAGGGTGGCTTAGGCATATCTTTGCAGTCCTACCAGCACATCCTCTTAACATGCCCACAATGGATGGAAGGTTTGTTCTCATCTCTAAAGGAGACAGTGAAGACAGATACACCCTAGAGAACTCCACGTGCTGCTGAAGACAGACACATTTCCCCAAAATGCATGGCACATAGGATGTCTGTCCTGTGTGTAGATGGTCCAGCTGGTAGTGTGGTCAAAAACTCATGGGTATAACAGCAGTTCAGTACTCCCTTCTCAGGAGACTGTGGGTTGTATTTCCTTTAGCTCTCATGGGCACCATTTTCTTTTCCTCCCCAGCTCCTCCAGTTGCTGTTAAGTGAGATTTTGAAATATCCCTGTGGAAAGGACTGACTAGTGCTGACAGACTGAGCTGCTGCCAGCAGAGACTGGTGTCATAAATGGAATGTGATGTCATAAAAAAGCACTTCAAAAATTGCAGGTGAAGTGTGTTGGGAGTCTGCTGGGGTCTGAGAGGTGCTGCGAACTGCTGTGGTCCTCCAGTGATTTTTTTGCTTCATGTCTGGTTTTCTTAAAAGTGAGGAAGCACACCTGGAATTTGCTGCCACCTTGTTTCTATAACTTTCTTGCTGTTTGAAGAGCTTTCTCAATTCAGTTTGCCTTGGAGCTTGGTGGCAGGGGGTTGGAACTAGATGATCTTCAAGGTCCCTTCCAACTCTAACCATTCTATGATTCTGTGTTATCGGCCCTTCCTCAGTGATGCCTGTAGGGAAACAGACGCAGTAGAAAGATCAGTGTTTAGACTGGGAGTAAAGGGTAGAGGAATTTAGCTCAAGAAAAGTTTTGCTTTCTTTCACTGTGAGAATAGTTACTAAATAGTTGCTAAAATTTGTGTCCTTCCTCAGTTTGCATAGTGCCTTTCTATCTGGTGTGCCTGTTACCCGGTGTGAGTAACGATGAGCAGAACCGAGAGCTTTAATTGCCTTATTTGTCCCGTGTGATGCTCCAGCTGGGCGGGCCAGCAGGATATATCAGGAGGGAACACGAAGTCCAAGCTGCAAGGCTTTTTTACCTCTGTTTGCGGTATTGGTAGAGATCATCTCTGGTTACTGTCTTTTCTGAGGTTCACTTCAAAATACCTGATGTTGAGAAATAGGCATCGATGCAGAGAAGAGCTGCATGGAGGATTTAATAGTGCAAAGCCTTCCAAGGAGAGGCTTCCTCTGTCTCACTGGTGTGGAAGTCAGGGAGGTGATGGCGGGCTGGGAGTGTGGGCAGTGATACCGGAGAGCGGAGGGCACTTTCATCCGCCAGCAAGAGGTCTAATGAGACCCGACGCCTAGAAGCAGAAGCTGGACAAATTCAGATTAGAAGCCGGGTGCAGTGTTTAAAGTGAGGTTAATTAGTTGTTGGAATAACTTAGCTGTGGTCAATTTCCTGCCACTTGAAGTCTTCAGGTCAAGCTGAAGTTCCCTGACCCGATGCAGAGGTCTCTGGGCGAGGGTCGGGGGCCCGAATCCGGGATTCATGCCGCGTTGTGTCCCTGCGGCCGGCCCCTTCCCGCGGGCTCAGGAGGGGCCGTGAGGAGACGGGGCGCAGCGGGGAGCCCACCAGCCCGGCGCCCGCAGGGGGGCGAGCGGAGGAACCCTGCGACAGCGACGTGCTAATGTGATTAATGACAGAACTTAATTTGCACGGGCAGTTGGTTCTCGCACAAAGGCACGCTCGCAAATTAAGAGGCTTTGCGGCAGGCGGAGGGGATCTCTCTGAGGGGCAGGATGGCTCCGGCGGGGAACAATGAGCGGGGTTCAGCGGAACAATCGGTGCGCGGTGTACGGATGGGAGTTAATGAGATTTCCGAGTAATGACAAAAGTTGGAAGTGTTTAATAGCTCGCCGGTGGATTATGCATACGGCCTGCGCCGGGCCAGCGCCATTGTGCTGCGGCGGGCGGTCGCCAGGGGGCAGNCTCGCGGCTCTAAAACTGCGGCGGGCTGCCAGGCCGGGCCGAGGAGCATCACCCTTCGGGTGCGGGCCCTCCCCTGAGGGGCTGGGCAAGCCGCTCCTGTGGGATAAAGGGGTCTTTGGAGGGGTATGGCCAAATATCTGTCTCGTTTTTAGTCGTTTAGCCCTGACGTGGGTGGTCTGCGTTAGTTAGCTGGTGTGTAACAGGTGGAACTGGGCAAGCAGGTGCTCAATCTTCATTTTATCTCTATTTCCCCCCTCAAACTCGAATAGCGGCGCTTTGCAAATACACCCAGTGACCAGCCTAGATCTCTTTTTTTCTTTTTCCCTTCTTCAAAGTAATGGCAGACGTCGCTCTGTTTTCTCTCAGTTCCTTATTCAGTGGGACATTATAGTTTAATAGGGCTGACGGTGGGGCTAAACTCGCTGGCGGGCAGATCACCCTGCGAAGAACACGGCGCCCGGACTTGCTTCCTTCTTACCAACCGCTTTACAGGACAGGATTCTTTTAAGGGACGCGGTGTCTTTATTGTAAGGGAGGATTTACTGAGAATGGAGAAATTAAGGCCTTTTAAATATTTAATGGACGGAGGTTTTCTAAATTATTTAATAGCTTATTATAAAAGATGGCATAAAATGGTTTAGTAATTTATTCTTTACAGAAAGTAGCCGTAAGAAGTATTTTACAACATGTAAATATTGGTAGGAAAAGTACCTAATTTAAAATGCTATCTTATTCCATCTGTCAAAGGAATTATACAGTGCCCATACAATTTTCAAATAACTTTAGACCTTTATTGTTTCTGTTCTTGAAACACTTCCCTGGTGTAGGGAACTGCTATTTATACCCATTTTACCCCAGTGCAGAGGCACAGAGACAGACTGTGCTAGGACTGAGGCACAAGCAGATCTGACCATTGCAATTCCCTTCAGATATCGGAAGCCGCAGCCTTAGTTCGGGCTTGTGGCTGCCCTAAATACCCATACGGGAGAGCTGTGTGGCACGAAGTGGGGTCTGGGGCGACTAAGGTGCAAAGCAGTTGTTATTCATGGCCAGCCCATGCGTAAATACTGTGAGCGGAGCCCTTTGCCTCTCTCCCTTCCTCCTTCCTTCTTTTCTCTTTTATAGCTTTGCTAGAGATGGAAGTGGGGGGTTCAGTTGCCCCCTGGCTAGAGCGCGTTGTATAAAGACGACCTCTTTCTTCATAAGATTGCTTTCCATGGGTAACTTATGTTCAAATCCCTCCTGTGTAAATTAACCCTGCTGCGTGGAAGTCAAGGACTTCATCCGCAAAATTCCAGCTGTTGTCAGACGTATTGGCGCCTCCTGGGAGGCGACGCTGATTTTTATTTTGTTTAAAGCGGCGCTCAGTTTGCTCGCAGGTGGCCAGTGGTGGGAGGGCTGGTGCCCGCTCGTGGGAGCAGCCGCCCTGGCAGGCCACGCTGCCCCAGCACAGCCCCTGGCACAGGAGGTCAGGAGTGATTTGCTTGTTTGTGCAGCCTGCAAATAAGCAGCTTTGCTTTCCAAAGTAATGCTGCGCCCTGAGGCGAGGCAGGGACCAGCACCGATCACAAAGTCCGCACAAAACATGGTTTTGCCATGAGGAGCCTGGAATTCCTTTTACCGTTATTAGCCAGGTGAGCCTCTTGCTTCTCTTCTGATCTCCCTCCTTTATTGAAATAAAGCAGCTATATCTCAGACTTAAGATTGCACTGTAGGAGTTTGCTTTACACTGCCCTCAAACAACCCTATTTTCTTAAGAAATATCACTGCCTGGAAGGCATCGGAAAGCCCCAAGATATGCTGGTGGCTGTATCATCTGCCGCTTTTGCTGTATCCATTTAATTAGAATGATCTAGAATAATCAATACTTCCTTGTCTTTTACCACTGTTTAACATATGTTTACAGAACAGGTTACACTAAAGTTAGTAGTTACCTGTAGATGCATCTACACAGTTTTTTTTTTTCGTCTCTAATAAAAATTATGGAACAGATAAGCACTAAAACCCAAGTCAGTATATTGCAATATTGATTTCTGTAAGAGCACTGTAAGAATGTATTTATCTATCTGTCCTATTATGAAATGGGTAAAAATGTACAACACAACCATTTCAGTCATTCAATACTATATTGAAAAACCTGTTTGTTTGCTTTTTCTCAATAGGCCTTTTAAGGCACGCTGATTTTTTTTATTTTATGTGTATTTGTGGAAGAAAGGATTAATAGACGATGGCAGTGCTTTGTCTTAAGACATCTCTTTGCCCACTTTTGTTTGGATTAGAAATGCTGTGTCACGATTTTGGCTTACTCTGAAACTCTCCACATTGGAAAGCAAAGACAGAGTAAAATGTGATTAATTATAGATTGCTAGGCTGGTACATCTTTAATTCCAGCAATTACTCTATTTTCTCATGGTGTTCTGAACAGAAAGGAACTGAGTGTGTTGAGCCAGGGGCTTTCCTGTCCTAAGCTTCTGAAAGGTGTCTGCCTATGTGTTTTTACATCCCCAGAGGTGTGTTGCTCTCCAATGTGATAGTGTAATTTTGTGTTCCTTAAAAGCAAATTTCTAATTGATCAAAAGAAGAATGAAATGAAAAGAGGGGTAGAAGAAGATGAGAAAAGGTTGTTGTGATCACTATGTAGGTGAAGACCACGTTATTATTACTTTCACAAATTGCACTGTTGTGTTTTCAATAGCAGAAGGTCAAGTTGAGCCCAGGGGTAGAAGTGAGAGAACAAACATAAACAATAAAAGCAAAGAGACTGGAATGTCTGTGAAATGAAGTGTTTGAGCTCATTATTCTGCGGAACGTGTGTCGGTACTGCTGCAAAAGTGTCTCCATGTAGTGATTTCAAAGTGTAACTTCCGGGTATAGGTGGGCTGGGTGTGAGATGTGATGCTGGAAACAAGTAGAGACAGAAGTGTCAGTGTGCTGTAATGCATTGATCACACAGACATGATCCTGTGGATGTGACCCTACAGACCCTCTGCTCCTGAGGCAGCCAGACTCCAAAGGCCTCAGCCAAATCTTTATGAAGACAATGAAAGATTTCCACCCTGTCTTTAATAATCTCTGGTTCAAAATGTTGGAGGTTTCACATAATCATGTGGAAATCTGTTTGCACTATGATGGTGTCTTAGAGCTTTAACGGCCATTCAGTGGTGAGAGGGCATGTGGTTATAAGGACACAGTGAGCTGTGCACATTATGTTTGTAATTTCTAGTATAGCGAACTCTGCCTTTAGTTAATGTCACGGTATTTCAGAGCTGCCTTATCATAGTTTCTCTGTGTTCTTGGAAACAAATGAAAAGAGCAATGTGACTGCTGCCTTTTACCTTGGATTGCACTGTAGATGGCACTGTGAAACAATGTTTTTTGGTAACGAAGTTCTGTTTCACAGTACCATTCCAGGCATTAATTGCAGTGTAATATGGCTTTCTTTCTAGGTCCCCAAAGTGAAGGAAAAACTCTGAAATGCAGAAAGGCTTATTTGCTGCCGCAAATGGGAATCTGGAATAACTATGAAAAACACACTGAAATAATTGTGTTTGACTGGAACAAAATTCTTGCAAAGTCCCCAAGGTAAGAGCACTTTCTATCTTTCAAGTGACACTGAAGATTTGCTGTTCTGGTTAGCAACAATATCCACTTGAATCCAAAAGAGAATGAAGGCTTGACATTTCTGAAAGTGGCAGCCCACTGACGCTGAAGGGCTCAGCACCCCTTGCTGCATCTGTCTGCCAAATTTCATTTTTTCCCTGGCTTTTTAAAGATCCCCTTGTATTTCTTTATATTAGCAGGCTGAAAACTTGTGTCCTGTCTACCTGCAAGGCAGACTAAAGTCTGCAAATGTTGTATCATTTTAATGGCACTGGATGCTTTTAGCAGCCTTTCAGTTTGGATATAACTAAGTTGATGCTTTGTAGGGATACACGTATTCCTGGACTTGAATATACTTACAAAGCGGTAGGGTTACCCTATTAACCTGATGAAAACTGGTTTCACATTCCCTGTCTAACATCAGGGCCATGGCTTCAAAAGAGTCAAATTCATAATCTGGGAAAGGTTTTGAAATGAAGTCAGCACACAACCATTTCCACTGAGAGCAGCTTTGCTCCTGCACTGGGAATGGTGGGAACACCTGGCTTCACTCACATGCTGAAATAGCAGCCGTTGAGCATGTGGTGCATGATTTGGGCCTAAATACTTGTCTCTTCCATCAACTCACACCAGAAAGGGCATGCTCAAAATGTCTCATCTGTGGTAATTTATTCCAAGGGTTAAATCCTGCTTTCCCTTGGGAAACCTGAAGGAAGGTCCTGGTCTTCCTTATGATACTATGGAGTGACACCAGAGCTGGGGTCTCCACTGATATGTGGGTCAGATTCCTGTGTTTGTATTTAGAGCAACAGAGGGATGGTATTGCAAGATGAGCAGATGATGAGTTCCTATTTAGTGGTAGCTGGTACATGAGGTGCAAGACGTTTCTCAGAGAGAGCAAGAAAACTAAGGTTAAATTCAGCTCTCTCTTCAAGAAAATGAGGTTCATTTACCTGGGGAAGATTTGGGTGACTAAAATGTGAAATGGCAGATTGATATCAGAGTTTATTAGTCCTTAGACTAATATCAGATCAACAGCAATAATAACATTTATGCTGGTTTCACAGTGACTCAATTCCATTAGCTGCAGTAGTATTGTATGGTTCAGCTGGGTGCAAGAGGTGAATTAGGTCCATGCTTATTAGCTGAAGTGTCACTGCTCTGAATTAGCCTGGGAGTGCTCCATAAGAGGATACTTGTAGGATAGGCAAGGACCAGTGATGTCTCTATCTTCTGGGCTTGACTCATGCTTGCAGAAGACTCCTGTACACTGCTACAAAAGAGCCTCCGTGTTTCTTCATGTATTGGTTCATTTGCATTCAAGGTGGCAACATAATGGGCTCAAAACAGAGCACCTTCTTAATGCAAGAAAAAGTACCTTTTTGCCAAATCAGTCCTTAAAATGCAACTTCTTTACATGTAATTTTTTTCATTAAATCTGTAGACATGGTGAGTTATTTTTTAGCAATATTTATGTAGCTTTTTAAAGGAGTTTGTACGCTGGAGTAAAGTCTCCAAGGACAGCTGAAGGTGCTGGGGTTTTCACCAATGAATTTTTTTCTCAAGTGTAATATAGTGATTCTTGCTAAAATATATTAACATATAATAGGCTTTTGGTTTCAGAACTTTTGATATTAATAAGTGCATTTGTGATTTGTTTGGGCTTTATCAACATTTGCATTCATACATAATGAGAGAACAAAATTGTTTTGTGATGTCTGAAAGGGAAAATTATGCACGCACTTTTAAATAAGAAAAAATTGGGTTCTGTTTTGTTTTCATTTGTAGATGGTTATCAAATTTAAAACAGGATCAAAATCCTTCACCTGGCTTTGACAGTAAAGCTAAAGGTGTGAATGTTTTTTGTTTTTTTTTAACTATCAGTCTATTCAGCACTTGAATATTGGATTAGCTGAGTAGTCTCAGGTATTTCAAAGATATACAGATAAACAAATTATTTAGAAAATACTTGGAAGAATCAGAACTGGAATCTGCAGGGGAAAGAAGTTCCCAAAGGACTTTTTGGTGCAAATAAGCAAGCTTATGATAGGTTTGCCCAAATCCCAACGTGCTGATTAACTGCAGACTAACGTCACGGCTATGAAAGCAGTATTTAGTTCAATTTATGCAAATGTATAAATTGCCTTTAATTAATTTGATGTATTCCTGCTTACAGCATTTGCTGAAAGTGTGGAATATTGTATCTAAGGGTTCAACTGCATAATGCCCGTTTATGTATCGCACGAGTAATAAATCATCATAACTGAGTTTAAGAAAATGATTAGATTTCCTTTCTGTATGATGAATGGCATAACATAAGCTATTGAGGGATTTAATTGTAGATATTTGCAGCAAAATTAGTGAGGATTTGTGGTCTTAGTTCTAACACTAACATGAATAAGACTAACAATATCCGTCTTCTTTAGAACAACTGTTTTCTGAAAGGCAGTTTCTAACACCCTGGCAGAGCAGTGAGTCCTCACATATGAGATGCTGGTTTCATGAATGTTTAACCCTCAGCAAACTTTTTGATCTCCAGGAAAGTGAGCAGATGTGTGCTTGGGAGATCCAGCCAATTCATGTGCATGGCTACGTGGGAATCGGTAGCTTTAGCAAATATATCCTGAGAAATATTAAGTAAAAAGGACATTTTTCTGTGATGTTTCTATGATCTTGAGGCAGGTGGATTTAAAAATAGTAACACAACATATAAATATGTATATTTAAATTTGAGTGTGGATGGATCTTAATCCAAAAAAACCCAGGCCCAGCCCCTTATCTCAGATTCAGAGAAATGTATTACACTCATAATGCCTTATTATAAATATATGTTTGTAGGTAATATGATATGTGATAGCCATTGCATTCCTTTTAATTATAAAACATGCTTAAAAACGAATTGATCCCAACCAAACTATGAATATGTTTTTTTTTCAGTGTTGCCTTCTAATAAGCCGTATTAGTTATTCTTCAGCATCTTTTCAGCTTTTCCTTCCATGCATCATTTTTATGTTATTCCCTACTTGTATTGTTCTTTCAACTCAACTGCTTCCTTTTTTGCCTCCAGGATGAGATTCTGTGCCAAATCAATGCTTCTATCTGACTGGCTCTTTCTGGTCTATGTGTTAATGGTCTGCTGTAAATTGTTGTCCGCCTCTAGCCACCATCCCCGGGGGCACACAGGTAGGAGCTTTTAAACTCATTATATGCTACTGAGACCAATTAATACCACTTGCAGAATGTTAGAGCCCACTTTTTAGCAATGGATAATTGATGAGGCTGTTGACAGCATGTTATAATCAGTGCAATGGGTTAAAAATACAACAACAAGAAAAATAGGTTATTGTAAATTTTCATGGGTTTTCTCTAGTAATTTTATGTACTGAAGCTCACCAGAGAGTTTTTGGAGTGACTTCATGACTGCTAGGGCTTTGGGATTTGTTTGTGTCCTTTTGCTTTATCCTTATCCAAAGATATTCTGAAATGTATCTTTATCTTCTCCCTCTTAATCCAGTTGTTATCAAGAGACTTTACAACAGTATCATTGGCTTTGGTGGGCAATAGATCAAAGCACTCAGACTTATGTTAGCCTGTTCTTTCACTAAGTAACACAAATACTGAACTGTGGTTTAGTTCAGCTTGTGGTATGCTCCTTCTTTTCCTAACCTGAGGCAAACAGAAAGGTACTGCATTTAAGAGGATGCACTATTGTAGCAGGGGATATCTACCAGGCACAATGTAGTATCTTATTATAAATGACAGAAATAGCTCAGAACAAGCTGGGTTGGCTTCATGAAAAGATAACAGACTGGATCTTGGAAGCAACATCTCTATGCTAGGATCATGGAGACACATCAGCTTGAATGCAGAAAGAAATATAGATGTACTAATGCTAGTGCAAAGATATCAATGCGAGTCCTAAAAAAGGGTAACTGGCTTAGCCCTATGTCACCTTTGATCCCAGAAGAGAGAGAGGTAAGTTAACAAAATACCACCTGTGAGCTCTGCTTGTAAGGAGAGGTCAAAAGCCTGGCTGCAACACCATGTTGAGATGACTGCATTCTCAGTACCATAGTTAGCAATACTCACAGAAATCCCCAAGCCAGCATGAAGCTATTTGTGATGTAGTCTCATTCTTAAATTAGGTGTAATGTCTTAAATCCATATGTAATGTTCTTAGCTCTGAGCCACTCTTGTGGGTCCAGCTCTTAATGTTAGCGTCCACTTCAGCTCAGCGCTAGGAAGTGGGGATGCATTTGGTAGAGGCTGCATCCTCCAGATGAGACAACCTATTGATCTCTTTTCTGGCTGCTTCTGGTGATTGTCTGGGTAGGAGCTGAAGGCTCCTCATGTGCTTGCCAAAATTTCTTCAGTCCTGGCAAACAGGACTGACTGTGACCTGCATGTAGCTGCTGTGTCTATCTACGCGCTCACAGCACATCACCAGTGTGTGTGTCTAAGAGCTACAAAAAACACCTCCTTGACTTACCCTGTCACCAGGTATGTGTTCCCTGCTGCTGTGGAGCACTCGTGTGTTTGCCATAAAATGCGGTCAGAAGTTATGGAGAATAACTGACATGTTGCAGCAAAAGCGCAGAAAGTGATTCCAGTGAACACGGTGTTAGAGGATGATCCGAATTACCATTTTGCAGGTAGCTGTTATGGAAACAGGTTGTATCACTTCACTGAGGAAGGGGGTCTATGCACAATGACAAGTTAATTAGGCCCTCTTGACCTTACCTGTAAACAACCGCTGCTTAGCAGAGCGTTTCAGAGCTGACTACGCGGCAAAGCCTGGAGAACAGCCTTCTGCAGCTTTCGTCATTCAGGGAAGAGTCTTGTAAAAAGAAATGTTATTTTTGTCTTTTAAAGATGCGCTTCACATGTGTACCTGAGGGAAATACCTGTAATAAGGCAGTAGTGATCCTGTGTTGTGGGCTCGTATGATGAACACTCATTATGTATTATGTAAATTATGACAGTCTTTTCAACATAACATTTCAGAATGCTTGACTGCGTACTTTTAATTGACAGCAAGAATTCTTTCTGCTGTATTAAAGAGGTACTGTAAAACACAATCAAGATGCTCGATTGTTAAGCAGATTTGCATACTGTGCTTTCTTTGGTAGGCTAAGGAAAGGTTCTGCTCTTCACAAATAGTTTGGTCAGATTATGGAGCTCTTTTTCAAACAGATACCCTGAAGCTGGAGCCTGCATGCACCTTTTTAGACTATGGTGTAATATTCTTCCCCAGATATGAGTTTCTCTTATGTGTGCACTGAAGTGATCCCTATCCCACTTTATGATTCAGTGTAGCAGATGAAACAGCCCATTTTTCATTCTCCATCTCCCTGTGTCTGGCACCATAGACCATTTAGAGGGCTTGGGGGGCTCTCTGAAGGGGCCTGCATTTCTCAGCCTCATCTTACCTTTGCTGTTTGATACAACACCTAGATTGACCTTCTAATGTATGAACAGATCTGTGATGGAATCTGATACATGAGCAAGACAATGTCTTGTTCAACAGGAAAGCAAACAATGTAGAGCTTTTAGTGTAGCGTGTTTTGTTTAATACAAACTAGCATGTTCTTGGATGGCAACTGAGATAAAATTTTTGCAGTCAATAGACAACTTGAACATTTTTCAAAGTAAGAAGTCCTGAAGCACATTAGAGGGATGAATTCAAGCTTTGGGTTTGGCAAAGGCTTTGTCCTGCGTCCCTTAGGTCAAGCAGCTGTAACGTGACAGGTCGGTAGTGAGGTGGGAAATCCATACCGTTTATGGGGTGGGAAACACATGCATGAGGTGCTTAGCCTGGGATACTTTAGGAGGAGCTGGGTTTTAAGAACATGCTGTGTCTGCTCCTGAAAATCAGTATGTTTCAAGCTATGTGCTAGTCACTTCTGAAAAAATGCTTACTCATTAAAGCTAAGAAAGTTTATTAACCAAGAGCAGACAATAGAATTTAAGATGAAAAGTGGGGTTTGACTGTTTCCTTTTCAAAATATTGCTGTTTTTAAAGAGCCTAATCTGGGAAAAGACAATTATTGACTTTGGTCATGTTAGATGGTGCCTGAAAGAATGACATTCAACAGCTGTCTCTGCAATATTCAGACAGGAACAGACTAGATCTTTAAGGACCCAATAACCATTCCGTTTCTGAACAGTTGGAGAGAATGCCATTGAGCAATCCCTTTGACAAAAAGAGCCTCTTCCCTGTAATAAAGTGCAAGACAGACCTGGTTCGTTCTTTTGTTCTGCAAAATATTCACCACCATCAAATAACTGTTAGTGGAGAAAGAGACTCTTCAATCTAGCAAGCCAGTCCTGCCGTTGCTTTGAAGCAGTGTGGATCTTGAGCCCATCTTAGAGGCTGCAGCCTATTTTTCGTTCAAACACTGTAACTGCTTTGACTGGCAGAGTTAACTAGGCAAAAGGTAGAGGAGAAGTGTTCCTTCTCATTACCATTAGATCACTGAAGATGCTGCTTATGCAGATTATTTCAGCAGGGTCCCCATATGTCTATGTAGAGAAGGCACCTATGTAGAGTCAGAATATTCATCTGACTTTGTTGCTCTGAGTTACCCTTTTAAAGAGTTTGTCTTTTGCACTGACAATAGCTGAGGGAAGCATAAGCACCAACCTTACTATAGCTATTTAAAATTGGGCAGTATTTCAGGCTCCCAGAGTATCTAACTGATACTGATATAACTATCAATTCCATGCTGTTCTGAATGAAGCAACACACATTTAGTACCAGAAAGGATTTGTTTTCACCTCGCTGCTATAAGTCAGGATCCAAAAATCTTGAAGCATTTAAAAGATACTTCCTCAGGTCACCTCATGTTGGGGCTGGACTTGTAGACCATTAATTGGTATAGCCAGCTGAGCAGTTTCTCTCATGAATTACCAGTGCAGCTTGTTTTTTTGAGGCTGCTGTGTTTTATTTTTATGTGATGATGCTCACCCAAAATGCTTCTAGCCTCCTTCTGCTTGCTTGAAGGGTCTAGATTTTTGGAAAGTCAATTATTATTAACATGCCCAGAATCCATATATTTAATAAGCAACCATAGCTTAAAGTGGGGCCAAATTTGTTTCTGAATTTTCTTACACAGTTCACGTTTGTCTTTGTGATTTCAAGCGAAGAATTCAGTGGTAACTCTAATTTGCTTGCTTACCATACCTGCAGGACCATAGGAATAAATCACTGTGTTTGAGTGCACTGGGACAGCTTGGTCTTTTAGCCAACTGGAGGAATAAGTAGAAACTTCCTTTCATGGAGTTTATTCCTTGTTGCACTGCAGACAGTTTAATTTACAGGGTTATCAGAGGTTGAATGGGAGAAGTCTTGTTAAAAATGGCAGTGGCAAGAAAATATGCATGACACTAGAGATTGGGAAGTGGGTTCAGGAGGGAATTATCACCAGCCTGTTGGCCTGTTGTAAACTCTACATCTTTGCTTAGTAAAATCCAGCTGAAAATCTGTAATTTGTTGCCTTGCATCTTAGAAGTGATCTCCAGCAACTGGGATGCTGTTCTAGCTGGTGTTCAGAGGATCGGTGATTTCCATCATGTGTGAAAGATAAGCTGCTTTTGTAGACTTTGAGTGGGGCCTGAACTGGCACTTGAGATAATTTTCTGGGATTCCATGAGCGTTCTCCTTTGTTTTCTTCTGATTGGTGCTTGAACAGGGAGAGACAGATGTATGGAAAGGCTCGGCTTGTGTAGGAGCAATCTGAGTGAATAATGCAGCAGTGTGCTTGACGCAGAAGACAAAGGCTCTCCTCACTGCTGCTCCCTTTCTGCCCTTGCTATGGCTCAGGGAAAGCAGTCTTTTTGGAATTCATGTGTCTCTTCTTTTTCGTCCTTTTTTGGTTGCTCTCTGAAGAGGTGCTGGTCTAACCTACCGGTGGGCTGGTCAAAGTCACTTGTTTGTCACAGAAACAGACCTCCTGTCATTTGGTAGTGGCAAGTATTGTATGTACATGGACCCGAGGCAAAGATCTATCCTTGATGGACAGAAAACCAGACTGCTGAAGGCAGTACAGAGAGTATGTGTTGAACTAGGTGTTTAATAATTCTTTTCTGTGTCCCAAACAGCAAAGAGAAGTCAGTACCCTGGGGGAGTGGAAGAATCCCGCCCCCAAACCTAGTGCTCTGACACACTGGGAAAGTACATACTTGACTGCCCTCTGTTAGGTAGCGAGAGAGGAATAGCAGCCTAGAACAGGTAAAACCTTGATGAGTTGTCAGCATAGGGTGTGTTATCAGTAAAGCAGGCATCAGGTGAAGAAGAAATGAACACCACATTTCATCTGAGGGCTGAAAAAGGGATTCAGTGATGTTGTTGAACTGGACTCGGGGGCTGAGTAGCAGGTGGGCATAAATGATACTGGGAACATCCCAGCAGACGGTTGCTCCTTTATGCACAAAATAGCAATTCATGTACCGAGGCATGTATCAGACATTGTTTTGGTCTGCAGGACACTCTGAGTCTGCTTTTTTTTTAAAAGCTCTGAATGTGAAATGACGCTGTCAGCTGGAATTCAGACCTGTTAATACCTCTTGATCATGCTCTTGGTTTCAGGTGGTCTGGTAGCAGACTGGCATGTTCCACATCAATTGCAGGTCTTCACAACTTTAAGGACTTTGTGAACAGAATCCTGTCCCCATTGGAGTCAGAGCAAAAATTCCTCCCTTACACAAGCTCCAGGACTTCATCTATTTAAGCGAAGGCTGTCTGTCTGAAATATGCAGCTTTGTATTAGAAATATTGCTGCTTTCGAAGAAAAAGGGGAAAACTCAGACTTCTTGTTCTCCCCTTATTTTGGGGTTGGGGCATCATTCTTCCTAGCGGTGCTGTTGGGTTGCCAAGGGCACAGTTCCCAGTTCCAGCAGAGGGCCCTGCAAGGCTGCCAAAGGGGCTCCAGTGCACAGCCAGACAGGCACCGCGCTTGCTTCCTCGGGATTTAAATCATAACTGTGCATTTTACTAATTAGAATTGTGAGTCCTTTTGTATTTCAACGGGTCAGACATGGTTAGTGCACAATAAGCTTTAGCCCTTTGTTCTATTTAACTCCTTTTATGTCTTAATGTTTTATTCAGTGTGTTATTTATGTGTTTTATTATCCAGCTTCTAAATATAGGGTAGCTACAATATACAGCCCTGGCTGTAATCTCTTGAAGTAATAAGGTAGGGAAAGCAATTCTGTTGAGCAATAGGTTCCCTTTAAGACAAAAAGGGGCAGATTTTGCTGCATGAAGTTTGCTTTTTTTTTTTTTTTGAGAAGGAAAAAGAGGAAGAAATTCTTATTTTCCCTTGTGTTTTTTTTTTCCCCTAAAATGACAATGGGAACTTTTAATACATATGACGGATTTTGACGATGACTTCAATTTGGATGCATAGCTATACCACCAGTAAGGAGCAATTCAGTGTTAATTTAGTCTTATATATGGAAAAATGTAACTCCTGTTATCATTTTCCATGAATGTGCACTTTAACTGTGTGGAATGTGATTGTATATGAAAAGGTTTGTGTATTCCAGGGAGTCGGGGTAGAAAAATTACAGACGAACTGGTGAATGTGTAGATTTTGCTTATCATATTTCATCGTGTTTCAAAAGGGCGGGGGTAAAGCTGTGTAACAAAAAGAAGATGGGAGTCTCATTTAACACCCAAATGGCCAAGTCCATTGTATCAATCTGTATAGTAGGAGGCTGAAACCAAGCTCTTTCCTGCAATATCAGTGACCTTATTTTAAAGCCATTGGGGAAAGCCTGTGAAAATACTGTCTTCATTTTATGTATTTTACATTGACAGCATCATTTTTTATATAGCTGCTATCTGCAACAAATGATAATTTACATTCTATTGACCAAAATTCTAACTAAGCAAGCTTTCTTTGCTCTTTGTCTTTTTTTAATCTGCTTCTCCTAAACTTAGAACTTATAATAAAAAATTATTATATTGCAAATGGGTAGGCTTGTGCTAATATGGGGAGAAAGAAATGGTTGGATAAGTGAAAATCCACAAATAGGGTGGAAAGCATCTTGTCCTCAGTGTTCATCTGGGTAAAATGATGCAACAAAAAGTGGAACGCATTCTACTCGGGAGCTCTGCTCTGGGTTTACATGGAGGTCAATATGCTGAGTCCCTGGGAGAATGGATATTTAAGTGACGAAGGCAATAGATTGGAATGTAAAGGGCTTGCATTGCATTCCTTGCTCTGAAATGATTAAAAGACCTGCCTAGAGATGACATCTTGACCCCACTGAAGCGGGAGTTTGTGATTCTTCTGTGATATAATTGTCAGTCTGCTCCGGATATGCCATATGGTTTTTGGTCCCAGCAGAAAAGTTAGACTTCAGAGTTATGATTTTATTAATGCTTAAGCCAGTCATTCTTACAGAATTCATCATTCAGTATTTTGCAAATCACTGCCATTTTGAGGGATGGAAATTGCTTTAGGGCCTGTTCTGCTATTGATCAACATGTCTGTGCTTACTGCACATTAATTGTAATGGCAGCACAGAGCCTGTCCCAAACTTAAAGTCCAATTTTAATGTAATTGTAAGGCCTTGGCTACTGAAGAGTTTCATCCCAAACGAGTGACTGCACTGGCTTGAATAAAAGTCCATGGAAACAGATAGAAGTTTCTATTGATTTGGTGATTTAGACTATCTTGTTTTTTCTGTGCTACCAGGTGAAGGGTGATTCCGAAGCAGGCTTGGACATGCTGACCCTCTCTGCTGGCTTCCATTTGCCCATGGTTTTGGCTGTAGGTGGCTACAAAATATTCATCCTGTATTTAAGAGCAGGAAATTAGTTGTCATACTTGGCTGTAGCATCAAACATGCCCCATCTGTGCCTCGTCCACTCAGGCTGCATGAAGAAGTGCTCAGCTCTGCTCTCATGCCAAGCATGGTATTTTCCCCTGCCAGAGAGTTGCCCCTCGATGTTAGTTTGAAAGTTTACAGTGTTGACATGTCTGGTTCCAAGGACATGTTTGAGCAAGCATTTCTTCTTGGAAACCAGAAAATGTTTAATTAATAATGGAAGAACCTGGAGATGAATTTTTTTTTTTTTACTAACATTTAAATGTTTTGTTGGCGGAGCACCTCCAGATTGCTGCTGATAGCCCTTTGCTGCAGCTGTCTGTTTTTCAGTGTTTGTCAGCATTCTTGCATTACTTCAGGAGAGTGACAACTGGCCAGGGACAATGGATTCTAAATCAGGAGATTAAAGATCTCTTGTAGGGTTCAGCAGGGTAATCTCTCCTCATCAGACTTGAGATGCTATCCATCAGCACAGGAGTGGAGGCTGCACCTGACATTCATTATCTTCCAGGGTGGCAATCTTTAACAATACCCTGCAAATGACAGAAGTTATGAGTGGAAAATTCTAGGATCAACAGTTCTATTGCTTAGTGTTTGGCCTGCCTTTACTTACTTATTTTTTTCTTTCTTTAGCTCTTCTTTTGTTTCCCTGATGGACATCATCCATGTGCCTGGCAGTCCAGTGATGGTCACTATTCTTTTGATTTATGTTATTGTTTAAAGAAATAATGACCAGATAAGTGTGAGGCAGGATTTTTCTTAGTATTATTTACTGCTTGCATCTTCCTGATATCAGTTTTTCCATTAGTTTTATACCTGTGTTTCCTTAAAGTAGCATCCTAAGATGCAGCAAATATTTTGGAACAAACAGATTTCTTTTTACTGTCTTTTTTGCACAGAGACAAATTGTTGCAAATTAGCTTGGTCTGTTATACTTCTGGGGTGGAATGGCAGGATCTGTGTGTAACAGATCATGATTGTGTTAACAGGTGTTTGTAGGGTGTTGCATGCAGCTCATTTTAGCTTCATATTGGTGCCTGACAGCAAAAATGAAATTGTAAGCAATTGTAAAGCAAAAATTTAAATATATCAAGGCAGTCTTTCCTACACATCTTACCAGGTTGGGTGAAAAAGCTTAGAGTATCTCTTGTGCTCTGTATATCCTTTCGTCTATAGCTCCCTTATTCCTTGGGAGATTTCCTTCTACATAGCAGGAAATAAAAGTTGGTAGAGAGAACGCTGACCTTTCTTCTTTGTGCTGCCCCTGGATTGTCACTGAATGGGACATGAAGATGAGGGGGTTCAAGGGCTCTAAGGTGGCATTAGCCTACTTGGTTAGAGCACAAGTGTCTTTCAACAACAAACAGTAAAGGGGAGAGAACAGCAGGCAAGTCCTTCATTCATAGCTGTGACCTTTGTAAGGTACCAGATTGGATCCAGTGCTCTTCCTAATTCAATGCATAACACAACGAAAGACAAAAAAGAATATGGAAATAGCTGTTTTCCCTATAAATACATATTTACAACTCTTTTGTACTATGTTACACTCCATACAATTTGAAAGTATCAAGGCTTTCTGACACATTCCCTCCTTCTGTCACAATGAGGTAATTTGCACAGTCTGGTCATGTAATAAAAAGTATATCGAAGCACTGGAAGTTATGGAACCAGATTATCGCATTTCATGAATAAGCAATAAGTGTGCAAACACTCTGCACCCCACACCCGCCTCCTTTTTAAATAAGGTACAATAAATAACTGGTCACCCAAGGGAATGGTTCCTGTCCTCTTACGACTTACCATTTTGAGGAGCTGCCTTCATCAGAGGAGATCAAACAGGAAGATTGTTGACTTTATATCATCACTGGTGTTTGTTGCTACTCCTAAGTGTTCTTAGATTGTCTTAGAAAATATAATTTACTGAAAGTATGAAAATAAGTCAGAGTATAATTTGAAAAAAGTACAAATTATGTCAGTTGGCATAAATCACTGTAGCGATATGAGTGTCTGGCCCAAACTGTGGATATGCTAATGATTTCTGTCTATTGAGTCCTTTCAGCAGATGCTGGTATTCCACCAACTGGAAAAAACCCCAAACAAAACAACAACAAAAACCTTAAATCAACTGAAATTCCTCATCTAAAACAGTCTGAATGTAGAAAGAGGTGCCCACTGTCCTCTAGATGCTCTCTGTTGGATTTAGCACTGTTGGGTCACGGAGGACTTACAATGTAACTGATATTTTTATTTTCAGTGTTTCTAAATGCATCTTGCTAAAAAAGAAAAAAAGAAGCCTGATTGCAGTGGAAGTTGCCATTTAGGACTGACAATTGATTGACTGTGTGTTCAAATTAGTTGTCTGGCTTTGGGCATGCCCACTTATAATAGAGTTTAATAATTTACTTGCATTGAGTTAATTTTTCAGATTTTGTTCTACTTCCAAGGTTTCAGAAATGGGGAGGGAACAACATAGTGGATTTTACTATCAGACCTATGCTTATGTTGTTGTTGTTGTTTGAACTACATAGGAAAAAGCACAAGTTTGACATTTCATTTGGAGATACTGTGGCAGGTGTGCTATTTTTCTTCCTTCACCATGCAGTATTTTTACTGGAAGTACAAAAACCCCACAACTTTGTGTTGATGTTCTTTAGAAATGGAGTAAAATTGCTACCCTCAACAAAATGCAGTTTACTGCAAGGGGTGCCACAGTCCCCAAACAAGTAGCGAAGATAATTAGTCTACAACTGACAAATAAGTCTGCTATGCTGATGTAAAGAAACATTCTTTTATCAGACTGTATCACATGGTAGTTTGTGCCAAGCTAGAGAGAAAACAGAGTTTGCTCTGGAAACATGTCATCTTCTGGGGGAACAAATCTAATCCAACAGTGACTATGGAAAGCATTTTCCTGACCCCTCCCCCCAGTATCAGGGGATTTGGATTAACTGAATTCTGGATCAGAACCAAGACCTGAGTAGGGTTTTATTCAAAATTATTTCCATTTTTCTTTCAGCTGTAGCAAGAACTGCATCAAAACAGCATTAAAAAACCCCTATGGCTGCAGCATGACCAGTTTACCAAAGGGATAAAGGTGATCCAGCATTCTGTATGTATTGCTTCTCAACAAAAGAGAGGGGTCTTTGCTGCAAGTGCTTCAGTCTAAATAAACAGCGATATGCTGGAGTAACTCTACTCTGGCAGCCAGGCTCACTGAAATCAAAGCAATACAAGGTGTTTGTCAGTAGAACATGAAGTGCTTTACAAATGAAGTGTGATTATTCTCATTCAACAGATGGGGGGCTGAAACACACATGTGTGCATGGTGAATGTTTCCAGATCTTGGGAACAAATTGGACTCAGTTGCAGAACAGTGCCAGAGGTTATATTTAGATTGCCTTGCCTGGGACTTGGTGGCTGGGCTATTTAAGCAAACAACACAGACCAGTACTTAAATACCATCATTGCACTGTGCTGGCCAGCTACAGGGAAGATGTACACCTGTAAAAGCTGACAAGTGACTGGTAAGTTCCTTCCCAAACTTATTTTCAATATTTTCTAGTCCGGAGTCCATTGGCTGAGGTGGTCAAAAGCCCATGCAAAGAAATGGCATTTTAAAATTATTATTAACGTTTTGCATTGAATGCTAAATACTGTACTCTTAGAGTTATTAAGTTTTGCTCACTATATTTTTTTATGGAGTATGATAGGGGCTTTCAGCCTGAGATCCATTAGATAATAAACTGCATGAGCAAGGTCATTCCTTGACCAAGGAAAAACTGCATATTGTGAAATGATAAATTCAATCAGGGGGACAAGCAATGGAAAGATGTCTGTTTTGTGGCAGCCTCAGCAGATGGTTGTAATGAGACAATAGATATTGCTAATTGCCACTGCTCTTATATTAGCATGTTCACTAAGAACTGGTTTGCCACTTCTCTGTGGGGATGGGGGAGATAAGTGAGGTCCTTCTGTCTCAGGTGAGTGAGGTGATAATAATGTCATTGCATACCAATAGGCTGATACTCATTTCATGCACAAGTCAGTGCAAAGCACAGGTACCACTAAGGTAACTGGAGTTGAGAGGCAGTATGTACTGACCTCTGGCAGGGAAGGGTATGACTCAGGTATTTCAGTAATGTCATGACTGCTCCTTGCTAGATCACAACCAATGCTAGCTGACTGAGGAGGAGTGCGGGGAGGAAGCGTTGTTGTGCCCTGCTCAGATCCCCTGTGGCTGTGATGCTGTGACTGTGATACTTAGGTGACAAAACTGTCTCTTCATTCACTAGGTAGAAAGCCAGAATGCCAGGGCCCCTCAGACTTTGGTCCTCCAGAAGTTGTGATGGCTGGAGTAGCACCCATTTTAGGAGGTGCTAACCTCACTCTGGCACTGCCCTATTGAAATGACTGGTTGATAGCGTCACTCCTCAGGGCGTGCAGGCCTCTGAGCTCCTGCAGGGACAAGGACCATGCCGTTCCTTGCCACCATTTGGCCAGCTTCAGTGGTAGAAACCTTAAAAGTACAATCAAGTCCGAAGACAGAACCAAGATGTGTAACATTCTGGTTGCCACAAAACAATAAGCCATTTTTAGTGAAACACCATTCTTTCCCTGTAAAGTTGGACTGATTGCTTAGTTGAAGAATGAGATTACAGTCTTAAATGAAAGCAAAGGTACTTTTGATATATACTGGAGATATGACACAAGGCGAGAAGCATGAAAGGAAGATGCTGATAACTGGAGTTATCTGGGTGCTGTGGTGTGTTTAGAGCCTGTGTTTTAGAAGATGAGTTACATTAGCATATGAGTATGTATTTCAGATCTTCCATTCCATGTTGTGTTTATGGATTTCTTAAATACCCCAGTCTTTCCATTTCCTCTGTACCTTTTTTCTGTATTTGTTTGAAAATCAATAAGTAGTATTTTTTTCTTAAAAAGGTCACTGACGTTACAACATACTGTAAATAAAGTATTAAGCAAAGAATTGAATATAAAAAGAAGACAGTATGAAATACATAAGGATAAACACTGTGCTTCAGTAAGAGTGTGTAAAGAAAAACATCCAATTGGACAGTGCTCTCTGGGGCAATGAGAGCTACTTGTTATTTTTTGCATAAAAATGATGACTGAGGCTATCTGCTCTGTGAAAGGAAGATAATGTCAGGCTGATTGATAGAGTGAACAGGACATGACAGTCTTCAAGGAAGAAGAAAGGCAGAAATCACTTTCAGTGGAGACAGGATCTCATGATGTCATTGAGCACTTGATAAGCCAATTGAAATTCAAAAATCACATTTAAATTACTGGATGATGAAACGAGAAGGAGATAAATAGGTCTGCACTAATGATTGCATACCCTCTTGACTAGAATCAGAGATTAAATAATATATTGTACATTTTCAGTTAATTCTGCTGTCCTGTATCCAAACAAGTGTTAAAGTTTAAAACACAGTTAAGCAGTAACCTGGTAGAAATGTGCAAAGGCTAAGACTCTTCTTTATGTTATGTGCTATGCAAGTCTTGTCTATGCATTGTTTGTACGGGTGTGCAAATTACCAGGGCTTTAACACTACAGTTAATTTTTTTTAAAAAGGTAAATGAGATTTTTGTGTTTTGGTATAGAGGCAAATCAAGGATATCTGTTTACTGACAAAACATAGCTATCTTAAATGAATCCTTCTGGAATTAAGCACTTCCATTCTGCTGATGGTGTAGCTGAATTTCAGAACTGGTAAATGGTGTTTATTGGGCCACAGTTCACCTACTTCCTCCCATACACGAAAAAGAAAGTCTCATCCCCTTATTTGTTGACTGCTACAGCACTACTGCTGCTGGGGAGAGCTCTGTGTAGTGGGATTTGATGCTGTGTATTAAATTATAATTTTATGTTGCTTTTAGTAATTTTACAGGAAATATTATGAAGGTGTGAAAAATATGGACAAAGAGAAACAAGAGTCAGTCTCAGCAGCATCTCAGTGTCACAAAGCAGACTGTGTAGCTAGACTGCTGAGGAAAGCTTTGCTTTTTCCTCTCTCCTAGTTCTAAGTCAGTCCACTTCCCCCTGCTTCCCTCCCAGTGTCCTTGATTCGCTGGAGGAGTTCTTGTCTATTGATGTCTTGCTGTAGAGTCCTATTAGCATCAGAAATTTATCTTCTTCATAAATTGCCCTGTAGACTGTACCCTGACAATTTGAGTTGGCTTTAAATTGTTGTCGCTGCCTCTGCTTCATCATCCACATGTAATGATGTTGATAATGAAAATGTTATGGTATCATTTACCAATTCTGAGGCCCTCTGTTATCTATGAGGAGATGATGAGTAGATATCAGAGTATCAGAGTCTCATTTTGCTCTACACATCTATATTGTGAGCTCCCAAGTACTGAAACAAGGCGGATACAGGCTTTTAAAGCCAGATTTAACAAGATATTTAGATACCTATCACTGCAGATTAGCAGCTGGTAGGATTTTTTTGAATGTGTATACGCAAGGTAGTTGCTGAACTTCCATTTTAACTGCAATTAAATTTGTAGATTTGAAGACTTGAAATTTGTTGGTATAAGCTGAGATCCTGCATGTTACAAAGTTCTGTGTAACCATGCTTCTGTCAGCTCTAGCGTCTTAAAACAGCTAAACAGCTGCAGGATCGAAGCGGATCACGTCCATAGAGTGATTTCACAGGCAGCACCAGGAATGAGCCAGAGCAGCAGAGTGCCTCTTTTGTCCTTGCACAGAAGGAGCAGATGTAACGGTTTTTTATTCAGCATCTGTTTCATTTTACTTTCTCTGAAAACTTTTGTCTTCGAAGGAATTGACAGCAAGGTGCAGAATAAGCATCAATCTGACAGTGACTCAGACTCAGCCCTTGTTAGCCATCGATCTTTACTCAAGTGTTTTCTACTCAACCTCCCCACTGGATGGCAGCAGCAGAACACATCCATATATTCCTTTTTGTGTCTGAGTAAGGAGTGGGATTGTCCAAGTTAGAACATATTCTTCCAGATTTCATGGGACTTTCTCCCTGCTTATTCTTCTGTTATTTGCCTCTGTGTATCCAGGAGAGGAACAGCTTGGTCTTCAGTTTCCTCTTCTCTCAGTGTCCAAGAACACGTTTTGCTGTACTAGGTCTTCAAAGAGCCGGGGGGCTGAGCCAGCCAGTAGGTGATGTGCCCGTGCACCTGCTGTGGGTCAGACTGCAACAATGACCAGTTCAGCTCGCTGAATGTCAGGCAGAACTTTACCTGGAAAGGGAACTGAAACGGAGCATGAGTGTTTCCCTTCCAATTTTTATTAGGCTATATCATCAGCAATTAAAACAGGCAGGTATTTACTGCCAGATAGCGTGGACAAATAATTTAATTTCCCACTGCTTAAAAAATGATCCTCATCTTAGCAGCCTTTGTAATTAGATTTGACCTTGAGCATCCCATCTTCCTCATGTTACTTGAAGCAGTATCTCAATTTTTGAGTCTCTTTAAAATGTAAATTATGTTACTTAAAATATGTAACATCTTGTGTAGCATTGTGCCTTTATAACATTACATGTTTCTTAACTAAATGTCATGATTTTATGCTGAATGCTTGGACCTACAATAGTTTATATGTGTGCCAGCATTTAAATGGGATCCAGCTCTCCTCCGAGGCTAACAATCCATTAGGGTGAAAGTGTGGGCAGTTCACCTCAGTGTCAGTGCTGTATTTTTCAGCTATTTGTGTGCTGAGTCTGTACAGTAAGAGAAAAGAGATTTGTACAGTTAAGGCTCTGTGCGGTATGAGAAAGTCCCACAAATACTAAAATTCTAATGATGGTGACATTTTTGGGTATCTAAATAGAGACTGAACTTCAATCAACAGAATAAGAGCGTTTTTATTTTTTGACTTCTGGTCTCTTGCAACTAAATGTTGAGAGCTGTTTTTTTTTTTTGTTTTAAATTGTTCTGGACTAATTAGTAAATACTGTAGCTGAAATGATGTATTTTGGAGAATATCACACCTGCTTTCTTTGGAGGTGATTCTAAGTTTAAGAGGAAATATTTGTATTTACAAGGGGGTGAATATAGTATTAAGTGGGTAGAATATAGACAATGCTGTTTGTTGCAACCAGGAAATAAGAGATAAAACACAGACTATTTCCCTAGAGCATCAGGGCCTATAAATGCCACAGCAGTGACACCCAGTGACTGGATTGTTAACAGTAATTCCACAGTAGTTCCTTTTGGATACGTAGAAGAGACTTAATCCCAGCTACAGGTCCTAGTGATAGTGCTAGACAAGAATGAGGAGATAATAAAGTAAGGAAAATTATTATGTGTGGGAAAATGCAAGCTTGGAGCTGGTACAGGCTTGACCTCTATTATGGCCCTCAATCTTGGAATGAAACAAGATTTTGGCAACTTGTTCATCTCCTTCTGAACTTACTTGCAGATACAGTGACACAAACCTGTTTGAAACTTATCGACAGAAGCCACGTGCACTGGCTGAATGTATTATCTGATGCTGCACTATGGAAATTGGGGCTGTTTGACTTATGGGACCGTCCTAGCTGTTGAATTTACCTGGTTGGCTTAAAAGCCTAAAGGAAAAATTGCTTTGAAGGAGGAATTTTTAGAAATAAAGAGATCTCTTAATTAGAGTGGTATCATTCAGAGAAGGTAACTGGTTAGCTCTGTGATTGGCCCTTTGGGAGTGGTGCTGTGTATGCCCCAGGTGACAGATGATGGAAGATCCATGGAGAGGACAGAACATCTCTACTTGGCAGATGCATGAAACAATCCATATGAAATGGGGGAGTTTAAGGGGAATTTGGGAATTTTAAGGGCACAGAATAGATGTGTACTGGGATTCTCTCCTGTACGTTTGTTAGGAAGTGATACAGTATAATCAAGAGATCATTTATGTAATTGTAATTGTAAAAAGACTGCTGTTAAGTAGATCCCTATGTTGGTGTCTTGTTCCAAGTTTGGGGATTAGCTACAGGTGGCAGGAACAATGCTTTGTTTTTTGTTCTGAGCAAGTTGTTTCTTCCTCCTCTTTAGTTATCCTGTTCCATTTCAGTTTGCTCTTGTGTATTGTGATACATGTCAATCCAGTAGTCCAGCATGTTCTGAATTAATTATGAAATGCTTCAGAGGAAATGGAACTCGGACCATTGCAGAGAAACAAGAGATGACTGAGTCTTACTGGGTTTAGTGAAACGGTTTAATTCACAGTGCTTTCCAAAATGGGAGCCATGTGTACACCTTGCATTTCAAACACCTCTTAACCCTGAATGACTAAAAGTTCCTAAAGGAGCAAGACATACATAATTTTAGAGTCCCTCTAACTGTCACTGACTCCCTGATAATGTTTTGAAACTCCTGGGCCAAATCCAACTAAATGAAAATATTAAATGTGGTAGGGTTTCTAGGAATCTGAAGAAAACCAACAGCAAGGTACATTATTGCCCCCACTAAGAAAAAGCTACTGTGTAATTGTGAGAGTTACCTGTCCTGTGTGTCCTGGCAGCTTGCTGATTAATACGGCTCTACGGTGGAACCAGCGTTTACCTTGTTGTAGTTAAGGGGCACAGAAGATGCTGGAGTACTGTGAAGTGGATGAGAATGGAAGTCATGACAGTGATGTGGGATGGAGACAGAAAACAGACATGTTGTCATGGATGCTGCTTAGCGGAACAGCACAACCAATGAGGGATTATTTCTTACAGTCACCTCAAGAAGCAATGGTTGCCTCTGAAATGGAATTTGGCCTATTTATTGTCAGAAAAATTGGTTTCTTCTGATGGGAGAAGATGGTGATGATTTGAATGCTGGTTTTCACGGCATTGCCACTATGAAACGGGACAGATGTAAGATTGTCTGTGGGGCAATTCCATCTGGCCTGTGGTGATAGAGGACAAGGAGCAGGTATTGCACTGGCTGGAAAAATCCAGTAAATGCATACATGGGCAGCTGCTTATGGCTGCGAGCTGTAGCTGTTGTGTCAGTGTGGACCATGATCCCATCACTGGGGTCCATCCCACCCAGCACAACCATTGCCAGTCTCACATGTGAGTGTCCAACTCACACTTGGTTTCTGTCCCATTAGATTTTGATTATTAGGTATCATTCATTTAAGTTAGTAGCAACAAATGCTGAATGGGAAAGGTCATTGTTTTAAATGCTCCTGGCTCACATTTTAGACACTTCTGAAAATCCTATCTGCAAAGTCTGACTCTTATTAGCCACTTCTATTATATGAGTAATGTCATGTTTCATCCTGAAATGACAGGGAAACGCCAATGGCAGCTTGCCTATTGTAACTCTTTAATGTTGTTTCATGTTCAGTGCCAAAGTTATAAAATGTATGTACCAGGATCCATAAATAATTGCAAGCTGAGAATGGACTAATGATGGAAAGTAACTATTTAGTTAGCCAGATCATATAACTCCAATGCTATGTGTTGCCAGGAAGGACGTACTCCAGGTTGCTTGCAGAGTCGTGGTTTTAGTTGCTCCTTGAAACCTGGAGGAAGTCTAATTTGAGAAATTTTATGGATTTCTTTATATAATAGTTCTAAGAAACCTTGCCCCCAGTGACCTAATTATGTCACCTGCATGCCGCACAACTTTGTACTCAAGCAAGACTGCCCCAAGGCATGTGAGCTTTGTAGTGAATTTTTTTTTGTAAATTGGATTTCATCTTCCCCCCCCTTCCAGTACGAGCTGCTGACTTCAGTATTTTACCTGAGGTTGGAAGCTCCACTGATTTTTGTTTTGTTTTGGGTTGTTTTTTTTTTTCCCTTTCCAAAAAGCCAAAGATGCAATGATAAAACTCATTTGTCTTTTTAATCTTTACCTTGTAATTAGAGCTAAGAGAGGCTGGAAAGAGATGCCAGGCAAGTAAGCTCTTTTCTTTTAAAATCTCTCCGGGCACATAACTGAGTCTTGGGAGAGCTTTAAAGGAAAGCGGTAATGAAAATCCTGCAGAAAAGGAAAAATAAGCCAACAAAATTAAGACTTAAGTGTGCTATTTTTATTCAGGACTGGGGGTAAAAAAGACTCTGATACCTCCTGGGTTCATTCTCAGATAAAACGTTTGAATCTATAATTATTTTTAAACGTTCTTTTTGTACAGATGAGCTTCCCTCTTTGTTTCTGCCCCACTGGTTTCCCTAGTACTGAGATTTTAGGTGATTGAAGATGATGTTGATCTTACTTGGAGGTTTTGGAAACATTTTACCTCATCTTTGTTTGAAAATCAGGTTGTTTTTACTGTGAGATGAGTAATTTTCATGAAGTTTTGTTTTTCAAGAAGACAAAGACCCAAACCACAACCCCCAACTTATTTAAACACTAGAAATCAAATAGCTGTGGAATTCAGGCACCTGCATCTCAGAAAGTGTTTAAAAAGGCCACACCTTTCACTCAGACAGAGCACAGTAACCGTCATACTTGTTTTTGGATGGTGATAGTGGTGGTGAGATAGACTGAGTGCCAAAGGGTCAGTGCCCCAGTGCTGGTCCCTTGAGAAGCTGAAATAACAGTGCTTATGCCTTTGGGCAGGATTCTGCGGTTTTAAGTCAGTAGATTTCCAAAGCTGCCTTCATGCATAGATCTGCTGCTAGGATTGCTCTAGCACAGCAGATTCTTTGTTTCTAGGTGGTGCATATGCAAAGTTTCCATTATTTGTTCACTTCTGAATGCATCTAATGCAGTGAACTCCAAAGTCCTTTTGCCAGCTGATCCTCCAAGAGACCCGTGACTTCTGCTCTCAGTGTCTTTTTCCTTAGTTTTAAACAACCTTTGTTGTATAAATACTAGTTTGTAGAATCAAGATGATGACTCTGAACACTACTTTGAAATAGTGAGAGATGTTGCAGAGCTGAACTACATCTTATTGTTGGCACATCATGCTGCGCGTGAGACTTGCAGTTTTGCATTCTATGTATGAGAAGGAACATAAGCCTCATCTAGTGCTTGCATTCCTGAGGACAAATAAAAACGAGTGTTTCTGAACGAGATTTCTTTTGGTCAACCAGGTACCCACTTAAAATGAAACTCAAGCCCGTCTCTACTTATGCAAGACTAGCTTTTAGTCTTTTTAAGGAAGAGATGTCCAGGTGAATACGCAGAGCCCTAGTTAGTATTGCTTAAAACTGGATTATTCTCCCCTTCCCTGCTGGGGCCCTCATTTCTCTCTCTTGTGATTGGATGTGGAAGACTGCAAAAGTGGTTTTCTTTTTTCCCCCTAGTAACTATCCATTGGGTTTTTTGAAGTGAAGGGGTTTGTTTTTTTAAATTGTTTTTAGTGGCTTAGTGAAGGCTGCTTTCTCCACTGTCTTAGCCGGAGGACAAGGCTGAAGATCAAAGTGACACGGCATCCATGGTCTGGAGAGAGAGAAGGACAAATAGCAGTTATGATTTGTGAGCTGAATGGTAAATGATGGGGATTTTGATATTTCTAAAACTAAATTTTGGAAACTAACAAAATCCCCCATCATCAAGCGTGTTCAACTATGCGCCTGACTTACACGTGTTAGTTTTTCCAGTGATGTCAACAAAGTCAATGGGCCTGACTTTTTTATTACCTGTGCCTTCATGCAGTCACTGCCCTGGTATAAATGCTGGATGTTAGCAAGCAGCTGTAAACTTCTACTCCTTATTGCTCCCTTGTAACTCTGTGCTATGATGCAGCTCAGCATGCAGATTTTTGAGTAGGGAGAGGCAATAGTTTTCAACATAAACAAGTCCACTGGGTCACATTAACCTCCTTCAGTCTCGGTGTTAAATAATTAAAATAAACTAGGTAGCGTTTAACTATACGTATTTAGAGGCTTACTGGAGGAGCTTATTAGTTCAATATCCTAACACAGTGTCTTAAACCTTTCTGAGCTCCAGGATCCCTTATTAAATATTTAGTGCATATTGCTGAAAAAGTCAAGATTTGCTTTATTTTTTAGAGGCAATTGCTGTTCTCAAAATTCTTCTAGCCTTTAAAATACTGGCCATCTATAAATAGCACTTTTCTCAAGTTGTCATTTCTTGCCACCAAGGAGAATTTTTCATTTGTACTGATCTTAATAGCACCCCAGGAATTAATACTTGAAGAAGGCTCTGCAATGCATCCTTGCTGTATTCTACAGAACCACCTCAAATACCTTTTTAAGCAATTCATTTGACAGCAGCTCCTTCGGATAGAAAGAAAATGTGTGTCAGCTGCTGACTGTGGTTTGGAGACATCAATATTTCTCCTCTTCTGTTTCCAAAACTGTCAAAATGGAATTAGTTAATTGGGAGGTATTTTTGTGTAGTTGCTGTGGGATAGTAATTATTGGTGACAAGGGCTGCTGGATGTGCACTAATACAGTACAGCAAAACCTAAAATTTGAAAATAGAAGGCATTATCCTGCACTACTATTATGACTAGTGATTTTGCCATAGTCTGACTTGCAATAGATTCAAACCTTCAAGTTCAAGGTCGTCTTGCCAGGAGAGAGAAGTTTTTGCCTTGTACACAGCAGAGTTTTATAAGACTTGCCATATAGCTGAGCAAAGGCAGCTTAGTGGATTAAAATAGCATCAGTGATATCTCTTGTCTCTAGGGTAATGAGTTATAAGCAAAGCAAAGACCTCCAGGAAGGGTTTTATTTCTGTGGAGTCTCTATTAGATGATACTGTATAGTAAACAAACAACAAGTTGTTTCACTGACTCCATTCTCATTTTGCCTAATTGCCTGTCTTGGTTCAGTACTGGTGAAGATAAGACATAAGGCACGTTGTATTTACTTTTACACCCTGGGACTGATTGCTTACTAAAAGAAGCTAGACTATGTGTTTTCTCTCTGCCTGTAGCTGGAAACTGGTCATTCCTTGCTACAGGTTCTTCTTTAAAGATTTTAATTCAGCACTTCCTGTGTTGTTCTGAGGTCTGAGGTGGCAGCTGAGAGAAAGAGTCCCTGTTCAGCTTCAGTAAAAGCATCAGCTTGTGGTATGAAGGCATTTGGCTGAGCCATTTACAGGATTCTGCAAACAAAGACATTTTCCACTTCTAACAGTAAGCCTCCATGTATTGTCTGCGTGCCTTGAAACATAAACTATCTAATAATCCACCTCTATCCAAATGCTTAAGATTACTTAAAAGGATAGTGTGTCGGACTGGCAGCATGTTGAATCTCTAATATAGGATCTATTCATCCCAGTAATTGCCATCCACCTCCCGTCTGAAACTTACTGTTCTTTAAGCAGTGAATCATGATCAGTCATAACGCTATTCACACTAATATTAGGAAGGACGTGAGAAATACTTTTAAAGAAGGTAGTCCCAATTTTGACAACTTCATGCACAAATATGTCTGTGTTTTCACTGTCATATTTTCTGGCTTTATGGGGTCAAGACTTAACAGAATTTTTCTCTTCTCTACTGGAATTTTTACTGAAATTTGATGGACACGTAAAAAGTTAATTTAAAAAAATCCCTCTGGTTTAAACTGACAGGAACATTAAAAGAAATAGAAATCTATTCTCTCTTACCCGATTTCAGTGTTTTTTTAATAACAATACATTACCAAAGTTCCTGATAATAAGTCGATGTTTTTAAATACATAAAAAAAAAAAGGAAAAACAAGTTAGGATTTTCAAGAGACTGCACCTTTTAATTTCAGAGTGCAAAATACATTCCTGCAGGAGATAAATGATGCTGTTTTTTCTAGTCCGTTGAAAGTAGCTGTCAAGTTTGTTGCCAAATAACATGTCTGACTTCATGTCTAATAGTTAGCAAAATTTAATGAGTACAAACTGAACAATGGAATAGTTCTCAGTAGGAGGGTAACTGAGTTCTTCTTTTGACACACCCCGTTGTTCATTTTATTGTAAAAGATACCTATAGGTGGCCATTCAGTGCTCTCAATGCCTCGCCTGTGTTAAAGAATGAATGTGAAGCCAGGGCACCTTGGAAACGAATCCACCCCAGCTCACAGTCTGAATAGATTTCAAGAGGAGGAAAAAAGGGCAGCCTTTGTAGCTAACAAGAGGGCGTTGGTGGTCTGAGATTTTTACTATTGATATTTAAGGTACTTGTACTAGATCTCTGGAAGGGAGTGAAATTTATACTAAATACAGTGATTCAGTTCTTCAGGTGCCCAACTGTTGCAGTCAGTATGGAAGCCATAATTGAAAACTTCTCCAAGTTTTTCTGCTGGAAATCATCTGCCAGCTGGGATCATCAAAACAGTGTGCTGTGGCCTGAGTGGGCTCTATGGAGAGGCAGCAGAGAAGTCCTTGTGAGAACTATCACACTTTTCTTTCAGTGTCCCATCCACAACCAATGTAGAACGCGTGGCTCGGGGACTCTCTCGTGGATGTTACCTTTCTTGGAGTTGTCATGGTGCTTGGGGGAATCGCATTTGCTTACATCATCGTGATGGTTCTGTTGTTCAGGTTGTGTCGCTAGGATGTGTTAGAGTTAAAACAGTCCCTGAGGAAAAGGTGATGCTGAAATGTCATTTAGCTGCCCCATGTGGAACTGCAAGTGCTAGGAATGGATGTATGTTCTGGTGCTTCCCTGCTTTTTTAGTGAACTTGTGTGGCAAATTTTCTTCTGTAAAAGTAGGATATTTTAAGTGAACTGTCAGATGTTTTTAAAGGCCGTATCTAAAGGTCTAAGTCTCTCTGGTGCTAAGCCTTGTAAACCAACAGTTTGCGTAACTTGGAGTTAGGGATACTCTACACATGGCCAGATCAAATTATGAATGCACTGACTGTCAGCTCATTGGTCTAGCTTGCTATGCAGTTTTGAGTTATTGTGATTATAGATCATTATTTTTCAGCTTCTCAGAGCACAGAATGCTTGGAACTTGATAGTGGAAAGCCTGCTTACTTGTTTATAAGTGAAGTCTTTTGGGGTTATGTTGCTGAAGACGGGTACCTTCTTAGCTAAGGCCACTTCCAAAGTGTACATATGTATGATAACCTCAGGCCATCTGCCACCAATTTCAGAATGAATAAAAATATTCATCCTAGATGCATTCTTCCTTATCACAGCCAGTGATTCACAGTGAAATCTATCTTTTGCTGTATTTTATTTTTTTAAACCTAAAAACTATTTTATACTCATTCTAGAATCTTTTAAATATTCCCCCTCTCTTGCCCCTCCCTTAACCTTTGCCCAAAAGTAAAAGGAAATTTTGCCTTAACTTCTGTACTTCTGTAAAAATGCCATTTTTATATTCTGAGAAGCAACTTTTTGGAGACCTCCATTAAAATTTTCTCTTATTTCATATGTAATACATGAGTAAAAAATAAATGACTAGGTTAGAAGTATTTAAACAGGAAGCTTGCAGGCAATAAATCATATATAAAATGACAAAAAGACTTTTGAAAAGCCATTTCTTTGTCAGCATTTTCATGGTGAATAATGCTGTGCCTGTTGCCTAACAATAAAATTTTGTAAGATTTTTATTAACACAGAAATGTAGGTATTTTTACATTACAAAAGTCACACTATTTCATTAAAGAAGTTATGGTATGGTTGTCCAGGTGTGTGAATTATTTTCCTTAAATGATCTGTTTGCCAAGGTAGAATTAAACTGGACTAGCCAGGACTGTCAGTGTGCTGACAATTGAGTTCTCTTCATGGAAGTGGTAGTGCAGAAACAGATATGTTAATTATATTGCTTAATCACAAATGGTCAAGTTTGCATGCTCCAAAGGTGTATAGTCACTATAAAGAAAGTCTTGTATTTTCTTGTGCTCGAAAGAGGCACTTGGAAATAATTACAAGATGCAATCACATGAAAACAGGAAGCCTCGATGGATTAGTAATGAGATACAGAGCCTTTCACCTCAAGGTCATTGTTTCTAATCCAGATCTGCTTGGTAGTGTTTGGAAGTGCCATTAGACAGGTGGTTAGTGTGAAATTAGTTGGAAATCTCAGGGCTGTTAGTAAGTACATATCCGCCTAAGAAAAATTGCTGCAGCTGTGTTTCTCTTTCTGGCTGTCTCCTTCCCTCTTATCTAGATAGGAGATAGAATTTCTGCTGTTTTCTTGTATTGAGCCAACTGAGTAAGATTAATGTGATTCTGGCCAGTTTCACTGCTGCTGAGAACTACCTGCTGGGCAGCGATGATGCTATCAGACATGAGTCCTTTGGTGTGGGCGCTGGGGGGAAGTCAGCAGAGGGAGGTAGTAGAGTAGTTCATGTTTAAAGGGGAGGTTAGCTGAAGAACAGTGTAAGGGAGGCACTCCAACCACACACAGTGTCCTAGGGAGCTCTGAAAGAACAGGAGTTGAACAGGTGGGAGCAGAAGAGAATCCTTTTTCCATGGCCTATTCAGCCACTGTACAAGTGTGTTGTATAGACAATGAAGGACGTCACAGCTCATTAATGACAGTGGTGCTAATGTAGTTGTTGCTGACTTGTGCTGTTGTGACCCACCACAGATTAAACTGACCTTTTCTTGGGTTCCCAGGAACTCCAAGCAAGGGGTCTTGCAGAGGAATCTGCCTTTATGAAGCTACTACTACTCTGTAGACAAGCTGTTGCAAGCAATGCCTGTCGGTCCTTCCCACTGTGTCCTTCGTGGGACACTAAGTTAAAGGAAGTACCAGAAGGACACTGTATCTGATGATGTCCACAGACTTTCAAAGTTAGTTACCATTCTGACAATTTATCTTGCCAGCAAGGCAATGCATCTTTTAAGATCAAGAAAAGCCAACCACATGAGCAGAAACTGTTCTCTAATGAGTTTAAGTTAGCACAATTTTTAAAGGTAGGAAAAATAAGCAGTGTAACTGTTGATTTGACTTTTTTTTAGGGAAAATATGATCAGAAGAAACATTTTAAAAGTTTTCCCTTTGTAATGTGCACACTGCAAGAGGAAAAGCCCAACCATTTTAATTAGAGTACCATCTTTGTGAAAAGATAGTGGAACTAATGACAACTGTACCAGGTCACCTTTAATCTTAGACAGGGGAGATGGTGGAGCATTGCTGTTAAAGTCAATGACTCTTGGGGGAGTCTAACCAGCATTGTGGAAGTTAATGGTGTGCCCTCTCCTGCCACCTATGGCTGCTCCATTATCCTTGAAAGCAGCCATCAAATTTGCACAGCTTTAACAGGAACATCTGCTTCTCTCCCCTGGTTGTTTCCTTCACATCTGCAGTGGTTGTGACAGGGCACGTGCTCTTCTTCATTCACCCTCGTTGCTCTGACCTTTCCTGTGGCTCATTTTTTATGCTCTGCCTCCTTAATGACTATTCTAATTCATCTCTGCGTTTGCTGATAGTCTCATTAGGGCCAAGGGAAAATTCACCAGGTGAGGAAGCCTGTTGTTTTCTGGTAAGAATAAAGGGCAATCCCTCTCTTCTCTAGTGAATGAAGTATGTCCCCTTTTCTGGCTGATGTGGGTTTTTTTTTTTGGCCAAGATCTAGAAAGCTATCCAAGTGTCTTCCTGCAATTTAAACATCTCATTTCCGTTGATTTCAAATAGATTCCATTGCCAACATAACTCAGTATCTAAAAGCCCTTGAGAATTTGAGATTTCCCCTTCTATTCTACCTCCTTTGAGCCGCCAATTCAAATATGGTTTGTCAAGTGTACTGGGACTAAGCCAGTGACTGTCTTAGAGTTGTCATCTCTTTCTGTCAAAGCTGAGACACGGTGAGACTTTTGATACTCTCCAGTTTGTTCGTGTTGTACAGGTTACAGGATACAGTACCTTCTGTACCATTTTAAGTCATATTTTAATTTTTCACTTTAAGCTCAATAGCTTAATTAAAATGGATAATCTACCTAATCATTGTCAAGACCTGTCCGTTTTAATAAGAATAGAAGAAGGGTTGGGTTCTTGGGTGCTTGGAAGGGGATCTGTGGAACAGGAAAAGAATGTCTTAACCTCTAGTTCTTCCATTTTTGACAAGGGTCTGTTAACACTCTTTTTACTGGTTCCTATAGCTTTTTCATAGCAACTCACATTGTGAGCCTGGGTGAAATATCTTTATTGTTGCTAGTTGCCAAATAAAAAATAAACCCAACAAATTTGGGTAGAACAAGCAGTATACTGACTGCAAAAAGACCTTTTTCTGCATAAGATCATACGCTTAATAATGTAAATAAAATGGAGGAAATAAGGTGAAATATCAGCATAGGATGTGTATTGTAGCAGCACCCATTTGTGCATGCACCTAGTTATTGAGCACAGATCTCCAGATACAGCTCTCCAAACTGCACTTCTCTGGGATTTTCTTGGGCTACAGCCTGCAACTGACAGGTCAAAATTTTAGATTTGCACCTTTATTCTTAGGTAAAGAAGATTAAAGAGTGAAAGTTGAGAGGCTCAAGAGATCTGCAGAACCTTGAAAAGAAAAAAAAAGTCTCCATGGTGAAGCTATGAAAAAGAGTCACCAGTATGAAATGTACAGGCCCTCACAACTTCTGAATTCTGACCTTCTTTTTAATTACTGTTTTATTGTTAGCTGTATAACTCATGGTCATGAGTTATAAAGTGGGCCCATGGGAAATTGTTATCAGGTTCTGATTCTCATTTTGTTTGATTGTGACTGTATTTTATTGTTGTCTCTTTCACTGTTACAGTGTAGCATAAAATAGTGGGCACTCTGCAGGGTTATTTTTTTCCATATAAGGAAAAACCCCCATCATTCAGTAATACTGACTGAAAAAAGTCTGTTGGCATTCTGGAAACCTCACTTATGCTTTGCACTTACGGATATAATAGGTAAAATAGCTTAAGTTCAATTAGCTGTTCAGCCAGGTTGGATACAGTCTGCACATGCTGAAACCATTTAAAGTCCTCATGTCACTCAGAATTAAAAATGCATTTGTGCAATTTAGTTTTATGACCTGTTATTGCTTAACTGGCAGCTGGATCTTATACTTGGACTGCTGCGATGCTTTCCTTGTCCATTCCATCAGAATAAACCCAAGATAACCATTACAGCTATATAAAACCTGATATAAAATGAGGCAAACTCTGAAAATAATTAATCAGTGGTGATCAAGACATAGGGGCTTTTCCAGCGATTAAAGACCAGCTGAGGAGCTGATGGCCTGGTGCCCAGTGCATTAACCGATCTGATTGCTTGTAACGTTTCTCGAAATTCCATTTGCGTGATTTGCCTATCACATGAAAATTTCATCTCACTTCAGAAATGAAATGTATCATTCAAATTTGCAGTCTTATCCACTAACCCTGTTTTTTGCAAAAGACAATTCTTCTCGTAGCAACAAATACTGCTGCATGATTTTAATAAATACAGAACAATTAATGGAAAAAGTGATTCACTGCCAAAGTCAGTCTTTTAAATTAAGACTGTCAAACAGGACAACCAGAAAAACCTTTGTAAACTACACCATTTAATGATAACAGTTATTTCTGGATCTTTCTTGAGCAGATTCTCAAATGAGGGTTAACTAATGAATAATTATTCATTTGCCTACCTCTAACTGCCAAATTCAGGCATAGTCCTATTACTTTGCACTCCCATAAAAGTAATTTCATTAAAGGAGGGAAACGCTTCTTTGCATTTAAAAAATAAGAACCAGAAAAGCAGAGTTTTTTTGTACCTTGTAAATCTGAGCTGTTTTGAGCACTGAAATGGAGCAGAGTACAAGTTCCCTTGGTTGCCCTCCTCAGTTTTACCCATTATACGTGGACATGAGAATAAAGATTTAATTTTCACTTGAAATGAAGAAAACACTTCTTTCCCAAACATCTACTTTGTTTTCTGGCAACTGCCCTTTGCTTAATATGCAAAGCCTAATGACTTAGCTGACAATTGCTGTTTCATATTCTCTAAACAAATATCATTCTTGTCTGATGAATGACCTCGAACTGGGTTAAAAATACCTCTGGTATTTAGTAGATTACAAACATTTGTTTTACACAGCTAAGTCCAAAATGGTCATTTGATATTTCAGGTGATGGAGGAATGCTCAGAAGGGCAACATTTTTTCTTTCTTTTTTAATTTCTTAAAGTTTAGGATAATATTAAAGGCAATTCTGGCATGCCAGGCATGTGAAGTAATAAATTGTACGAGCGCAGTACTGAGTTTGGGTATGGTGAGCATCTGCCAATGGCAGCAAGCTGCTGGGGACAGCGAGCTCACCTGAGCCCTGGTGCCTGCCAGGGCTGCCGTCATGACTTCTTAGTCAGGATGGCTTCTGCCATCGATGAAAAGCTAGTTACGGGTGTGGATGGGATAGTCCTTCCCTGTTTGTGGTCCCAGGTATGCTACTTTTAATTTCCTGTGGTAAGGGTGGCCATGTTTTTAGAGGCCATCAGTCCTCACAATTGGAGCAGAAAATGTAATTTTTGCTTACAAACTGGTGAATAACCGTAAGCCTGGCATATACGGATGTGTGTGTACCTGTGGCATGGTTTCAGCTGGGATGGAGGTAACTTTTTTGCTAGCAGCTGGTATGGTGCTGTGTTTTGGATTTGGGATGGGAATAGTGTGATATCGCAGTAATGTTTTTGGTTGGTGCAAGGCAGTCAAGGCCTCTTCTCCTCATTCTGCCCTGCCAACAAGCAGGCTGGGAGGGCACAAGAAGTTGGGAGGCGATACAATCGGGACAGCTGACCCCAATTGATCAAAGAAATATGCCATGCCATGTGATGTCGTGCTCAGTATATAAAGCTGGGGGAAGAAGAAGGAAGTGGGGGACATTCGGAGTTATGGCGTTTGTCTTCCCAAGTAACTATTACGTGTGATGTAGCTCTGCTTTCCTGGAGATGGCTGAACACCTGCCTCCCAATGGGAAGCAGTGAATGAATTTCTTGCTCTGCTTTGCTTGTGCACATGGCTTTTGCTCTACCTAGTAAACTGTCTTTATCTCAACCCGTGAGTTTTTCCTTAGTTTTACTCTTCTGATTCTCTCCACCGTCGCAACTTGGGGGAGTGAGTGAGCGGCTGCATGGTTCTAGCTGCTGGCTGGGGTTAAACCACGGCAACCTGCTTCCTCCAGGCAAGCAGAAATCTCTCTAGGGAGCTAGTTTCATTCTTTTTCCCTTTCTCTCATGATAAATTTGTGAAGGAAAGAACAAATGAGAGAAAAAGAGCGGTCCGCATGTAATAGTGAGAGTGAATGTTAATAGGACATGTGGGAAATACTTCTATATTACAGAGCACAATGTTGCTCATTTGCTACAAGATATGATGGAAAACCAAATCTTTCCCTTGTATTTTCTTCTCTGCCTCACCTAAAATAGCCACATAGTAGAAAGTTTCCCACAGGAAATGAATAGCACCACTTTACTCCAAGGTACTTTATGAAGTTTTATGCTCTTAGATTTCGTTTGTACAAATGATATGTGTGCTTGAACAAGGATGAATATTACTGCCTGGCTGAAAGGCAGTCCTTATTGATTAACTTCAGGGTAGCACCCCTGCAGGTAGAGAGGCTCATGTTTTAATTTGTTTTTGCTTCCAGGTCGCTCTTCATCCACCTTTCTTTTCATTTGCAGCATTTTTTCCCTCCTCTCTCCCCCATTTACAGCACCTACTTTGGTCTCAGCTGTTTTGATTTATCGACCACTGAAATTTAATGTTTCGTTCCTTGGAGAAGTCTCAGTGCTTGTGTCTGATCTAAGGTCACCTATGCTACTTATTCCAGGGGACTTTAATCTCCATATGGATGTGACCTCTGACACTCGCCAAAGAATTCACTGTATTACATGATTCTCTCCAGCTGTGTCAGCATGTTCCTCCACCTGCACTGAAAGGTTATTCTTTTGATTTCATTAACTTTTTTTGTCTCATTATCAGGGTTTGAGGTCACTCACCTTGTTTTCAAACACACATCTAGATCTCTTGTACCCCTAGGGTCCCTCTCAAAGTGGTTGCTTTTTCTGGGGAGTTTTCATTTTGTCGGGTGTTGCTTCTTGCCTAACACAAGTTGAAGTGGTTCAGTGCTGGTTCTGTGGTTATCCAGTTAAAATGCTGATTGTGATTTTGCACATGCTGCACTACTGACTTCCACAACCGATGAAGCACAAATGTCTTGATTGGAATAAAGGCTGTGACTTTATGGGCTGCGAGAAACTCTTTGGTTGGAAACCTGCACACTGGGTGAGCATCAACGTCAATTCCTTCATCTGAAAGGTCATTGTATCTTTGCTTACTTGCTTCGTTAGAGATGCTGGCTGTAGTAATCACAATACTGCTATGTATTTGAGGAATGTGACAGTAATTGATAGCAAACTGGATTCCTTGCTCCTTTTATTTTGTGTGTGTGTGCTACATCTTACTTTGCCTTTTATCCTGGGCAGATTATTATGGGAAGCTATTTCTTGTCCATTTATCTGTAGAGCAGTTGAACTGGCCTTTGGTGGCACTTCTGGGCTATCTCTGAACAGTCCCTTACTGCCAATAAGTGAAAACGTAAAACTTTACAAGTGAAACTGGATGGAACTGTATATGCAGAGAGAATTTATAAAAAAGTACATATATAAATATTGTATATCCTTGAGGAAGGAGAACATCTAAGTCAGGACCTTGTGACATGAATGGGAAATTATTATGAAAAAATCCAGTGGCTGATGAAATGGTAGTAGAGAAAAAAAAACTCTGCTGAGATTCTCAGCCTAGGAGATGATGTGTTAATTTTACCTTCCAAGTGACTTTTAGCTTCTTCTCTTGAGAAGAGGCGTCANATGAGCTGGAGAGGTTCTCATAAATATGTTTGGTTAAAAAAAATTGTGAAAAATAGCAATTGTTATTTCCTTTAATATGTGTGTTTTTCTAAGAATATTTGCCTCTTGCTTTGTGCTTCTGTGTGTTTCATATATTTGTAAGCAAAAGCCAGTGTGAGATGAAGGTGGAACAGATGATGAACTGGCATCAAGCTTCTTAGAGTGCTTTCTTCTTCCAAACAGCACCAGTGCTGACTTCTAAACTCACTTGTTCTCTTACTGTTGTCTGCAATATTAGGTTCCATAGACATTCATCTCACTATTGACAGACATCCTCTTCCCCTTTAAATAAATGATGTGGTTGATTTTGTGCAGACCAAGCTTGCTGGTTTTGAGACTTACTGAAGAATGTGCTGAGCTAGGGTCATATTGTCCTGCTGTCCAGATGTGCTGTTCTCCACAGTACTAGTTGCTTTCTTCATCAAAGAGGGCAGCTTATGAAACAGAGAGAAAAACACCCTTTAAATGTGTATTTTAGAAATGTGTATATTAGAAAAAGTGTGTATATTAGAAAAAGAGGAGGTTATTTGGGATTTTTGATAAAGGCATGCTGCCAGCATGTATATTGCATTGAAAGAGTACTCCTTGGGAGTGACTAGAATTAGTCACAAAGTTGAAATGGATGTGGACAGAATTGGCTAGCAACTGTCTGAAAGCCTTCCTCTTTCTTTGATATTTTCCTTGTAGTTCTGAAGTACATCACTGTGATGTTTGATATTTTATTAACAATAATTGTATTTCCCTCTTTTAATTTGAGGGTTTCAAAGAGTTTTAGAAGCATTAATTGCGTATCTGCCCCCTGACTTCTATGAAGAAAGTGAAAATAAGGTCTTGCCAAATAAGGTAGTTGAAAAAATGTATTAAACTGAGAATAAACAGTTCAGTGGTGATTATTCAGTCAGCTCTACTCACAACACGTGCTGGCTTGTAATGTGCAAGTCTAATAACTTCCTAGTTTGTACATTCTTTTCTTCAGAGATGGTGACTGCCTTCTCTGAAAACTGTTAAGGCTGCCTAGCAGCTCTGCACAGTTTACCATCTTCCGAGCTGGAAAGCCCACAGATAACAAAGAAGTGGTCACAGAGTCTTTTTGTGGCCAGTCCATGAGGTCATTAGGAAGCATTCTGGATGTGGGCACCTGAAGGCCGTTATTATTTGTAGGTCTTATTACAAAAGGCAGTACAATTCATAGCAGGGAGTGTCCTGCAGGTTGCTTCCATTAGCAAGTCCTGTCTGTGCCCTGTATGGAGAGACAGGGAAAGTGTCCTTAGTGAACTTGAACAGCATTGGTATTTCTAGGGAAGCTAAGCTGTAAAGAAATTGGGATATGGAGAGCAACACATGTGCCAAACTCCTTATCAGAGGTAACCCAGAGCCCCATAGTTTTCCACATTCATCCTCTGTCCTCCACAGTGCCTGGCTGATTGACATCCCCTCCTTGGTATGCAGAAGGTGTTCTATGACAGGAACCTTTCTCTGGTACTGTTGTTGATAAAATGTATCTCTCCTTAGAGAGTTTTCTTATTTAAATGTGAAGACGTAACTGAATTTCAACTGCAAATATTGACAGCCCTTAGGTTGCAGATCTGAATAGGCTTACAGGTGAAGAGCTATGAATTTATGGGCTTTTTATAAGTGAGCCCAAAGGGGCTTTACTCTCCAGAGCCTGGCTTTCTCCCTATCTCTCATTGCAGCTCTCCCTGAAATGGCTTTCCTGATGTCTCTGGCATAGAATTCACTTACTGTGATCTTCATACTTTAAAAATTCTTCAGTCCTCTAGTGCCTTGGTTTCCTGAGAATCCATTGATTATAAAATACTTTAAGGCTGTTAGTGAGTTTTTCTGTCATTATGCTTTCAGCTGTAGCTTAAATGTACTTTAAACCTGAGATGAAGGTTTATCCAGTGCAAGATGGAGATTAAAATATGAAGGAGAGCATTCTTATAGTCTTTCTTTTTGCTACCTTTGGGTGCCTGAACGTAGATACAACAGGTTTCAGTAGATCTAGGCAGAGAATAGACTGACTTGATGGTTAGTTTTTAAGGTATTCTGTGAGTTTTCTTAAATCTGAAAGACCGTCTGCAAACTGAGTGCTTATCCTCTAGGTTGCTGAATACCGCGAAAAGCAGGACAGAAAGCTAACATGTTAACGCTTAGCATTTGTTCAGCACCTGTTCACAGATGTGTCTGAATATTAAGAAGAAATGTGTATGGTGTTCAACAGAATAAAAAGTGTTAAGATGTGCGTGAACAAGTGGGAGGAAATATAGATGTGAATATGTAGGAGGGGAAAGACTATTACAGGGGCAATCCAATTAGTGCAAATGATGCATGCAGATGTCTTTGGCTTTTTAGTACCTTTCACTGTTATACTCCATAAGAGCTACACACTAGGGACAAGGGAGGAGAGTGCTGTCTTCCTTTGCACGGCAGCAATACTTTCAAACCTTAGCATCCTATCCCTGTCAGCAGACGAAGAGGGGACACCTCCTCTTACCTGCTTGTGTAGTTACGAAGCATGAATAAGTGTACAGTAAAACAGCTACTAAACCAAAGGATGCCTTTATGAGGTAACTTAATTTTGCCTTCTGCAAACATCTGTGTGCCTGTTGACTCCTGGCACTTCAGGGGAGCAGTGTCACGTGCTTTAAAATTCAAACAAGGTAATTGAAAGCAAGCCCGAGGTTTTTGGGGCTGTATGCTCAGGGCCAACCTGTTTGATTTATTTTGCTATTGAGTTAACAGGACTGTTCACCTAAAGGAAGCAGGATTTGAGCTTGAAAATAGACATTCTTTCAGCTACATATTGATTGTTGGAGCTGGATCTAGTCCATCCTTATGATGTACCTTCTGAATAAACGGCTTCTACCATTATCTTGGCATCTGATGTCTGGTGAATAATGACTTTAATTAAAAAGAAGACCTGGCCACTTGGTCTTTCAGATGAGATACATAGCAAACTCAGGTATGTGGCCTGAGCAGTTCCAAATTTTTGCTTTTTCTTCCCTCCTTTATAAAATCTCCTTCTCAAGAGACATCCAGACTGTGACCTTTCTCTCCTGAAGTCAACAGAAATTTCATTGTTGGCTTCAGTGAATGCAGGACCAGCACTGTAAAATGGAAACCAATGGAAATTTTCCCTTTTTAGTCCAAAGGGTTTTGACTCAGGCTGTAGATCTAATGTCTAAAAAATACATATACTCTTTTAAATTAACAACCTCATTTTACAAAATCTTTTCTGTCAGAGCCCCTGGCCATCTGCTTACTATCTCCAAACGGTAATGCAAGGTGTTCCGTAGAACAATTCTTTGGAATGAAGTGGCATGGCCAATGTAATTTATCTATTTGTGTATTTGTTTTCCATATTGACTTACAGAGAAGCTACTGTCCTACAAGCTGGTAGCTTCTTCTATTTTGTTTTTTTTTTTTTCGTGTTTATTATGATATGGGTATTAGGTACTTGCATGAAAATTCACACTGCCAATAAACTTATTGCAGTAGCTATGTAAGATACTTTTATGCCATCTTCAACATTTTTCCAACTTTCTGTAAAATACGTATTATACATTTTTCTGCTGTAGCATATTTTGCTTAAAAGTACAGTGTAGCTCTTCCCTCACAAAAAAAAAACACAACAAACCACCTCTGCATATATAATTTCTTTTTACATGTTGAGTGCACAAATAGAAGACTAAATTTTCTTTCCAGGATTGCACATACATAGTTTCTTGTCAATTGACGTTGTTGTGAATACAAATTTGGCAACAAAATTGTGCTTGAAATACTTGTGAAACCAAAACAGACAGCAAAAGAACATTGTCAAGCCAACCTTTTAAAAAGTTTTTTTTATATATATGTGAATACTCTCTTTCCCTTCCCCCCCCCCGAAGCCTACATTGCATTGCTAACCCTCTTGAAGGTTAAGATTTTGAAGGTTAAGTTTTCCCACTTAACTCATAAAAATTTCTGCCTGAGATGTACAGTGATCTTAATCACTCAATAAGATTTCATCTATAAGGATGTAAACCTTGCCATATTGCATCAGACCAAGGTGTTCTCTATCTCAAAATCCTGTGTCTGGTATTGGTTAGTAATACTGTAAAAAAAAACAAAACAAAAAACAAAAAACAAACAAGCCAAACCCCACCAACTCAAAATGGCAAGCGTGGAGTGGGTAGGAAACAAGACAATCCTCCAGTGCTCTCCCTTTCACCTTCCTTTCTTTAGTCTGCTGTACCTTTGGTATTACCCACACCTATACCAATATCTCTACCATAGCCTTGTCTCATATAACGAGCCTCTACTGCTTTGCTGGTGAATATTTTTATTATTCTTAGCGTTGTCTCTCTGTCTAGTTCACTTATTAAAAAACCCACCCTGTTCTGTAGTGCTGCTAATTTACAAGGTGCTTTACAAACACAGATAAGAGCCATCTAAGGCTCTACGCTAAATAAGACGAGACAAATGCAAGACGAAGCACTTGAAGGCTGTTCAGGAAATTAAGGACATGGAAATGACTTATGCAAAGAGGAGAGGGTTTTTGTGAGAAAGAGTTTTAGGCAGGGCAGAGAGTAAGTTTGGCAGTGGATGAAAATGGTCAGGTGCACGGATCAGTGGAGCTAAGATGTGAAAGCAGGAGCAAGGAAGGGAGAGGATGGGAAAATAAACTCAGAAATAGGGGATGGTGAATTGTGAGGAAAGGCCCTTGAGAGGAAAGCAATAGGATAGATTATTTATGAGAGGTTTCTTCAAAATGGGCTGGGAGGAAACTCGGGAAATCTATATAGGTTTGTGTGGTGTGGCGTTTGTTTGTTTTTTTTTCACAAAACTTGGCTGTGACAACTTTTCAGCCTACCTGCAACGATAGGCATAGCAAGCACTGCTTACTTGTTATGTTAGAAACTTTCTCTACTATTTAAGATAAGTCTCCCTTCCATTAAATATTATCCTGTCCATTGTGTCCATTTATGAAGGGAAATAATTAAATATAAAACCTAATGTAAGACATGAAGCCAAAGGAAGGAGGAATGTGCTCTGTCTCTGTCTGTCATCTTTTCTAATCCATCTAATTGACTACTCCAATCTCCTTTTCTCCCTGTGGCTTTGTAAGGGCCAGGGAAGATAGATGGGAAAATTGAGTTGTTATGATGACCTAATCTTTATTAATAAAAATAGGATAAACTTGGGGAATAAGCCAAGATACAAGATACTTTGCCCTTTTGTCTTTCTGGGGTTTAAACTGGCCTTTGAGAGATTCAGTATCGTGTAGGACTGTACAAACTGGCTTTTTCTTTATGCACTGATGTTTTGCTCTCCATTGCTTACTTATCCTTGCAATTATCAGGCCAGCACCAAGTCAAGCAAGGGACATGTGAGGTTGTGGCAGTGCATCGTTGCTGCAATAAGAACCGGATTGAAGAACGATCGCAAACAGTCAAGTGCTCCTGCTTCCCAGGGCAGGTGGCTGGTACGACAAGGGCTCAGCCCTCATGCGTGGAAGGTAAGCAGTCTCCGCTCACTCATGGTTCATTAAGATTGTTTGAAAGTTTAGTCTCCTTGATTGTTTGACTTCCCACTGCCTCAAAAGCATAATCCTTCCTTTTGTTAATTTTGGAAACATCTCTGTGCATTGATGATAATGAGTCTGTGCATAAATCTGAGTGTAATTAATCCTCTTAATGTATGTACTCGTCCATTTCATGTCTGTGCCAATAAAACTTCTTAATTTTTGCACACAAGAATTCTCCTTTAAAACTAGTCTGAAAACAGCATAAGCCAAGAAGTTCAAGCTTATGATGTTAACCCTTCCAGTTGTCTTTAGACTTAGCAGCTTGGCTAAAAAGTCACTGGATAATAAATGCAGCCCTAAGACTGGGCATGCAGATAGTGCTGGGGCATCTGAATTTGCAAGCTGTTCTCTAGATGGTTGTTTTACCGTTTCATGTGCCTAATGGTCTCTTATGCTGAACATCAGTGCTATAATGATGCCCCATGTCTATTCGGTTTTGTGTGTTCCCCAAATACATTAGAGTTTGGAGAGCAGAGTAAGCATGCTGCTGCACAGGACACGGTGTCTGAGCTAGGACGCCTGCCTGATGAAGGAAAAATGTGGTACAGCGGCCTTAGTCCAGCACCTTCCTTGGTAGACATTGAAATCCTCACAGAGCTCAACATTGCCATCCTTAAGCTTTTAGCAGTATAACTCATTTGAAATTAAATTGATTATATACACTAAAGCTAAAATCTTACCTTGGTTGTAATGTTGACCAGGCATTCTGAGGCTATGTAAAACTTGCCTCCCAGAAGTTCATTCCGCACCTCACCCCCACCATTTTCCTCCCTGGTTGACCAGCAGTTCAGAAATTGTGGGTTACCCAGACTCTATTCCCCAGAGAAGCTGCTGCTCTTGCTGTTAACTTAGTAAACTGTTACTCCATGCTTAGATGCTTAGTTTTTTCACACCTTGTAAAAATACTGTTACATACAATGAATAATAAAAGTCAGGCATTGTTTTAAACTTGCTTAAGGGCTGCAAAGGTGACACTGTCACTCTATGACAGAAAGTGCGTGATACCATAGAAGCTTAATTCAGACAATGCAAATAGTTGCTGGATGAATTTAGTAGCTCTTTTTTCTTCAAGTATAGTTGAAATTAAATAGAACAAATTATTATAAATTTTAAGATTTTGGTTTCTAAAATGGAAGCCTTTGATTCCCCCTCGCCCCTTAGGGTAATGCTTTCACATGCTTCGCTTATTTTTGCAAGCATCTGGGACTACAGTCAGTGTTCAGTTGCTGTAGCACAGAAACTATAACTTTCTTTAGCCTAAGTATTAGATGTGTTTACTCCTACCTTATACATATCCTTCAGTAGGCTTCTACACTGTGTAAACTAGAAACAGTTTATGATGTCTTGAATTTGCATATTTCAGTCTGATATGGACATTTAATTTTCCTTTCCAGCACCTTTTTACTGAATGCAGGACTGTTTAATTTGCCTATATTTTTGGCCTGAGCTTAAAGGGAAGGACCTGCCCAAAGCACAGAGTTACTTTTCTAACCAAAAGAAAAGATTTTATACAGTCTTTCAGAAAAAATATTTTCTCTGAACTTCAGACCTTATCCAGTAGTAGTTATCATTTACATTAGGACACCAATTATCTCTGTGCTGTTGATCATGCATGGCATGCACATGGTGGTTGGTACCTCAAATGACAGAAACATAGAATATCTCTAATTGGAAGGGACCCATAAGGATCACCAACTCCAACTCCAACTCCCTGCTCCCCCCTCCTCGCGGGACTATTTATCGAGCATGTATAGTATTATACATGTTCCTTTTCTGGGTTAAGTAAAGGCAGCCTGTCCCCCTAGGTAAAGACCAGTGGTTAATGTCTTTAGCGGGATGCATAATAAGTCATGACTCTAAAACTAAAACATATGACTAGGAGCGTCGTCTAGACGCTTCTTGAACTCTTACAGGCTTGTTGCCTTGACCACTTCCCTGGGGAGTCTGTTCCAGTGACTGTCCACCCTCAAATTACTGATGTGCTAAACTGTGTTTGGACAAAATAAGAAAACAATGTAGTTCAAGTTCATGAGTATGTGTCCAGAAAGTACCACTCACCTGTTGTGTCAGACTATACAATTTTTAGTCATATACACAGAGATGCTCTTACCTATTGCAATTCTTGGAAAAAAGTAGCTTAGTGGTTTTTGTAGCAGATATGATTAAGTATGTTCTATTTGGATTTAGAAAATATGTTCTATTTGGATTTTAGCCTCTTCCACATGCACTCAAAAGGAAAGTAGCTCTGCAAGTAATGCTGGAAAACAATAGTAAATAGGATGAAATGAGTCTCTCTTATGTTGACATTGCCTGTGAGCTTTTCAGGGTTTTTGTGTGTTTCAGCTGTTCTTGGGCAGCACCAAACAGACCATTGGAGCAGAGTAAATGGGATCATATTTCACATTCTATGTAGAGTAGCAGCCTTTATAAAGCTATTGGAAGGTAATTGTGTTTTCCTTTCTTGACCAAACAAATTGATGGTAATATAATAATTATATAATAAATAATTACAATTAATTTTGTTGAGAGCTGCGTGATGATTTTACAGAAGTCTGCTGCTTCTTGCTATTTTTAAATGAAGGTCTGATTTCTCTTTAAGTGTTAACAACCCAGGAAACAAAGAGGTGATTCTAGCTTTCCTTCAGACCAAGGCTAGCATATCACTGGGCATAAACAGTAGATGCTGCATGAGAAATTAAGAGTACTGCAAGAAATAGATTCTCACAGAATATGGAAGACTGCAAAGGTCTGGGACTTTAGCAAAGTCTAGACAAACTGTACTTACTGTTCTGCTCTGGACTCCAACTTGACATTTGAGCAGCTTTCTGTGGTAACTGATTTGGATTTTTCTACCATTTTGATGGCATCCAAGAAGAAACTCTGTCATTTGTGTGTTTGAATTTATCTGTGAAAGCTATTGACAACCATTTGCAAACAAAAAAAGCAAGGCTAGTTCTTCTGTTCACGTGCATACCACCTTTTCCTGGGGGTTATTTGAGCTTCCAAGCACAGGCCCATCTAACACTTTGAGAAATGTTGCTGTAGATAAATTGAGCCATTAAACTCTGAAAAAAGCAGAGCATATGAAAGAATGTATTTAAATATGCAGAGAGGACATACCATACCAGAGCCTGTATACCCTGCCCTGAGTTGTAGCTATACTACTTGATTGCAGCTAGAGAAAATTTTGCTTAGCAGAGGTCAAACCATTCTTCTGTCAATGACTAAATTTCATTTAAAGTGGTCATGGGATTTTGTTTATACCCATTTTCTTTATGGAAATAAACATTCTTGAGTAAGTAACTCCAGCTTGTCTAACAGCTAGTGCCAAGAAGATAAAACATTAATAACTTTTGTCTGTAGAGTAGCTATCTTAGCTAAGTGCGTTAAATGCCTCTAAGTACATCATCACTAACCAAATCATCTTCCATCCAGGCAATTCTATTAGTCCTAGAATTTATGAGGAGTAAACACTCAGACTGGAAAAAATGTGAATGGAACTAAAGAATTATTTAAAAATTTTCTGTAGGGCCAAAGAGCTGCAATGAAGAAAAAGGACAAGTTTGGCTGAAAGCCTGTCTGGGTTCCAGACTGAAGGGAAGAGAGCATATAGAAACAAGAAAACAAAAAAATCAATACATAAGAAACAGATAAAAGAAGAAATAGCTGAGAAGATTTCCCTCCCACTGTTTTTGAATGGATTTCAGAATACTTGAGAATTCAAAAGGATGCTAATGCTGTGTCAGTATTCAAAGAAAAAAAGGAAACATACAGTAGAATGAATAGTGTACTGAAAATTTATATGGAAGAAAGCTTAATCCAGTGGAGTAGGGAAGACATCTGTATTTGTCCAGAATAAAAACAATATGAATTTGCTTGTTCAAATAGAACACACAGAGCAAAAGAAATATTGGCCCGTAATGCCTGAAATATTGACATTGTTAATGCTGAGTTGGATCAGTATCACAGTTCTTTTGGTAAGTAACAGGTTGAGGAGGTACTTTATAACTTACTGTTAGCTAAAGAAGGTGCTAACCAACATCTAGTGGGATAAACTTTTTTGTTTTGTTTTTTAAATCCTGATTCTGAGTAGTTTAGATCCCGAACAAGCTGACTAATAGGTCTCTGGTCAGTTGTTGTAATTCAAAAAGTATTTCAGAATACTTGAGATATTCTAGAAGAGCCCTAGTATTGTGCCAATTTTGAGAAGGTAGGTAACGTGGTCTAGATACTTAGGGACAGTTGAGGCTGATCTCAATCCTGTGTGGGTAACTGAGAAGCTGATATGATATCCAATCAGCAAGGAATTCCTGGAGTACAGATCACAAGGGTTTATGTGGCTTTCTGAAAAAAGGTTTGCCAGACACTACTGATTCCATTTCCAGAGGAGTTTTCAAAACTAATACAGATAGTTTCCAGGCTTAATGTGTGTAAGCCCGGGTATTCCAAGTTACCTTGGAAGATAATGCATAATTTATTCAACTAAATATTTGGTTACAAAATACATTTGAGGATTTAAGTCTCTTTTTTTTTTTGTAAGCTCTTTAATTTTGAACCATACGCCATGGTGTGCACTGCTCAGTGTCAGTTACCTAGCATACCTCAAAAACACATTTCTCCACATAGGCATCAGTAGGAAGTGGTAGTCAAATGGCACATGCCTACCGCGATTTCACAGTGCTTAGCTCTACACCTGACACTCTGCAACATTTTCAGCAGTGACCTGAAAGCAAATATAGAATCTCTCCTGACAAAAAAATGTATGGGTTTTATCTGGTGGGGCAAAGGAGTAATTAATGATAAGCCCAAGGCAGTCATATGGCATAGTCCTACTCACAGGAAGTTGAACCTGTTTGAAATAACTGTGTTAATAAAGACAAATGCACTGTGGTGCGAAACTGAAGTTCAATCAGCTCAGCTTATCAGGCAGAAGACTGAAAAGTTACTTGATTGCAGCACGTTCAATACCTTCGCAGGGAGAAAATGATGATTACTCACAAGTGCTGTAATCCAGGAGAAGAAAGCATAATGGAAGAGGCAGGAAGAGGAAGAAAAGTAAGGCTGTGTGTTTCATACTGAGATTGTTTAACTGTCAGAAAAAATGACAATGAGAGAAGTTTGTTTCTTCACCTGTTCCAGACTGGCTTGGAATTGGATTGGCTTGTGTAGCTAAACACAACTGGGGACACCACACAGTGAATTGCATGAGACTAGATGAGTTGATGTATTGACACCTTTTAGCTTTATTGTCTATGAACCTATTGTTTCCATGGAGTCACATTATCTAGGGAGCAATGTCAGCAGAAGATTTATTTCTAGCAGGGTTTCTGGCTGGTTTCTGGCTGATTTCCAGCAAATCAGCTGGCTAATATCAAACTAAAGCAGTCTCCCTTTGTGTGGGTGGTTGTATATGAGAGTGATATAGCTGCTCACATTTCTTAGAAAAGTCATCTGTTGAAACCTCTCCAAGAGTGCCTCCATCTGAAAAGAAGAGGAAGCCTTTATATCCTCCAGTTAGTCACACAGTCAAAGGGACAATAATAGTTAAAGAACTTTAGCTATGAAGATGAGCCTAAGGCTCTGCTGGAGAATTTTAATGGACTAATCTCAGGGGTGCGTTTGACACAAACAGCCTGGCCAGTTAGGACATATAGATTGGCAGAGTGGACATTACAACTACAAAGAAATTGGATATAAAATGGATGTGAGAATTAGTGGATTGCTACAGCAAAGAATTGGGGATTTGCTGGAAGCTAATGGAATGAGATCTGTATTAAGTATTTCAAAGTGTTGCCATTACTCTGAGGAGAGGTATCTGCACCAAATAGAAATCAGTCAACAGAAGGGCAGGAGTCACTTTCTATGAAAGTGTCCAAACAAGAGATGAATAGAAGGTGAACAATGCAGTCTATTGAAGAGCTCCGTGGATCTTGTTTGAGTTAGAGATTTACTCAGCAATGTTTCCCATTCACATTTGTGCTTTTTTTTAATGGAAGATGGTACTGCTGGAGATGATGGGCCAGTGTCGCTATCTTCAGTTCCACAGGGTCCACATGAACCAGGAGTTTGCATGGGCACAATTGGTCAATAATGCTGTGTGAACCCACTCCTGTGCTGTGCTTTTGGCCAGTCAGCTAATGCCTTTTTTTCTTTAATCGGATGTTAGGAGCAGGTTGATGCAGGTTGTATAGATAAATAAAAAACTGCCATGTTTGGTGTGTGTTCTGTGGTCTCAAAACATATCGCACCTAAAACAGTATGAAGAAGGTTGGATCTAAGGAGTTATCAGAGTAACTGAGGCACAAGGGGTTTAGGTACCTGCAGGAGACAGGTGAGCGAGAGGGGTTTTTCAAGGTCTGAAGTTGAACTTATGTTTTTAGGGTAGCACTAAATGTATGAAAGCATGTTCACGTGTCAGAGTGCAGGTGACGTCTCCGCATATCACCATATCCATGCTCACAACAGCGCTGTGCAGAGCTCTGTAATGTAGCCAGGCCTCCCAGGAGGACTTGCTGGCTTTGAAACAGAGCGCTGAAGACATGGCTGACTTGCTACCAGGATCTCCTGCTTTCTTAGGGACCTGTGCACATGCCCTCAGTCTTCTTGAATCTAGCCTTCTAGACTTGCATGTTTTTACCTGAAATAAATGTGGTATAGCAATTGAAAGAAATTTAGAAAGTAGCAGAGATAAAATAGATGACTGGACAATATGTCTGGAGTGGAAACGATCCCTCACCTCCTAGGAAGCACAGTCAAGTTTCACCTGTTTTGTCAACAATCAATCAGCATCAATGCAAATGATCAAAGATCCAAATGACTGGTGAAAGGAATCATGCATTTATTTGATAACTTTAAGAGTTTGAGATTGAAAGAATAATTTATAAAAGCCAAACTGGTGTTCCAGAAGTATATTTTTCATAGTGCTTTTCACATAGGCTTAGATTGAAAGTGCAAAACAAAAGTAATTGAGTGAACGTTTCAGCAATATCCTGATGTCAGCTTGCCTGCTTGTCACCCTAATTTGAACATTGCAGAAGTACGAATCTACCTTGAAATTAAAAGGAAAAAAGTGCTTTACAAGAAGTAGACTAAATTATTTTTGTTCATCTCTTTTGGATGTGGTATCTTTTAAAGCATGCAATTCAGTATTTTTTGCACATAGTAGCATAATGCAGGCTAACCAAATCAACATTTTAAGCCATGTTTTATTTTGAAATCCAATTTAAATTGTTTTAGATTGTGAACTGATACGTTTCATAATAATTTTCTGGGATTTGATAAGTCCCATGAACAATGCAAAACTGAGAAAGACACGCAGATGTTTGCGGGAAAGTATATCTGTTGTTAACAGTAGTATTAAATATTAAAGTCATGACTACATTAGTAAAAATAACAAGCATGGTCTTATTAATGAAAATTGGCTTAAGGGTAGAAAATTAATAGATTTGCACAGTTAAGGTGTACTACTGTAGTCTTCCAAAACATACTGCAAAACTGGCAGCGTAACTGCAAGTAGATTTTTAGTTAATAATCTAATGCTTTCCAGTGGTTTCTTATCTCCACTATTTGCTGACAGACCTCACATGCTTACATCTCTGTGCAATTCTATTTTCTCACCCAGTGAAGGGAAGAAATGGCATTTCTTTGTCCAGTCTCACATATCCAGGTTAAACAAGAAGCCTTAGTTTCATTCTGCCTTATAGTAGGTACTTGACTGAAGCGTGTAAATGAAGGAGGCAAGTCATCTTTGTAGTCAGTGGCGACAGAAAGGAACTTGCAGAGGTTAATTCAAATGTTGGAGTCAGTCTCTGGCGGTGCTTGCCTGTCTTCACTATTTGCATATGGCATTCAACTATTTTGCATATGGCATACAACTATTTGAAAGGACACTGTAGAGAGGTTGGTGCTGGTCTCTTCTCACAGGTAATTAATGACAGAACAAGAGGGAATGGCTTCAAACTCCAACAGGGTAGGTTTAGACTGAACATTAGGAAAGAATTTTTCACAGAAAGGGTGGTTGGACATTGGAATAGACTGCCCAGGGAGGTGGTTGAGTCACCATCCCTGGATGTGTTTAAGAGACGTTTAGATGTGGTGTTGGGGGATATGGTGTAGGGGAGAACTTTGTAGAGTAGGGTAGATGGTTGGACTCGATGATCCCAAGGGTCTCTTCCAACCTAGACAATTCTATGATTCTATGATTCTATGATTTACCCTTCTGTGTGCTGGTGAAGTTTTTTAGCCACAGTTTTAGCTCGAACACAATCAGTGTGGTTAGTTATTAAACCAGTAACTTTTGGTTCTACTTTTTGAAATCAAGCAATTGAACATTTCACAGACAACCTCCCTAATAAAACCAACAGTAATAAAAAAAATATTGTATTCTGTTTCTTTTTTCTATTTCTTTTTCTAGCTTCCATTGTCCTACAGAAGTGGTGGTGTCATATGAATCCCTGTTTGGATGGAGAGGACTGTAAAGTACTACCAGACTATTCAGGTTGGTCTTGCAGCAGTGGAAATAAAGTCAAAACCACAAAGGCAAGTACAGAGATCGCCTATATTTAAAGCTGGCAGTCTGCTGATAGCACTTGCTTATTGCATTGAACCTGTGGGTGTGAGCACCAGTAATGGACTCCTCAGTGTTTTGGAAAGCGATGATTAATGCAGTTGTTCTCAGAGAAATTTTGGGTTAGAACTGCCCCTTTGCTGCCAGCCGAGTTAAGTTATTGGGTGCTGGACTCAAACTGAAGAAGGCCCTGCCTCAGTCTTTAATGAGTGAAGAAACTATTCAGTTGTGACCAGTGCTAGGGGGATAATCATGTTCCAGGATCAATTCTTCAGTTTGCAGACTGACTACATGGATCCAAGGTCTTTACCACTGTCGCCTAAAGTTAGATTCCTGTGCTACTGGGAAGTCCTTTTAGCTTTTGAAAGAAGTAGCCTGTCTTGAGAGTTGTTGAGAATCTGCACTGACTTCAGTGGGAACTGTGGGACACTGAGCACCACTGGAAATCAGGCTTGTTCAGATCATTTCTAATTACAGGCCATCCTGTAGACTGCCTGTTTTTAAAAAACCCCCACTTTGCTATGCCATCCTATTTCTTAATTAATGGCCAACAGAGAGAAAACATCATGTCTTCTGTCTCTTAGCAATCGAAAATGAGTTCAGTGCATTAAGTTCAGCAAGTCATAGCAAACTGCATATCTAAATATATCATAAAATAGGAGTCTTTAGCAGGCGATAGCAAGGAAAGACATATGCTTAGCTTTTCCCTTTACAGCCTCTTCTAGTTGGGAATGAATGTTGTTGATTAGGTTACAGTCTGAGTTAATAAGCAAATACTGATGCTAAATGTTGTTTAATAATGGCTGTGCTAAGGAGTGAAAACTGTACTAATTTCTGGATGAGAGAAAATTTAATGGTTTGGGCAGCTGAGGTGTGCTATTGGTGGTCTAAAGCCCAGCTACAGACATTGCGTGGTGGCAAGCTCACTGGAAAAATCTGACCAAACCAACCAGTCTGGAAAACCCTATTCCTGTTTTCAAGATCAGAGGAATTGTTGGAAATCAATGTTACTTATCAAATGCCAAAGATGTAGTCTGTGGTGTGCCTAGGTCCAGCTGTTCTGTGATGGATACTACACCCAAACGTTGACCTGCACGCTCTAGAATCAGTATAGGTAACTGGCAGTCAGTTCTCAAAAGGTGTAGATCATTCTCAAAAGGTGTACATAATTCTCAGCTTTTAAATAGTTTTTTTAAAGACACAGACTTTTAACTGCTCATATATAGATAAAGGGTATTGTTGTAGCATCTCACTGAAGGGTGAGACTGGCAAAGCAGGAGTTTTAGATATTGAATAAGACATCTTCATCTCTGGCCATAGCAGAAGAGAGCTGGCACTTTGTACCAGGAGGACCTTATTGGAAAAGAATAAAGCAGGGTTAAATATACCTGATGTCTCCAATAAATACTAGAGGGATGAAGGGTAGAAGAAAGAACTTTATGTTGGCATTGATGACTGAAGGCCTGAGTTGTTCATTCATGCAGCTGTCTCTTCCTTCCTATGAACAGTTGCCTTTTAGTTCATTGAGGTCAACTGACCATGAGTCATGAAGCCTGTGTTTGTGACTCTTGCTCTTAAACAGTGAAAAGAGGCAGCCTGAGTCAGTGGGAGTTTACTAATAGAAGGGCAAATTTGGCATGGATCGTTTATCTTATTATCCATGACAAATACTGCAACCAGCAAACTACAGAATATGGTAATGCATTCTGATGAGTTTAGGGATGTCTTCATAAAGCTAGAGTTGGGCAAGTCATCCTGCCTGCAATTAGACCTGTGCAAATTCATCAGCTCCAGCGAGTTTATGTGGGTCTCATAGAGGGCAAAGTGTAGCACTATGAGTGCAAACTTTGTTTCATTAAACTCTTCCTCTACTGTGTTGAGATGTAGAGAAATGCATTTTGCATTGATTTTTATCACCACAGGATAAGTCTTTGAGGGGCATTTAATTGAAAGGATGAGGAAATGACGGCACTTGTGCTTAGTTGGGAAACATTCGACTGTATTACTGACATGAGAACTTTTCATTTTCCATGCGTGGTTTTGTTTTCCTTTTTCCGCCCTGTGTTGTTTTAGGTTTGAGCATGTTAAGGTAGGACTGTATTTTCTTATGCAAGCAGTTAGCAACAGCATAAGGGAGATCCTGATTCTGATTGAGGTCTTGGAGTACTGCAATAATAAAAATGTAGATATGAATAACGAAGTTAGTGGTTAAACATTACACTGAAATGACGCAAGAGAGTCCTAACCTTTAACTAGTAATTGGCCATGTGCAAGAAGGGAACAAGCAGACTTCCTCAAAGGGCAGATCCCTTAAAAAGCTGTTGCAGTGTCTCCTTTTTTAATTACTCTTTGCTAGAAATTCGTTCATTGTTTGCTGTATGTCATTTATGTGTGGATACCTCGGGAAATAATTACTTTCATGCTTTTAAGTACTTTGGTTTTGACCCATAAAAGCTTTTTCCATGCATTTACCTGTGTTGTTAGTAAGTGAACCCTGAAGAGTTACTTTTGGAGGCTGAGATTTAACATGGTTATATCCTCAGTAGCAGTGACATTTCTAAAAGCTGAGGGCCTGTCATAATGTCACCAAGCTGTTGTACTCCTGTAGTTAGCTTTTAGTATTGTACCTTTTGAGAATCAGTCTGAAATCTTGAAGTTTGTCTTCTTTTATTGGTCCGAGTAAGAAAGGATGTGATTTGTCCAAGGTTTTGTGGGTGGGATCCATTGTGCCCAGCTGCAGGCATGGTTCCATCCAAGCTGAGTCATTTAGGATTCTCCAAAGTCACGTGGGGAGAAATGGGTGATCTCGCAGCATGACTGTGCCCATCCACAAGAGTGTTCCCACGATACTTCTTTCTTTCTACTGTACCTTAAGGAGACCTTGGATGACAATCTTACATGTAGATGTCTGCTTGCTAGACAGCAAAAGCTATGCTACAGAATCTGTCCTGGCATCCATATTTCCTCTGTAGGTATTTTGCCTGTCTTGTGGGTGTTTTTCTCTGTCTACCAAGATATAGTTGTTGCACAAATATAATGAGTAGTAGTAATACCAGATTCTGACCAGCTTGTGGCACAGGCAATATTGAACTGGAAGGAAAATACAATGGAAAGAAAATTTCCCTTGTTACAGGGAAAAGGAAAGGATGATGTAACTTATTTTTTTATTTTAAAAATGAACCAAAGATTTGTCCAAACTCAGCTCAATCAACACAATATGTATTAAGTGCATTATTAAAACCTTACACAAAGAGGACTCTATCAACTGTCAGACCAGTAGTCCAAACTGTACAGCAGTCTGTGTGTCTCAATGCTGGGATACTTAAATCAGAAAGACACAGCAAAACCCTTGTGGACAATTATAGAAAATATACGCATACATTAAATTCTTCCAATTAATAGTTGGCTTATGTCTAAAATGACAGTTGAGATCCATTCCTTTTTTATTTTCTATGTTATGTAACAAAGATGATCTCATTACCATTTACATTTCTAATCAATTTTTAAAGCTTTTAAGACCCTTGGATCAGTGCTAGTTGGGACAATGACTTACACAGATTAATTATACACTGAAAGAGGAAATGCCATTTAATCAATTTTAAGTCCTCTATCTTTTCATTTTGTGAAAATATTAGAGTAACTTGAAGTATATGAAGCACAGGAGACTCCTGATGCTACTCAGTATTTAGATGAATAGTTAGTAGCTGAGCGGGACAGTTAAAATGTGAAAAGCTGAAGAGCTCGTATCTTACATCAGTTACCTCAGGGAAGGAAATAAAAACTTCTCTATGCTGAGTGTCTGTTTAGTTTTGTAACGAATGTAGACACCGCAGAGCAGATCTGACAAAGCTTTCCTCCTTGCAGGCTGCCTGTTCTCATTCATTTTCAGGATGGGAAATCTGACGTGACCCCTCCTCCCTGTGAAGCCAAACACACAGGGTTTGCACAGCACAGTGTGTGTGCGCGTTAAGGCTCACACATACATCCCTGAAGCACCTGACTGAATGTGCATATGGTTGTAAGGGGAAGAGACCGCAGGGTCCCGTGGGAGAAGTGCTGTCTGGGTGTGGCTTTCCCTGCAAGAACAGTTCATCCCCTCTGCAGACCATGTGTCTGATCCCCAGTTCCCTCCCATAAGACGGACCACTGGGAATGGGTGGCAGTTTGCGTGAACGGCCCTTTGGGATGTAAGTCATACACTTGTGCTGTAGGCGTTGGCGTTGAAAACGATGCTAAGCAAACTATAAGCAGAAGGAGATTTCCATGAGATATTGGTGGCAAATTTAATACTAAACAGCCATTTCTTTAATCTGCAAATCTGCCTTATATTATTGAATAACAGCGTAATTAACTTTTGCATATAGATTCTGTTTCTCTGCAAGGTACGTAGGTATGGCTGGGTCAAGTTCCTTCATGATGTATTTATGTGTACGGTTACTTTGCAACAACAAAGCACGTGCTATTGTCCTGGTTTGGTCAATTCTGTGTAGGTAACTCTTTCCTCTTCTTTTATAGGTAACACGGTAGCGAAGAATAAACCTGTGGGTCACTATGAGAACAATGGCATGGGCAACTGTTGCTTGGCTGTTACACAGAGACCCTTTTTTTGTGATGATGATATTGACTTAATTATTTGAACTTGCAAAATTACTCAGCAAAAAGGACAATACTTCTCCTTTCAACAGTGGCTGCAGTTCCTGAACCTGGATTTTGCTATACAGAATGGTGCATTTTAATTTCACGAGAAAAAGCAAGGAGATTTGCTTTTACCTGAAATGCACCTTGGATTCCCAAGGATCTGACACCTGGCAGAAATTTGTGGAAGAACACACCTGAACTTCTGCGCTGCATCAAGGATAAGACTCTCTTAATGACACTAAGATATGTAAAATTGTTTTAAATGAGTTTAGATCATGAATGTAACCCAGGGGATCAAAGAAAGGAAACACTTATCTTAGAACCGGGATGGATGATCTTAAAGGTCTTTTCCAGCCTAAATGATTCTATGATTCTATGGATTGGTCTGAAGTACTTTTCACATGTAGTACAACATAAAAATACAAAACCGAACCCAATGCTAAGTGAGTTGACAGGACAGTGTTAGTAAAATATATAGTAGTGTATTTTCAGCTGTGATTTAGTAACTATTAAGGTTGTATGAAGGTGAAAGATGGAACTTACAAATCGGTAGCAATTATTGTAGGGCATACTTTGGTTATATCTGTGCAATTAGATTTATTTTCTTAGATAGTTCTAGGTAGTTTAACTTTTACATTCATAACTGATGGCAGGAAAGCATGAGGAAGAGACAAAATTTGAAAGTGGTTGTAGTTTTTCTTGTCCTAAAATAAATGCATTCTCGAGGGGAACAGCAAAGTATACATATTCCTTGCCTCTTTGAATCTAGATATGGAAAAGAATTTAGCCATTAGCTAGAAATATTCATTCAGATGCCTTGAAAAAAGGAGAGCACGCTTGTACTGCACAAGGAAGGCTTACTGGAAGGAGGGTAATTTGTTTGGATTTTCATAGCTTTGGTTATATCCTAATAGGTAACTTAAAATTCATAAGCAAAATTCTAGATAAAAGGGAATCTTCACTTTCAATTAGTTCTTGTTTAGAATGATTATAATAATTAAATGTCTACTTCCTTGACAGACTGAATTTCCAAGTGGTTTCATTTTGTGACACATAATTGTTCCATATTATTGTAGATGCATTTCATACTGTTTTTCTTATTTGCCTGTTACAGTTTTTTTGTCATCAGTCTTCATAAATAGAACAGTAAGTAGAGGTGAAGCCATAGCCAGTCTGTTCCCCGCTACATCGTTTTGTGACTTAAGATGCATTGAAACGGACTAAAATGCAATGATGCAGATGGCTATCATGCAGACGAACTGCTGTTGACCAAGCTACTGAACTCATTGTTATGCTTTATGTAAATATTAGGGTAACAATGTATATCTATTTTTTATATAGACAGAAAAGCCAAAAAAATAAAACAAGTGTGTTCTACTAATTTAGGTCATTGTGCATAAGCTTCTAGTTTATGGGAAAGATAGCATCAGCAGTGTGAAGCTGTTCAGAGTAATAATTGTTAGCTTTTGATTTGCTGGCATGAGTGGGAGTATTCAGCCAGGTAATTCCATTGAAGTCAGTGGTGGGAAAATCTGGCCCTGTCTTTTTTGGTTTTGATTTCTCTTGTTTAGTTCACTATCAATTATGTATTTGATTACAGCTGGGATCATAGTGGTCATTGTACTTGGTGATAAGTAGATGAGATTTTCTGCTCTGTGCTCGGACAGCTGAACAGTTAATAGACTCCACTTGCTCTAATGAGCTCTATATTCCTAATATTTTTCCATTGTTTCGATTTTCTGATTAAATTTTAAAATTACCTTTATTATTCCTACTGTTTCTGTGCATATTTATTCAACAATATCATCAGTGAAGATAATTTTCGTTTACTATTTGTACAATGTTGACCCATAACTGGTATTTATTTATGTAGGTAAGCGCTCTAGTAAAAAAGTAAAAACCATTGCTGAGATGTTCTAAGTAGACAAACGAGAATTTTAGTGAAACATTATTTTTCCCTTTTTTGAAGATAAATACAAAGAAAATAAGTTACTTGCCAGGGGTCATACACTAGATTTGTATAACCAAAACTGCCTACCTCTAATTAAGTCTTTCCCATTCAAGGCATGTAACATACTTACCCAAAAGAGTATTGCCTTGCAGTAGCCGTGTGGAAGGTGCTTTCGCTGCCACTGAGGAAGGGGGGAACTACAACGTAAGTTTGATAGCATGAGATTATGAAATACAGCCCAAATGAATGACTTGCCTTCCTAGATCCTCAGCCCATGACAGAGATTATATATTCCTAAAGCAGCTTCGTTCCAGAGGATCTTGGCTTGATTTACAGCTTTTTCTGACTCACTGCACAAATGCTGTAATATATGCCTGTCTCTTTTTGGAGGATTGCTGCTTCTTCTAATACTGTTGTCTGGCATCTGACACCAGCATTGCCCTTCTGCTGAGCGATAGCAAAACTAAAGTCTTTGCCAGCAGCTCTGTTAGCAGAAGAGATCAGCGTCCCAGATTCTTGGTGTGTTCTCTATGTAAATGGTTTAGTTTATGTTTATCTACTTGTTCTAGAAGAGCGGTTTTTGTGAGCAGCATACTTGCAGTCTCTTTGAAACCTCAGTTTGTATCCTGCTGTTAAGATTCTATGAGGCTAAAACCCATGCGTCATCATGTCCAGGCTTTTGTTTGGGTAGGCATTGTCTCCTGCAGTCTGGTTCAGAAAGTAATCCTGTTTGTGTTAAAGTGGCAATGTTTTGCCATACAACTTCTAACAAAGATTGTCGCGGACACTCCTCTGATGAGGTATTTTTCTAATATCCAAGCTGAACTGATTCATGTCCTGATTATACCTGTATCTTCTTAACTGTGTTCCTTTCTCCCCTCATTAGGGTGACCCTGATGCATTCACCCTTCACGCAGGTGACATTTCAGTAGGCATAAAATAACCATGGCATCCTCATCTCCTTTTTTTCTCTGTCTGTCTTTGTAGCCCTCTTTGCAACTCTTGCAATTTAGGTGAATCTTCTTTTGAACAAGAATTGCCAGAATTATGCACTTTATTTGACATCTGCCATCACCAGTTTTCTAGAGTGTCATTAGTACTTCCCCATCTCTGCTGCAAATACTTCACTGTCTACAGCCTGTGTTGCTTTTGCCTTTTTCCGAGCTGCATCATGCTAGCAATCCACAGTCAGCAAGTGTTTGACTGGTATTCTAGGCTTGCTTTTTTCAGCTCGTACCTCCTTGCTGATAGCCTATGTTCTTGCCGATTCTACTTCGGAGAATGGCCTTTTGAAGTTTGTGCTGCTGAATGTCACCTGCTGTTACCCTCCCAGGCTGAGGTAATGAGGTGCTGCCTGTTCCCTGTGCTGAGGTTCACCGTGTGCCTCTTTGCAAGGCCATGGTTGAACGCTACCAAGACTGACTGGTGAGGAACTCCATCCTATCTTGTTTTGACAGAAAGTGCCATTGTTCACTCTTTAGCCAGTTCCTTACCACTGTCCTTATCGTGTCCAATTAGATAAGGAAATACCTGTGGTATCAGAATAAATGCTTTGATATATAAACTAGATTAATGGAATTTTCTTTATCTGGAAAATAAATTATCTTAATAGAAATCCCTGAAAGGTTTCTCTTGCATCCTACAACTCTGTTAAATCCATGATAGATTTTATTCCATTTTCCATTTACCTCTAAGTCTGTTATCTTCAAGGATTTGTATTAGAATTTGTACCTAAAGAGTGAATAAAATTTTTACATTTGCTGTAAATGTTCTCAAGAGTTAGTTCATAACAAACCTACAACAATAGAAAATGTCTTTGAAGACTAACGATTTGCTTGCAGACTCAACATACCCTGAGGTAAGAGAATAGTTAAGATTCTGTCATAACAATGGACCCTTCTGTATCTATTGAAATATAGATGATCCTGTAGCAAACTTTAACTGTTTAGGATAAATAAATGTCTCTAAATTACAGTAATGTCATTTAAAGGACTGCTTTGCACAGCACAGTGTCCCCAAGCACTGCATCGTGGTAATAATTCTAGGCAGACTCAGAATAGATCTGCTCACCTTGGAGCTTGGAATATGCTGGTTATGTTGAGCTCATGAGGATGTTTTTTTGAAGGTTGTGGCTGCAGGGATTCTCACTGCATGGAAATGAGACTTCTACACCTAAAGATGTGGGCTACATACTATTTTCCACTTCAGTTACCGTAGTGTTTAGTTGAGCAACTAGATCCCCTTTGCAAGATCCCCTTTTTGCAGGAATATCTAGACAATGATAAAGTTGGAGGTTTTTTCCAAATGATGACTTTTCCTTGATGAATAAGCAGCGCATCTCCCACTGATTTTTTTTTTTTGTGTGTCTTTTGCTTGTTAAACAGTCACTCTTTAAAAAAAAAAACAAACACCTAGGCAGTGTTTTCAGCTTGTACTTTAAAGCTTATAACCTTCTATGGGTATGTCTCAGTTACCAGATTTTTCGCATTTGGGTGAAAATTCACAAAGGTAATCGATTAGAATAACAGCCTGTACCAACCTTCAAGAGACCTTTTGCATTTTATAAAGTACTGTAGCTTTATTATTGTTATGAGGACAAAGTCACCCACCAGGAGAAATTAATATTGCTGTTAGAACACTTCAGGGGCCATTCTACGCTGCTTTGTGTGTCTGCCATTCCCATTAATACTGATAGAAATTATGTGCGCTCAAAAGAAGAATAGTTTTGGTAGCGTAGATAAAAAGTTTGTTCATTATGATCATTTCTACAAAATGCTAGTCAATGAAGTTTTGCCAGATAAATCACTACAGGCTGCGTTGATCCTGAGGGCTCAAGCCTGTGAAAGGCCACTACTGCATTTCACCAGCCCAAGAGGGGTCCTGGAAATGGATATGTCTCTCTGGTCCGCTGAGATGTAATGCCTTGTGAAAGGTGCAGACGTGAGGCAGACTGAGTGGAAAGTCAACGCTGGCTTCATTCTTCTTGCCCATATCATACAGCGAAGATAGATTGTGCATTCAGTCTTTGTTTGCCTTTATGGGACTGAAGTTCAGAGACTCACAGATCTCTTCTAGCAGTATAAGTTTTTCATTTAGGAAGGTATCTAAGGGCATGGTCAGATCACAAGTGATTAAGCAGTGCATCTTAACAAGATACTGGTCTTGAGCTGAAATGCAGGTATCATACATGCTTGTGGGCTATGGAGATACGAAGTAAAGTGAGGTAGCGCAAACTGCCATGAGAGTTGCAGCTGGGGGGAAGTAACTTCTAAAGATATATTAACTCTCTGATTTTTAGTTGTCTGCCTCAGCCATACCCTGCCTTGTACCTGCCGAGTAGTGGTTATTCAGGGACATTGGATGATCCGGCACTAGCAGTGACTTCTTCATTTAGGCTAGAAAAAGGGTTTATATTTGTAAGTAAAATTTTGCAGAACTCTTTCCATTTAGATCTTCGTATTTAGTCATTGAAGACTTCTCAGCAGAGGGATAGGAACACAAATGTTTTGTCCGCTCACTGGAGTTACGTTTCATTTCATGACAATCTACACTGACACAAGATTGCACAGTTTGGTAACAAAAAAGTATAAATTGTAGGAATCCAGTATGCCTTCTGCTCTGTAATGTATTCACTGGGTGAAAGTTTAGTAATCCCACTCATGGCTCTTGGCTATAGAGTCCTTACTTGTGTTCTCTGTAATTCAAGTTTGTGGGTGGATGCACTTTCTTCACATACTTTTTGGTTTTTTAATTTGAATCATCAGGGAGTTTTTTCACAGAAATGCCTTCCAGTCAGGAAACTTCTTGCTGAGTCTTCTGAGTAGAGGGAAAGTTTGGTTCAGACATGAAAAGAAAGCTAAGAGGGACAAGGTTCATCCAATTGCATAAATGATCTCTATAGGGAGCCAGAAGAGCAACAAGGTAACATTGGTAAGATAACTCTACCTCAAGACACTCCTTATTATTTATATGAAGGGTTATTCAATAAACTTTTCAAGGACAGTTGACCTGTAGCCTTCATATGCCTGAGACATCAGAGAGCCACAATATACGGAAACATAATTTTCATATACCTTAAAGGAACATCTACAATGCCACCCATCAGCCACCATGAGGAACAGGGCAGAAGTGGAAAAGTAGCCTAAAAGATAACAAAAAAATAGGTACAGAATCTGTTTGCTGTATAGCAGTATGCAGATCCACCCAAGCTCATGCATTAAATGATTTTCCAGTTTACAGAAACATGGTAATTTCTTCTTGACCACGTTTTTTGACAAATATGCCCATTGCTTAAAATTCACTAGAACAAGTGAATTGCAAGCAAAACTGTCAGCTGTTTGCTTACCCTTTAAATTAAGTGGCCCACAAAGTAATCTACTACAGTGGTAAAATCAATGTAAAATGCATTACTCTGAGTCCCAACAAAATAAAATAGGTGCTTTGTAAAACAGCACTGGTATTCACAGGACTAAACTCTGCTCTCACTTGGATTCCTGTGAAACTCCCAGAGCTGATGAGTTCACACAGGTCCAGATGAATGCACAATGATGTTCTCTAGTCTGTCTTTTGAAGATGTGCCCGCAGACAGCAGGAGGTATTAGCAAATCCACGAGGAATATTGCAGGAGGAGTACAGAAATGGTACTGCTACTTTCAAAAACTTTTGCACAGTCTTTGGAAAGTAATTGGAAAACTACTTCATTCTACTTTAGACTGTGGCTTTCACAGCCTACGAATTAGACCCTACGCCTATAGAGAGCCTCCGTGTCTAACAGGGGTTAGCAGTGAGCTGGCAACTTGCTGGCAGTGGTTAACGCACATTTATTTGACAGAGACTGTGCAAGTTGTAATGTGACTGTGCTGAGTGTCTAAATATGTATTTCGGGTCCTGTAAAGAAGAGGCCGGGGGGGTACTCTGCACCCTTAGCAGCCCAGATTGATTGGTGTGTGTGTGAAGGAATTGCGGTGTCTCTCCACATGGGGCTGTGTCCCTAGACATTTTCTCTGTACGTGTGCTACAAATTCGTTCCAGTCTTCTGACAGTAGGAAAATACAAACAGTTGCAAAGGGGATGTGAATTCTTGCAGCAAGGGCTAAAAAGAACATTTTTTTGTCACTTAAAGCAAAGCAGACAAGGTAGTATATCCCACAGGACACTAATGAGCCACCTGATAACACCAAGTGTGCACCTGACCTCTTGCCACATGAAGCGAAGATGACAGATGTACTGTCAAAATACAAATCTATCAACTTCATCATGTAAATCTACCCACAGATGCTTTACAGTAGAGATCTGAGGGGAAACAAACATTTTAACTTACAGAGTAACCTTGTAAACAGGAACTTTTTACAAAAGACGCCAGTTAATAATTTATGAATTGTAACAGTGTCATGAGAACAAGATACTAAGCATTGATTTTTTGGCATTGAATGACAACAAAGCTAATCCCCCAGTTTCCACAATAATGATGCACTCACTGTTCTAGAGTTGGGGTGTATTGATATTCATAATGCATTTGCATAAAATCCCATCTCTCATCGTTTATATTATTCATTTTGCGCCTTCCATCTCTTTCCCCAATGCGTTGAGTTGCTCCCTTAAACACACAGACTTCTATTCTGCAAAGGGGAAGCATCTCAGAGTCACTTCAGGATGCTGATTTTTGCTGTTTAATTAGGTTTGTTAAGAGTTTGGTACTTAGAGCAGGAATTAATTTTTTTTGTTGTTGTTGTTCATAAGTAATTTATCGTGACCTCTCCAAATGACAGCACATGCCCTGTGTGAAGACAGTTAATTTTCCAAGATGTGACAAGCATAGTTTTTAATTAGATTGGGGTAATCGTGTCAAAAAAGGAACTTTCTTTTATGAAGCACACAGATATTTGCATTCTTTTAGCAAAAGCTTTTCTTTTTTTTTTGTTTTTCTTTCCGTGTAAGCCTAGCAACAAAACAGATCTGGACTGCTGGAGTTTATGCAAGAGGAACATTTTTGAGCTGTTTATAAATTCTTTCAGGACTGTGCTCACAGGGTTGCGTTTATGGTACAATACGCTTATCTATGATGAATGTATCAAAATTTTAGCTTTCATTTTACAAAGGTTCTATTCAAATATCTGTCAATATTTTTACAGAAATGCCCTCAAAATGTGGGCTGGGTATAGCTGTCATTGCCATTGTTGTGTCTTTGCTCCCTTGTGCCCTTGCTCTTTCTCCATTTACTCACCCACCAGGTTATCCCCCTTAACACAACAGGTTGTCTTCCACGAAGGTCATAAAGACATTCCTAAAGTACTTCATCCAGGATTCCTCTCCTGACAAGCAATGATGAGGAATGGACATCTGGGAATCATCAGGGGTCAAGTGACTGACTGCTGAGGCAGATGTCCTCTTAGTGCAACTGCCGTGGCCCCCAGCACACCAAGGTGAGTTCGGCTCATTGACTGCTCACGCCTCCTTTCCCAAGGTTTTGCCTCCCAAGCTTTGCCCCTCTGTGCCACCACCGAGAACATCACACATCAGCAGGGGCAGAGAAGAGAAGAGCAGGAGTGTTTGGAAGAGCAGAGGGAACAGGAGAAGTTGCAGAAAATGATGAGCTTGAAGCAGGTGAAAACAGAAAACTGTAGCTGTTGGTCTTTCCTCTTGGCTCAGGAAGATGTGGCTTGGCCATATCAAAACCAGCTCTCTACCACATCAAAGCAAGGCTCTGGCATTGAGCAATGACGTGACAAGTTCAGTCCCTTTTGGACCTCCTCCCTTCAGAAAAGGTCCTGAATCGGGAAGGCTGTCTGGGCTGCGTGGGGAGGTTGTGCTGTGTTGTTTTGACACGGTTTCATGAATGAAATCTGGGTTTATGCATTCAAATATCCCTTTGGAGTTCTGTAGTGATGGCATGTAAAAGGAGAGGGATTTTCAACACGATCTAAAGGCCCCGTAAGCACCTTTGAAGATATTTTAGTTAATAGTTCTGATGAGGCTCTTTCAGTCTGTCAAATCAAATCAGACTTTGCTCCTCCCTTAGAGAGAGGTACATTTGTAGACCTATAGTTTAATGGACTGATGGCACTTTTAGAGATGCTACAGTCTGCTGAATTGCTGCAGGTGCATTGATGGGTTGGACCCTATAGGCCTATTTCAAGCCATTAATGTTCACTGTGTCAAGAATATTTCAACAGAGTTATGTTCTTGGGTCATTGATCTGGTGATCCATAGATATATAGAATTACCTTCTGTCAGACAAACTCTGAAACTGAGGCAGGAACCTTTTCTGTACTCTCCAACAATATTTTTTTTTACCTTAGGAGGGTCTCAATTCAAGGCTTGCTTTGGAGATTCCAGAGGCTTTTTAAATGAAGGAATGATGTTACTGAGCCTGCCAAAAGTGTTCTCCATGCTTGATAAGTAGCTATATAAATGAATAAGTAGCCTCTGAAATTACAAACTACGTTATTTCCTTTCTTAACTTTTTCTACCACAGCACAGTACTTCCTGGGGTATGATTTGTTATATCATCAAATCTAGGAAAAATCAATATTTGGTGAATAACAAAGCCAATACTTTTCTTATATATATATTTTTTTTTTTTTTTCTGTCAAGTCCATAAACATCCTGATCTGTATCGAGGGGATCAGTTCTCAGTGGATTTTAGGCAGTGGCCGAGGAGGAGGCTAGGAGAGAGGGTGACCTGCTTGAGAGAAATGCTGGATTAGGTTCTGCTCTTAATCAGAGTCCTGCAATGGAGGTTTCATTTAAGATCCAGTATGGAAGTTTTATTTAAGATCCAGTTGTGGACTGTGTTACGTATGAAGAATGCCAAGATGGTTGAATAAATGCAGATAGTGTTTTAAATGGATAGTGTTTTAAATGCAGTGGATATCCTAGTGTGCATGTTTATCAATAGAAATTCTGAATGACTGATGGAGCCCACAGGTTTTCAATCAATGTCTGAAAGCAATTGCATCCCTCTCTGCTTTATCGCTTATGACAGCAGTGAGGGCTGAGAAGTCTAGGCTGTTCCCATCCTGTCCCCGAGGCACAGGGCCAAGGGAGAAGCCAGACCACAGTGTTTGCCTTGTGTGGATTCCTGTAGTCCACCTGCCTACAACTCTCAGTCTGCTGTGCAGTAAGTAGGTGATGTAAGATGTAAGAAGCTTTGCCAACTTGTCTATCAAATATTGACTGTGTGCAGCTACCGTGAGGTATTACAGGGAAAACTTGGCTGGGTGATAAAAGCTACATCTATACTCATTCCACCCACGATGTAGATCCAAATTTTCCTCACTTCTGTTCTCCTTTCCCTTCCCTTTCTTATATCCAAACTGTGTACAAACACACATTCAAAAGGCAACGGAGGGATATTCATTAAAGCCTCCTGCACTGCTGTTGCATGGACAGGATTTGATGAGAGCCATTTTTCCTTTCAAAATAGCATATTTTGCTCTTCAAGAACATTTATGGTATTGTGCAGCGGGGGAAGCTCTTGATAACAGCATCTGGTTCTTACAGACAGGTGCTGCAGCATGGTTTCCCATAAAGGATGGGCTTAAGGTTTGCCAGCTACTCCACGGCTGCAACCAGATGCCATACTGGCGCAGCACAGCCATCCTGAGAGCCTGTGGGAAGCTGGGAGCTTTCTGGTGCTGCTCTCATTTACCTGTGACTGCAGAGATCACATCGAGTCACTGTGGATATCCACAAAAGGATTTCCTTTTATGAAGCTGCAAAGGCTTTTACATTCCAATGCTGCAGCACATGTGGCACAGCATCACTTGCATTATCACTTTTGCTGTTTGCCCCTTTTTATAGTCCCTGTTGGGACCGATTTGGATCGGTGGTAAATGGGTGCTGAGGGCAGGCAGACTGGCATACAGCAGTGAGCCCAGTGTCAGGAGGGAGACAGAGGTGGAGGTTTTCCAATGGCAGAGTGATCAGCTGCTGGCTTTAATCAGTCTCCAGCACTGGCTTAGCCAGTTGGATGGTGCAGAAGAACAAGGAGTATCCCATATTAACCTGTACTTTGCTTATTTGCATGGCAGGGAGGTACCGAATGCCCAATGTTGTGCTGCCATCAGCTTGCAGTAAGGAAGAGACTGATAATGTCAGATGAGAAGCTGTGAATCTAAACACTCCTATTTTCTTTTATTCCCCCTCTCTGGTGTTTCTAAATTAGCTTGATCTTCAGTGGTAGATTGAAGTTGTGTTAACTGAAGGCAAAATGTCATATTTTATTACATATTATGAGCAGAAGCACCCTTTGTTTTTAATTTCTTTATTAAATAAAGTGTTAGATTGTTACTTTAAGACATACTACTGAAAATCTGAAATTAATTTATTTAGCTTTATAGGCCAACATGAACTTTTCATACTTTGTTTTTGGTTTCTGCAGCCCAAGGAGACTGTCTTCTGTGGCCCTGCAAATGTCTCTGCAAATCTTAATAAATCCTCAAACTTCAGTTAATGTCTTATGTATATTAGTCACATGTGAATTTAATCACCATTATGAGAGCCTACCATGGGTCATGGTCGCAAAAACCATTTCCCTTGGAAATAATTACCCTCAGCTGCAGTAGAATGTGTTAATAGAATTGCTTTAAAGCGGGATAGCAGCCCTATTAACACTTGTCAGTGCTCTGTGTATTTTCAGAATGTCTTTCTCTTCTATTGTGTACCATTAGAATGGAAATGGCTTGGATGCAGTAAATAGTCTGGTACACACTGGCAGCTGTGAGCAATGAACTGACAAGTGATTTATTCAAAAGGAGACATCTAACACTCCAAAGGCAGTTGCTTCCTCGACATACTTGGACTGAAACAAGGTCCAGCTCTGCAGCTCTGCTGCTGAGGATACTCAGGTGAAGTGGTCTGCTTAACTGCTCTTTTGCTGGCTGCTGCTTGGGGCTTGTGAGAGCTGCTGAACCAGGCTGTATAGCCACACGTGCCACTACGGTGAGCTTTTCTTGGTTAAAATGACCTCAAAACCAGACAAGGGGAGGGATGCCATCCAGAGGTACCTGGACAGGCTGGAGAGGTGGGCCCATGACAACCTCATGAAGTTCAACAAGGCCAAGTCTAAGGTCCTACATCTGGGCCAGGGCAATCCCCAGCACAAACACAGGCTCGTCAGAGAATGGATGGAGAGCAGCCCTGAGGAGAAAGACCTGGGGGTGCTGATTGGTGAAAAGTTCAACATGAGCCAGCAATGCACAATCACAGCCCAGAAAGCCAACCGTATCCTGGGCTGCATTAGAAGAAGCGTGGCCAGCAGGTCAAGGGAGGGGATTGTGCCCCTCTACTCTGCTCTGGTGAGACCTCATCTGCAGTACTGCATCCAGCTCTGGAGCCCCCAACATAGGAAAGACATGGACCTGTTGGGGCGGGTCCAGAGGAAGGCCACAAAGATGATCAGAGGGCTGGAGCACCTCTCCTATGAGGACAGGCTGAGAGGGTTGGCGTTGTTCAGCCTGGAGAAGAGGAGGCTCTGGGGACACCTTATAGTGGCCTTTCAGTACCTAAAGGGGGTCTTCAGGAAAGATGGGGGGGGACTACAAAGGCATGTAGTGATAGGACGAGGGGGAATAGTTTTAAACTGGAAGAGGGGAGACTTAATTAGATACTAGGAAGAAATTTTTCACTCTGAGGGTGGTGAGCCCCTGGCCCAGGTTGCCCAGAGAAGCTGTGGCTGCCCCATCCCTGGAGGTGTTCAAGGCCAGGCTGGACAGGGCTTTGAGAAATCTGGGCTGGTGGGAGATGTCCCTGCCCAGGGCAGGGGGGCTGGAACTAGATGATCTTCAAGGTCCCTTCCAACCCAAACCATTCTGTGATTCTATGAAAAGGGAACAGAATTGTGAGCAGGTGACTGCTCAAAAAAGTGAGTGTGCAGGTGCTTCTCTGTCTGCCCCAGTAACCCTGGATCTGCCTATGCAATGTGGAGCTGCTGCAGCTGGTTGGAGTGAGGCTGTCCTTCCCATGTCTACACCAAATGGCAACAGTGCGTACTAGGGAGCTTTGGGCTGAACTCCTTCAGACGGAGAAAGCGATTGACCCCCATGTCCCACATCCTGTGAAAGAAGTAAGCAATGAGAAATCACCTGTCTGAAATGAGAGGTGCAAGCAAAGGGGAGAATTTGCAAATCTTTTGACTGGGTGATGGCTACACTCAAAACCAGCATTTATTTTCCATGGCATCAGCAACCTTCCTTCACAAAGCACTCTCTTCATTACATTGAATTTGAAGCAATTGTAGAAAATACGTGACTATAGTTCAGTATATTTTTGCATTGCTTTGCTTTTGCAATTAACTTGTTGGCATAAAAGTCATTATCTGATGACATTTGGGAACAAAAAGAGTATGTTGTCTGGGGCAAAGGAATTCTGCCCGTCTTTGAAACAGCCATTAAGACAAACACTCATCTGATTTCGTGCAAACAACCTGATCGCTTTTTTGGCAATTTAAATCAGCTGGCACCATCACCCTGCTTCAGACTCCGTCCTGATGCCAAAGGTTGATAAGTAATAAATGCTCAAGTCAAACCTGACCTAATGCAGCCCTCCTAGAGCTTAGAAAAAGCTCACAATATTTCAGCCACAGCAGGTGCATTCTGTAATCCTTTATTAAAAACTCCTGCCACACAGCCCCCCAACATGTGATGGGGTCTTACGCAGATTAAATCTGACATGTTATGAAGTCACTACAACCTTTTCCTTACTCCTAATTAAAGGAAAGAAAGCCAAAAGATGGGGGGGGAAAAGGATGAGGTACTTCTAAACAGCACTGTGAGGCAGGTGGGCAGAAATGATTGTGTTGTGTTTGGCAGTCGCTAGGCCTGAAGTTCAGAAGATGGGGAAGGCGCGTGACCTACTGTTCTTCCTGTGTGTGCGTTTAAATTAAATCGTCGGCTTTCTGTGAAAGGTAACTGACGTTGTTTAATTAAAAGCCTCTCTTCTGTTCTACCTGGACTTCTAATTCCAGTGCAATGTGTGGGCACACGGTGCTTTGTCTTCTCAAGGTATAATTAGACTTAGTAATGCAGCTGTCCTGTTTACAGTGTAAATCCCCCTAATGATAAATGGAGTAGACTTATGGAGAAACCCTGACGGTACTTCAGACAGGGTGAGTGGAGGATCTTTGCAAATAGCTGGTGGGTAGAAAGTAAGTCATTATCTGCTAATAAGCCTCTGATTGCTGGGTGTTTTATACTGTGGGAGATTAGAAAACTTGACTTTGCTTTATATTAGTCCCGGCTGCAGAGCCGGAGCACAAACAAGGAGTAACCGGTTTGTTTATGGGCAAGATTCGGACCTTGCACCTGGAGAATCTCTTTGAGAGTTCTTGCTATGTTAGAAGCTTTTGGGGACAAAAATACTTTAGTAGTATGGGGAGCAGGTGTAGCTCTCTCTGCTCTGAAAGCACCCAGCAACCTCAATCAGATGCGAGGCACTGCCTAAGGGCTCCACAGCCAAATAACAGGAGACCTCTGTGTCCCCCAAAGCCCGCAGAATGAGGAGATGAAGGAGATCAAGGCTGGGAAATGAGGACATGCTTTTACCCTCATTCGCAGGTGTGGATCTGGTTCCCGAGGAGAGCCGAGCACGCCAACTGCAGTCACTGACTACTGCTGAGATGGAGCTGGGGGCCGGGGAGGGGGAGGTCATTTCAGCTGTCAGATTTCAGAGACCAGAGACTGCTCAGCGAGGAAGAGACAGGGAACATATGGTGTGGTGGGAGGAGGTGACAGTGGTACTGAAGAGCAAGAAATATAACGAGAAGTAAACTTTTGGTAGGGTGCCGACTTCAGGAAATGCTCTGGCAGAGGGCAGGGACTGGTGAGAGCGTGTCTGTGTGCGCGGAGGAGAAACAAAGCATGTAAGGATGGGAACTGTGAGCAGGGGTGAGTCTTGGGAGAGCAGTCAGCTTCTGTCATGCGTGTACTTCTCATGGCATATGTCAGCCTGGAGGCCACAGGAGTTATGACGTGAATTAGAGGAGCATTTTGAAAGATGGGCTATCTATGCCCGTATGTCGCTCTCCAGAGGAATAAAACTGGGGGCCTCTGCTGATTACTCCCTAGCTCTGATTTTGATTCAGGAGGGGACGGGAGCTATTTGTCTGGCACATGTGATTGTGGACATACAGTCCTGGAAGGAGGGACAGGCCATGGGAGGAGGTGTGCCACCAGCCCTCATGCCTGCGGGGGCTCGCTGGGGCCGCAGGAGCGAGACGGGAGTGGTTCCAGGAGAAGAACTTCTGGACACCCAAAGATCTGCTAAAGGAAATCTTCCAAGTGGATTACGGTTTCTCGTGGAGTTTGTACGTCTGTTACAGCTCAGTGGGGATTGTTTTCCTAATCTATGAGAAATTCTAAGTTTGAAAAATATTTTTGTCTCAAATTAAGGCAGAAAACCAAAATCTCAACAATTTCAAGTCATCAGCTGGGGGAATTTCAGAGGAGGGAACTGGTTCAGTTAAAAAAAATATGCATTTCAGTAAACTGTGATTACTGCAGTTTGAGTTCAGACTTTTTTAAATTTAAAAGAAGTGTTTGCTGATCATTCTAAATTTCTAAGGAAGAAAGCAGTTCTATATGAAATGCAGTCTGTTTCAAGTAAAAAAGTGTATAAAAAAAGTATTTGAGATTAGAATATTTTTTTCCTAAAATTCCAGCATGTTGTCTTTATGATCTAACTAACGCCATTCTTCAGTGGCTTTTTGCCAATATGTGGTTTTGCATGTAATTATACTGGAATTATGTTAAAAGAGAAAAGTTTTTTCATAATAAAAATAACCTCAAGAGGGATAAAAATGGATATAGAATTGTAAACAAAACGCTCTGCAAAAAGTGAAAGTTGCACTGTAAGTAAATCCATGCTCCACTTTCAGGTCTGAGATGGTAATAAATTGAACACAGAGCATTACACAGACAGTGTCAGATATAAAATATATTAATCTTGTCAGAGAGTGTACTAACTCTCCCAGATTTATGATGAGGTGCACTTAAGTGCTGTTCTTCTCATTAATCTTGATTTACAAACAGTAGCCTTCAGAACAAGGGGTCAGAAGAGACAAGAGAATCATAGATGTGTCAGTTGGATAACTCACCTTCCCCAGCTACCCTGTACCTTTCAATGACATCCTTCCATCTTTAATTACTGAAAGGTCTTTAATCTTGTCTGCGGAAGGGCAGAATATGATGAATGTGAGGGGCTGCCTGTGCTACTCTGAGCGTGTTTTTAACAACTGATGCCACGGACATTGGTGGGAACAGCAAGATAATCGCGTTTACCACTAACAGGACTCGATGCTGAGAAAGTTCAGCAGGAGAGGGATGTTCTGGGAAGGGGAACAAAATAGGAGGAGAATGGTTGAGGCTTCTGAAAGCAGCCTTCTGAAGAAATGCAGGTCCTGAAAAAATGGCATTTTGAAGTTGGCTTAGCACACATACTGTGCGTAAGATCATGTGCATCTGCAAAAGACTGTCCCTTGGAAATTCTTAAAAATATGGCGAGCTGGAAAACCAAACTACTTTCAATACAAATAAACCTGATACTTCCAGCAGTCAATACTGGAGACAAATCAGTCTTCCTGCATGCCAGTATACTAGGTAGGATAACATTGACCTGGACAAGTGTCAAGGTGGTTGAGCTGGAGGAGGAGTAAATAACAAGCTGCCCAAATCTACTTTTAAGTCATAAGAAGAATGAACCAAAGAATACACATAAGGAAGCTGCAAAACTGCCAGATGTGAGAAGGTAGGTGTACACCAAGTTAAAATAGTTTTTATCTTCCTCTCCGATAATGGTGTGTCATCAAAAAAAATTGTCAAGGATGGATTGAAGCACAGACTGAGTTGCGTTCAGCACATTCTTCCTGCTCTTGCTTTCTTGTACTTTCTCTAAGGGTATTAAACTGCTGGAGCATCTATACATTGTGGGCAAATTCAGTGGCAGCTTTACGTGTCTAATGGACTTTGTAGAGCCTCTTCTAGTTCTTCACAAACTCATGACAGTTGATAAGATGAGGAAGTTGGGAAGAGTTTTTGGAATTAAACTGTTATCTGAGTGTGCATTCAAGTTAAGAAGCAAATCCACCTTAAAGAAATTATGCCTGAAATGTACCAGAATCTGGATTTGCCTGATCTCCACTAGAAAAATATTCCTTAGCTATTGATAAAAAGGGCCTGTTTTCTTCACAGCTTTCCTGGATTCTTTGTTCTGAGCTTTAAGACCTCTCGAAGGAGCACAGTTGCCACGGGGGTTCATGGATGAAAATTCAGACTTTGATGTGCTTGGGTCTTGAGACACTAATTGCTTTGAAAAATAGGACCGGGGCCTTAAGTTGGCATCAGATGCTAACTGGGAGCTATGGGAAAGACTTGAGCACAAACCAGATATGCCCTTGGCAACATAAGCCATAGAAAAAGCAGCTGTTCCCCATTCCCAGCCGGCTGGAGCTGGTGTACAGTTCCCACATTGAACTTCAAAACACGTTGAGTTATTGTAATCCAGCCCAGAGGTGACAAATTCATGGATTTCTGATGCCACCTAAGCAGTCAGACTTTGCAAGGTGTCAGACCCAAGGCGCAGCTTTGACAAATGTGGGCAGTGTGCTTTTCCACAGAGGGGGAGATGATGTTTCCAGGAGCTGTTTAAAGAAATCCTCCTTCTCACCCCGTATTTTGGCTGTGCTTGGATTCATTCACTTTAGCCTTGCTTGGATCCAGTTCAAGCCATCTGCTCCTCTCCAAGAGCTATTTTCCTGGAGGTGTTCTGGTGTGCTGTTAGTGTCAACGGTCGTATCCGTGGAGAATGAGGACACTGACTGTCATCCACAGACTGTTGGTAACTAAGCCTGCAGCACCTTTCCATCTCTCCCAATCACCTTGCATAATTAACGGAGAGTAAGAAGGATTATGTGGATGCCTATGGGCTGTTCAAGGAAGGGAGGACAGCTTCACTCTTAGGTTAGCTGGACACCAGTGATAGCAACTACGTTAAGGGTGAACTGTCTATTTCTGGTATATACCATTATTAATAGTTTCTTCAATCTTTGTATCAAAGGCTGCAGAGTGATTCAGGAGGGTGAGGATGGTGGTGTCCACCAGGATATCTTTGGGCATCAGCAGAGCTCTCTGTCTTGTCTCATGGGCAATATCCCTCTGTGCGACCTACAGGATGTTGGCCAACGTGATACTGTTGGCAGGTAGCAGGGAGCTGGTAAGAGAAGAACGCGTGTAAGAATCTTCAAGGTCAAGGATCAACTTTTGAAAAGCTTGAAGAAACTATTTATTGTTGAAAGAAGTGCTTTGAAGATTTACTTTTTTGAATATTTATTTTGAATCCTGGCTTTTTTTGAAAAAAGTATTGTTTACTCTCTTTAAAATAGGGCATTTTTATTCTTCACTGACTTTTACCAGGCAGGAAAGTTGTCAATCTCTTTCACATGTAATCACTCTAATTTTTATTTTATTTTTTTTCAGAACTTGTAATGATCTGGCATGTGTGATGGGCTGCACTTAGCTGGAGTGGAGAAACATAAACACCAGTTTGCTTGTAGGTGAAAATTTCTTTTCCAGGAAGAGCCGTATGTACATGATTAATAAGCTGATACTTCTCCACAACTATTTGTTTTGCTGGTTTACAGATTCATAGAGTGATGTTCTCAGTAGGTATAAAGGGAATAGATGGGGTAAGGCTACCTAAACAGTAGCAGATGATATGTAATGAACTTCTCTCTGGCTGGTTTGCTTGCCTTGGACAAGTTGAGGCTTCTTTGCAAGGCAAACCAGTTTCGCTTGTTCTCAACTGTGTTGATGTATATTTTAACCTCTGATCTCTGTTCACATTAGTTGGTAATTATTCCGATGGTGTGCTACGTTTATAGTGCTTCCAGAATACAAGATTTCTGATTTTGTATTGAAAATATGATGCAAAATATGTCTGCCTCATAAAAAAGTCCAGATAGTAACGCAGTTCTCAAAATAGGAATGAATTTATGCATTTTCCTATAGCTGCATGTCTCTATATGAAGTTTACACATGGTGGTAGGCAACTGATCTGTAATTTCTTTGAGAGAGTCAGAAGTCTTTCTATTCAGAGTAGAATATGCCATTGGTCATCTTATTTTCCAGATTGTTATGTCTTTTTTTTTTATTTTATTTTTATTTTTAATTCTGCTTATTCAATGCAGGAATGCGTTCTGTACCTGAAACGGAAAAACAGCTAACCCCTCCTCTTCGTTTGTCTGGTACATACTAAAATACATCCTGGAGTGTGAATTAAGACTTTTTGATGAGAAGGAGCCAAGGTGAAAGAGCTATCTTTTAAAGAGTCAAAAGCATCATTGAATCATGTCTCAATGATGCAATCATGACCAAATACAACAACCAAACTGAAATGCTGTCTAGTCTGACTGGTTTTATTGGCATCTGATCTTACAGTCAGCTGCTAGAGCATTAGGCTTCCCCCCCTCCCCTCCTCTTTTGTGTAATGGTGTTGCAGAATGAGCAAGTGGCTTCAGAACTGATTCAACATATGGCGCAGTTGGAAGAAATATTTTCTGTGGATTGAGAAAGTTTAGGGCAATGGTATTCCAGAAACTTCATCCTGATGATTTCCAGTTCTTGAGCCCTGGAGGGGCTGGGTTGTCTCTGCTCTACTGGACCCTATATAAGGAGATTTGCATTTGTTCCTTAGTTGGATGCAACTGGTTTAATGAACTAAAGTATACTTCAAAGGGTTGGATGTTCTTATAAGATGACAGAGCCAAATGCCTTAAGACCTTTCTCCCACTGGCGTCACCAAGGCCAGAGCGGTGGTTGGGAAGGAGATGGCCGTCTGTGGTTAGGAAAAAATTTATTCAGCAAAGTGCCATCCCACGCTAAACTAGCGAGTGTTGGTAGTGACTGCAAATGCATCATCCTTCGTGCTTAGATCTACCAGAGTTTCTCTGCATATTCCATGAGTGACACTCATAGTGAGATGTAATAGTAGGTTTTCAAGTCACATATTTACTGTTTTTTTTAAATATGTAAAGAATAAATTAACACATATAATGAAAAGCTGAATGATTTTTATCCCCGAGGACTGCTGCTCAGAATGTTTCTTTGTTTTGTCAGATTGGAAAGGCATCAAATTGTTTTATTCATTATTTCTCCCCATAGGATACTTTCCAACTTTGTGTGTGTTTTGTATTGTATAGTTTGGAATCTTTTCAGGCTGGAAAGTGCCGACAAAGAGACTCTCAGTTTGTTTTGACATTGCCTTGAATATTTTACACACTGGCTTAATGCAAACACCACCCCCCTGACACCCCCCCAATAATAATGATCTTTAATTTGATTCACTCTACGCAGCAGCTAGACTTTGTATAAAAACCTGTGCAAAGACCAAACCATGCAAATAATAAAATAATCATGTCTAAATACAAATGCAGCAGGGTTCACTCCTGGAAATTCTTAGAATGGCATAAACAAGATTACAGAATCACACAGAATATATTTTTCATGAATAGTCGTGGTCCTCTGTTGGGATTGGGGGAATAGGCTGGGTAACCTTTTTCAGTCCCCCTGTGGGTCTGTCTTCTGTAATTGTGGAATTCACTGCTTTAAATTTGTTTTAAATAAGGAAGGATTGTTTTTATAAGAAAAGCTTAGTAACACTACAGCTTACTTGGTCAGAGAAGCATGGAGACAGGATAAGGGCCAGAGGTTTCCCATGACTTTCAGCAGGACCTGGGACAGGCTCGATATGGAGAAGGATCAATGGGACACGAAGACTGAGCTGTATTTATGGCATGATGATTTAGTCATCTAACAGTAGCTTTTGCCTCTCAAGGTCAGCCTGCATGAAGTGCATGTATATAGTGATGTTACAGAGGAATAAGCTATAAAACCATAAAATGTACAGCAGACTGAGGAGACGTCAGGTGGGTTATTACTTTGGCAGACTCATGAGACCAAAGCACAGGTGCAGCCTAACAGGAGCCAATAAAAGAAGTGCTGACTGCTAATGAGGCCTCCCAAAGTGCAGAACTGCTAATGCTCCAAGGAGACCACTCCTTGGGTAGCAGCCGTTCCTTCTTGCTACCTTCCAAGGCTAAGAACAGGCTAAGGCACTCCTAAATGGTGGATAACCCTGCTAATCCAAAAGCTGTGTGCTCACTCTATCCTTGTGAAGCTGTGTGATTTTCACCGGAGCTACATAATCCCTGGTATGAGTGAGCATATGTTATAAAATGTTGGAAAGGCTGAGGATAACATCCCGTGCGGTGGCAGTCTTGGTGAGCTGTAACCATCAGTGCTGGGAAATCCCGTGCTCATTCGGGAAGAAAGCGGACTGGGGAAAGGAGAAGGTGCGATGGGTTTTTAGTTTGTTTCTTGCTATCGGTAGGGGAAAAAGGAGTGCGTATGTTGAATGCTCACCACCACCCTTTGCACCTGAAGGTGGATGGGAGGAAGGCAAGTGATTCATGTGCCAGATGAAGGGGGGGTCTATGCTGAGCATTTTCCTGCACATTTTATTCCTCCCCCATTGGAGGAACTGGTTGAGTTTGTCAAACAGCAAATATCACACTGAGAGATGGCCTTACTGTCTTCAGTAGTTCCTGGGTATAGGTTTTACTGGTGGTGAAAGCACTGTGTACCTCACTGACTAGTTTGATGGAATGAGCTTTGCAAAAATAGATTAAACTATTTTCTGTTTAGCTAAGGAAGGGATAATTAGCTGGGAACAGAACAAACAAGAACAAGTCACAAATACTGCACTATCAGATGCTGCCTTTGATTGTGTTACTCCCAGGTCTGCAGGCACAAATTAGGATGTTCTATTTGCAGTGCATGGGTTTTCACGCACATTGTGCTCAGAGCTGCATTTTTCCTTGATTTCCTCTTCAAATACTCTGGTGCAGAGATTTCCAAGCTACTCTGGACTCAGAGGAAGGGTGCTATCTCCAAAAGGAGTTCACAGAGGAAAAGGCAGCTTTCCCAGCCTCCAGGAACACAAGATTTGCTTTTGCTGAGTTTGACATAAAAAGCAGGCTGTCCTTTGTGCCTCGTGGAGCTGCTTACTCAGAAACAAAATTAATTATTTATTTTTTGTGTGCTTGTTGTGGCCTGTCTGTTCTACATATTAAATGTCCCTTCTGCGAGGCTATGACAGGCCGTGTGGCTAGCGAATATCTAATAAAAATAGAAGATGTAACCACACTTAGCAAATACACTCAGTTACTGTAGTTGTGAATGGTGGGCTACAGCTGGGGGTCCTGGTGGACCTCTGAACCAGACAGACTGACTGATCGGCTTTGAGTGTTTTGGTCTGTCCTCCCTCCAAGTCCTCAATCACTGGGGTTAGGAAAATCTCCGTTTCTGTCCTTTCTCCTCCTCCTGCTCTGTCTGGGGTAGTCTCTGCCCTTTGGGGCGGGGAGGGGGGCTGAGCTCCAAAGGCTATTGCAGAAGTGATTTTTATGTTTGTGCCCAGAGGGGCTGGATGGTGCCACCTTCTCTTACTCAGTAAATACCAGTGTTTGGTCTTCGGGTTTGTTGTGGGTGGTGATGGGGAACTGTTTTCAGAAAAAAGGTGTGTCTATAAGTAGCTCCTCAGAGAAAGGTCCTGATGACAAATGCAATGAGTCCAATACAGGAGTGAAAAATAGCCAAATCCTTTTTATATTATGAGAGAGAGAAAGGAAGTGAAGGATCGACTGTAGGGCTGCTTTACCCTATTGCTTTTGAAACTGTAAAGGAAACCCCTTTCCATGCCAGGATGGAGGAACAACTCCTCTGTTAAGTCTGAGTCTGCCAGGTCTGAGAGCCAGCTCCTCTATTATCAAGTCTCTTGCAACTAAATCCGATGTCTCAGTTCCCTGGCGAGGGCCCTGGAGGGAAATGAAACTGCTGGAATGCTCTCTGCAAAATCTCAAGGAAAAGTTGGCGAGGCTGTCACAGGGTTGAAGCCTAAACCATGACAAGTTCCCACAGCCCTTGCGAGAATGCTCGAATGACTGAAAAGGAAATTTCAAAGGAAATCAAAGGCAGGAGGCCCTCAAGTATCAGGAGAAGATGGAGGAGAATGCTTGTAATGCTTCGTCAGTCTAGCACATGGAAAATTTCCCTCTGGGACCAGTGTTAGAGAGGCAGCGTTGGATTAAAGTACATCCTTCTATAGGGCTCAGCTCAAGCTGTGGATATTCGTCTTTCAGGGCTGGATGTCCTGTGCCGGTGACAGGTAGGTCAGACAGGAGGATGACTGTCATGTTTCCTCCAGAAAAATACTGACGCCTGCATTGTGAGTGTGCCCCAAACACAGATAATGTCTACAGCCAGGTCACACCTTAGCAGTGAAGACTGGCCAAAATGTTTATTTGATTTGAAATAGGGAAAACTTTCTGTCCAAAAACCTGAGATCTGCTTTTGTAAACAAAATCCAGGCATTTAGGCCTTAACAACATAAAAATATTCCCTCTAGGTAAAGGAGTGATAGAGTTCTTCATGGTATTTGTCATTTCACATTATCGATGGAAAACAAAGAGATGGGTTGCACTGAAACCATGGGGAGATGCTGACGAAAGCACTTTGTGCTGCAGAAAAGTGGGCTACAATAGATGGAAACGAGAGAGATGTAGGTTGGAGCAGCAGGTATGAGGTATATATGCAGGTTTTTTTCTTGATTAGTTGTACCCGTGAGTCGCTGTAAGGAGCAGTGAGGCGGCTGATAGTTTGTGCTGTCTTCCATGGATGAACCCCAGCCCTCAGTGCCTCAGCTCTCTGCAGGATAACGCAGAAAGCTTCAGGTGCCCTCTGTATATGGAGCATTTCACAAATACCCAGACCATCCCGCGCTATGCCTTGCTTGTCCATCTCCAAGGCAGCATTTCTTCGGGTGGCCAAACCCCCGAAGAGGAATGGGGCTTATGGCAGTAGGTTGACTTTGTATCGTTTTCTACTCTTTTTGCCTCATTGCAATGACAAGGATTGTATTAGAAGCGGAGCAGCTCATAAATTCTGAGTTATAGCTGTAGGCAGTTCATGAAGGGGAAATTGGGATGGAGCAGGGTTTGAAATTTGCATATACACCACACCCACAGCTATTTAATTTGCATTTGATTTGCATACATCATGGTTAAATAATACCCATGCAGTACTTTTAAGGGGTAAGGATTGTATCAGTTGGTCTATGATTTATATCTTTTTTGCTTTAAGTGTAATTTTATAGAGTAGTTTGGAGAGCATGCAGTATGAACTTAAATTTAATTTCGTGAAAATGATCAAATAACACTTATCAGCCATAAATATCCAGTTCATTTTGGAAATAATGTTGTTTTCATAAGGATGCTAGATTAACGGCACTGCAGGCTGAAGTCTGCTGTTTATCAACTGAAAAATCATGATACAATACAAATACAAACTTTTCCACACATTGCAATTGTAATGGCAACTGCCCTGAACCGAGTGGGTACTGAGGATCCATGTCTGTACAATAGTACATGACTTGTCCTCCTTTAGGAACTGAGAATTTGAACAGCAGTTTAAAGTATGTTCCTTCCTTGTTTGCTTCACATTGCACGCATCTGTCCAGGCTGAATGCAGGGGCAGAGTGACGGTGTCTGTCCATCCCAGGATGGCAAATGACTACAACACAATTATTAGATTACTGTGGCTAGTGTCCTGTATGGGAAGAGAGAGACCAAAGTCATTTCAAGATGCTTTTCACATTGTTGGCTTTTTAATTTTTTTTTTTTAACGTGAACTTGTCACAAATTTGAGTGCAGAAAGTAAACGACCTGCTGTTTTTTTGGTTTGTGCCTGTCCTGATGGCTCAGAAATTGCAACATCCTATTTAATTTTTTTTTTCCACCTTGTAGTGTTGTAACTGTTCTTTAACACAAAGACCAGTTCTGCAAAGGCATTTCTGCATCTTTAAGATGCAGAGAGCACTGAAGGAGAGAGGTGTTGTAGTCTTATTATTGTATTTCCCTTGATTGGGCGAACTTGGAAATTCCACTAAGCCCTCCCAGGAAAAGCTTTCTTAGGGATCTGGGCCCATGTGCTTCTCTGCATTTTTAGGCACCTAAACATCTTTTAGTGCTAAGTACATCCTTGGTCATGCATTAAAACCCTTGGAGCACCATGTAATGCCGTCTCCTCCTCCGCACTCACTCAGAAATCTCACACTGTAACTACCCTCTCTCTAATGAAAAGGAGCAAAGGCAGCTCTTCCCTGGCAGCCCGGCAATAAATCTGCTGTGAGACAGAGAATATTTCTATATAGCAAAACAGAGATCTTTATGTGTCCCTTTGGTGACAGTGGCCTACAACCGTGCAGTGGTCCCAGCTCCTGCTGCCCGCACATGCGGCCCCTGCCCGTGGCTGCACGCTGTGCTACCCATAGGCTGCCGGCAAGGGTAACGCGTGCCCTGAGTGATCTCTCAGCTAAAAAATAACGTGTCACTCTGGAAATCTGAGCTTAAATTGGTTTGAGTCAGTAAGAAATGCTCTTGGTTTCTCTCTAACCTCCCTGCACCAACAATGACTCAGATCCGAACTTTCAGCCTGTTATTACTGTAAGCCTTTGACACATGGATGCGAAACCTCCTCTTAACCTGGCTGAGCCTTTGCCAGCCTGATGGACGTCGAGAAGGTCTGCTCTGTTTCCATCAGCATCAGTGTACTTGGGAGCATATCCATAACCGGGCGCTTTTATCAGTGTCTGAGTGCTTCAGCCAGGCTTCGTGAACCGGTGGGGGATGTCTCACCTGACCTCTCATTTTGTCTCTAATGTCAGACAAACACTCTGTGGAGGAGAGGGTGGAGAATTGCTGTTACACAGGTTGCAGGTCTTGTAGTAGCAAAATGGGCCATTTGGTTTTGTGTCCTTGAGATTCAAGAGCGTTTCTTAGAACTTTAGCTTTGTAGGATTCAAAAGGAATTTCTTCCAAAGTCCCCAGTGTTAATTTATCCTGTTGGTATATTGCCTTCTGACCCTTACCAGAGTCTTCCAGCTTTTCTGCTTTGTTTCTGTGCTCACGTGTAGGATCAAAACCAGTGTACTTGCCACTTCTCTTTCTCTAAGTTGCTCAGATGGCCTCCAGCTCCTCTTTGCAAATTACAAATGGGTGTCAGTCTTCTCTCAGCTTGCATTTTATTGATGGGGAAATAGGTGTGTTCATGTAAGATCAGAGCAAACCCTTTAAGTCTATCTTCTAATGATCTGGGTTTGCACTTGGATGGCTTTTATTAAATTCAAGACATGAATGATCAAAGGTGTGGAAGAATACAAGTGTGGGTTTGCCTGGCGGACTGCTGAGATGGATTCCCGAATAAAACCTTAGTGACTTAGGAGCCCAAGAGCTCCTTTGAAGATTTGAGCCCTCGGAAAGAACTGCGTGGAATGCACTGAAAACAGCGGCACAGCGCTGAATGCGTCGCCCTGTGCCTTTCTACCCTTCTGCTAACAGCCATGCCAAGATGTTATGCTACAAGAGGACTGAAACAGGAGGATCAGTTTGTCCTCTCTCATGGCCCTGGTCTGGCAGCCCTTGAAAGCAGAAAGCCTCACTTGCTGTCTGTGGCATTTCTGAGCTTACTCAGGTGTTGCAATGACCTTAAAATCTCCTTGTTTACCTGCAAGTGTCTTTGGTGTCATCAGCTGCTGTCTAGTGCCCTGATGTGGTTGTGCGCTCACAGCGATGGAGTTCAGTAGCTTTCTGCCTCCATCTGTCTTTTCACGCGGCTGAGGCTGCGGCTGCATATGCATGGGAGCGTGTGAGAGGCTGAGGAAGCGCTCTGAAAGCAAGCCAGTCACTTGGTGTTTGCAAAGCAACGGGAATGTGCCATAAACATGTACCCTTCCGAAGTTTGAATAAGATAGAGCAAGACACCAGGTCAAGCAGGAGACATGTGCAGCAGAAGGGGAAGTGAGAAAGAAATCTATAAATATTCAATGAAGGAAGTGGGAAAACACATTCTGATTACAACTCTGGCTTTAATGTATGCAAATGTAATAGTTTCCTCCCCTACTAAGGAATCATGTATTACATACATTACATGATGTACTACTGTGTAGCAACATAGTTCATGACTCCTAGGAGAAGAAAATCATAATTCACAGCCATTAACAAAAATAATAGTGCTTTCACCCAGAGGAGATTTCCTTAGAAAGCCTGTACAGATTCTATCTAACCTAATTTAAGCAATGTCATGAGTTGGAACAGATCGCTATCAAGTCTGTCATGCTTGTCATAACATGGCACTTGAATAGAAGACATCTCTTCCCAGGAGAAATTCCTGTGAAGGAACTGTATTATTTAATGGAGTTTAAGATTCCTTTTAAGTTTCAGAGCTTGTTTATTTGAAAATTGTTCCAGTAAAAAGCAACCATTAGCCAGGTTTCATTTAAAGAGAAATGAGTCTGCATGTACGTGATTATAGGCTGCTATTCCTCAAAGTTATAATTAACCGGGGGCTGCAAAGGGGAAACTGCTGCGGAGGAGCCGAGCACGTACCACGTGCTTTGCATCTGGTGTATATTTTCTCGGGGACGAGGTTTTCTGGAGCCTGCGAATGGATACCAGCATTTACGCGGAGGGACGTTCCCCCGTGACAGCCACCTGGCTCTGTCACACCTTCCCTCATCCCTCCTCCATTCTGTGCAAGCAGCTAATTAACTTCCAGCCTTTAGTGCATAACGAGGCAGAAAGCCGAAGAAGGAAATGAGAGACTGTGGTCTCACCCCCCAAAAAATACATGGTATCAAATGGCATCTTAATGAGTATGTTTGTTTAAACCCTTGGATGGTCACAGGCTTGGGCCTGCAACTGCTCGTTTAATTTCTGATTTAAAGCAGCAACAATGACTGTTTGGAGGTGTAGAAGTTCCCGTTAGTTACCGTCGCAGGCGCCCGAGTGCTGCTGCCATTGCCAGGCGTTGCCACACGCCATTTGTTCGTTTATTTGTGGAGTGCCTGGCAGGGGCCAGAAGGGAGGCAGAACGCGGCCGCTCTGCGCAGCACCGCGCTTGCTTCGTTAGGAGCACGTGAGGGCTGGCCTCATTTATCGGGGCTGCTCAGGAACCTCCTGTGTGCGGAAACTTTGGCAGCTTGTCACAGCATGTCAAGATCTGCTCAGCTCCCCAGATAGCAGAGTTTATGCATAATGCAATAAATAGAGACGGGGAGAATTGCGTTACTTACATTTAGCTCATCTCAGACTACGTGGAAGAGGAGTTAAACGAATGCCTTTCTGTCAGCCTCTCAAAACATGTAATCATCTTTTTGTGTTTGCTTTCTTCACGCCCCTCATTTTTATTTGTTTATTTGTACAAGAGCTTTTGGGTTTACATCTCTCTGTTAAAAGTGAGTCAATACCTTTTTCTTTTTTGGAGCCTTTAGAAGATGTTAGGGAATACTTGAAAAAGAAATGTAACGGGAGGGAGAGTGAGAAAGGTGTTTAAGGAAGTGGAAGTGTGGGGAAAGAATAACCTTCCTTTCTTCTTCTCTTTGCAGAATTCTGTGACCGGACCACATGGTGGCCTTGGGAAACTTTGGTGCCTAACTGAAGACATGTTCAAAGCAGAGCCTGCCCTGTCCTGTGGCAACGCGTAGGGCTGGTCAGACCCCACTGAAGTCCATGGAACAGCTTTCAATAAAGGCAGTGGGCTTTGGATCAGATGCTGAAAGCATTATCATCACTCTCTGGCTGATCCTCTCATACCAGTTCTCTCATCAAACCCACTGACAGGAAAAGAGAGAAAATCCAGTCCCTGCTGGTTAAAACAACAGTTAAACACAGAGTTTTAACAGATCTAAATCACTGCTATGGAGAAACCAGAGTTTTCCAGCACGGAGGTACATAAACATGACGGCTCGAAACTCTCCTGATCTTCAAAGCATCCCATGTACCCCGAATTTCCCAACGTGCAGCTTTTTCAAGACCAGGAATGGCGGTAAAAGCTGAAGGGGGTTGTGTTGTGTCTTGCCTGGCCTGTGGCAGGGTGCCGGGGAGAACCACTGTGGGCATGGCGCTCTNAGTGCCATGGCTGGGAATGGGGCTCTGGGGGGGGGGAGGCTGAAAGATGGGGCAGAAAAGAGAGGTACTGGGGTATCAGCTTGAGTCTTGCAATGGGAGAAGGGAAGACTGAGAGGTGGTGAGCCGTAACCAGAGGAGGGGAAGGGAAGTTGAGTTAATAGCCTGAAAGGAAGAGATATTTAGTGAGTATTCCAGACAAAAAAATTGCCACGAATGATCAGAGTTGGTCTTATTTCTAATCCTGGCATCTTCATACTAAAGGAAAATGTAGCAGAGAGAACACGAATCCTGACTTTTGTTCCTATTTGTACTGCAAAGTCTCAGTTCACAGGTTCAGTCACCGGCAATGAAGAGCCAACAGTCGGGTGGTAGATGCAGGGGCCCAAACCCCAGCTACAAATTTTAAGCAGCTTCTAAGTTAAACAAGAAGAGAGAGCTAAACAAATCCCTCTTGATTCAATCAAAACCCTCCTTGCAGCCAGCAAGAGTAACAGGCTTTGGGTGTTAGATGGCCGGCCTGAGTGGATTAATAACTTGCTTTATATTATCAGCCGAGTTTCATCTAGAAATAAATCCTGCCTGATCTCTGTGAACATGACACAAGATTATTCCAGCCAGTGCGGAGGCTGTGATTTTTCCCATTGCAAGCGGGTGGTGAGCGGGGCTGCGGAGGCAGCCTGGGAGAGGGGCTGTGGCAGTGGGGCTCTGTGCTGGGTTGGGGTTTTGGGGACAGGGAGAGGACTGCAAAGGTGTCCTCTGCTGCAGAAGCAGAGCTGCAGAAACCAAGCACACGAGACACCCCTGGCACAAACTGCCCTGCCGCCTGCAGGCACTTGATTGTAGCCCAGACTGAGCCTTGGTACATCGAAGGTGAATTTACCATGGAGAGGAGTAAATGGCCCACAGTTGACCCATCATGTGTCCCCGGATTGCCTTATCCTCAATTAATGGACTTCAGGTGCTTACAGACCTGCTCGGTGAAGCCTAAAGGCATGGGGGCAGTCGTCTGCTCAACTTGTTTGGTTTTCGGCTCTGGGATGGGCAGCGGTGTGGTGAGGGGCTGTGGGGAGCAGTGATGAGACAGGACAGCGGAAAGAAGTTCGGGAGAGAATTTCGTCTCAGAGGGAAGCGGTTGCATCCTGCCCCTCTCTCAGGCTCATGCCACAAGGCTCAATTTCCACAATTCCTCCCACGGGAAATACTGCACCGTGTTTTAATTAGCAATAGAAAGACATGTAAAGAAGCTGGAGGCTTCTTACTCTTTACCTGTGCTCTACTCATCCACTACATACACCTCAGCCTTTTGTTCTTGGTCTACACTTGCAGTTTCTGTTGGGTTTTGGTTTTGTTCTTGTTTTTTTTTTCCCCTCCTGCTTTGAAACAAAGAAATGTAGTGCAAAATTTTAAATCATTTGGTTAAAGAAATGCATTCAAGTTTTCAGTTAATTTTTATGTTAACTTTTCTCTATGTTTGTACGGGTCTAGCGCCTAGTTCCAAGTGTTAAGCCTCATGTGATCCCCAGGCAGAGCTCATTTAGAGCCTGCAGTGATGGCAGACCAAGTCCAAGCTGATGCTGCAGCTTTCCCTGGGATTTGGAGAGCGGGTTTGGCCATTGCAGAGCAGCAGCAGCAGGACTCGATGTGCTGAACCCGTACTGGACTCATATGAAAAGGTTTGTTTCCAGGTACTGACAGCACCACTGAGGTGAGTGACAGCCCTTAGCCGTCCAAACAGGCATTTTATTTTATTTTTAACCTCCATGCCCAAATCAATATGAGACAAAAATATATAAAATTACCTTCCTTTTTCCCAAATAAAAAAAATATGGATTTTTCCTCACCAAAGCACTTTCCCCTCCCACAGCAGCAAGTTGCTCTCTGATTTGGAAGTGCTTTCTCAGCCATCGTTTAAGTTAAAATGTCAGAGACTTTTGGTCTGATCTGTGCCCTCCGAAGGATACCTGTGTTTATTTTTAACCTGTCTCGCCTTTGTCTTCTTGGAGCTGCTCTGTTGAGCCCTCCAGCACAAACAGGTTGAAAACTGTCTTTTGGTCTCTTATCTGATCTTGCTTGACGGTGGTTTTGACCGTTAGGATTGTTGCTGCTGTTACTTTCGAACTCACCCCGCTCAAAGCTATGGGTGATTCTGGGGATGCACTGAGCTGGCCTCATCCCTTGGCCCTTTGCAGCAGGAGCTGGGGAAAGGCAAAAGGAGGAGCATTGCTTAAGGTGGAAGAGGAGGTGGCTTTGGTAATGGGAGACTGCAAGAAAGGAGACAGAAAGGGAGCAAGATGGCAAGATAAAAATGGAAATGAAAAACAACTGGGTGACCCAGCTCAGCTTCAGTGGCATTGGCAGTGGTGAGGATGCTGGTGGACCTGTGTAGGTCACTGGCCTTGGACTGGGTATGCTCCTGCACAAAGGGGGCGAAAAAGTTTTGGGAAAATTAATGCAATGATACAAGCAAATAAAGCTCAGTAAGCTTTTCCCGTAACTGTGATCCTCGGGTTGGTAAAACCGCAAGCTTTCCTTGATTTGTCCAGCAAACCTGATCAGGATTACATAGCAGGATTTACTTTTTTGTTTTTTTTTTTTTTTTTTGTTTCCAGCTGGAAAAATATCATTTTCTCTCTGTCCAAACAGAACGGGTGATTTTCTTGTCAGTCTTTAAATTGGCCTCCTTGGGAATGTGCTCTGAGATGGTGATGTCTACATTACAGAATAGAGACAAGTCTCGCCTTGCCAAAAAGGAGAAGAAAAGAAAAATGGTGGTTAATGGAAAAAAAACTTTGTTCAAAAGACATTATAACAAAATCCTACAGATGGAGAGCTTTCAGACTGCCTTTCTTTAGAGTTTCAGCTGTGAGTTCTTCAGAATAAACCCCTAGGGAGATTTATATATATATTTGTGTGTGTGTGTGTATAAAACACATGAGCCTATAAAAATCCATAAGAATCTCTCTATTGACTTCAAAGGCATTTAAATCCATGGTAGTAATGCAACTATATATTTGTAGCTGATTTGAGGATTTAGGGAATCTCTCTCTGAACAACTTATGAAGGCTGTTTGAGATTATAGCATTACTCCAGGTAGCTCTATTAAATTACAAACCCTGCTCTGATTGCAGTCCTAGTCTGCCTGTGCTGCAGTCTTTTTATTTCTGCCTTGGACTGAAAGTCCCAGACATAGTGATGCAGGATTAATAATGGATCACACTGCTTCCTGGAGCAAGACTTGTTTACTGCCCCGGGGAACCAGGAGGCTGGCAAGTGACAGGTCATTTTGAGGGGAGGGAGTTAAAATGTCACGTAGGGTGGCTCGTCGTTTGCCCAAGGGAGCTGGAAGGTAACTCAGAGTCTTGAGGACCATTTCTAACAGCAGAGAAGTGATGAGTCAGTGTTGTGGTGGGGGGAGGGGAAGAGCCGGGAGATTTGATAGCAATATATTTTTAATGGTTCAACATATGGAAGGTATTTGCGTTGCTTCCTGCTAACACATAAGTTTTGAAGACTTCACAGGTAAATTCACGCGTGCAATGCTGGTCAGGCAAAAGGTGAGGATGGTTTCTGGAAAAAATGTGTTTTCTGTTAGTAATCTGCTTACCAAAAAGGACAAGAAGAAATACTAGCTATTCTCCTTGTTTGAAAGATCTTTGTGACTTTGATCAAGTCAGATGACCAAAGAATGTCCCATAGTTGTAGTTTGTTGTTATAAATACACCTGAGGTTAAAGTACAGTAAGAGAACAGCTAAATGAACAATAGGTGCATTTTCAGTATTTGCAGTTCAGTGAATGTAGGTGTAGGAACACTTAGGAGTAATAGGAAATAGGACAGTATTTGGGCTCTTATCGTGTATTATTCAGGCCAATGTGACTTTTGCCACTGTTGTCCCTGGGCAGGGACAGCTATACTCTATTCAAGACATCTAAGACCTGTGCCTTATGACTGTGCCTTATTTGAAATGAAATGCAGCTTATGAAGCTGAAGCATCCTGTATGCATCTGACCCGCGTCAACCTAGCTGGAATACATAATAAATTTTCAAGCTGGGGAGAAGGTAATGAAAAAAGATGCATTAACTCATATTTTAAGTCTGCTCTAAATTATACTGTACAAGGGAGAAAGAATAGAGATGATTAGTGATCTACTGTACTTGATGGTATGTATGGGCAGATCTGTGGATGAAGTGTCTATTCCTGAGACATGAATATTTAATAATCGGTTTTCTGAGTACAGGGTGGACATTATTAGTGGGTAGGAAAGTGTATGGTGGTGCAATGGAAGGAGAGAGAAGATGAATTGTATGTAGCGTCTTACGATGCAGTTGAACTCCTTGCCTGTATGCCAGTGATTGTGAGAGTAGCAATGAGGCCCTTCCCAGAGAAGAAGAAAGGCTGTGAGTCTCACAAAGAGCGTCTTTGGAGCAATTGGTGTTGGGCACTGACGTAAACTTGGGGATCAGAGTCAGAGTAGGTCACAGAAGCAAAGACTGACTCCGGCCGAAAACAACCTTGAAGGCAAAGTGTACATTTGTAGTATTATACTAACTTCGTGGTATAACACGGGTACAGTGCCTTGACATTTAAGGATCATTGAAGCGTGATGATGCAGAAACCAGGAATTTGAATAGAATGGTCGCAGCTAGTCGGTATCTTTAAAAAAAAATGGTTTTCCTTACTTATTTTCCCCAAGTTCAATTAAAGCTTACAGCTATTTAGTTGTGTAGCAGTGTGGTGGAGATAACAGGTAATTGAACAGCGTCTGAAAACTTGGAGCCAATTCTGTGCTGGCACAAGTCCATGAAAGGTAGTGGCATCTCACACGGTCTCATTGCTAGGCTGAGGAAGACACCTGGTGCTACAGCAGCAGCATGGAAACGAACCCTCATTGCATTTGCATAAGACTGAAGTTGCATGCGCGTTCCTCCTGCAAACCATCATTTTTTCCATTGGTGAACGTATTTGTAAGAGCTCTACAATATTAGTGGTTTTGCCTGAGCATCTGTAAAATGAGCTCTGCAGGATGAAAACCTTGGAAGTCAACACAGGGAATCACTAGACTCACAGGGCTGTAGAGTACGGTCTGCGACATCGTTGCCTTGGTACACTGTTCGGTAGGAAGAAGGTTTCCTTGTCTGCCTTCATGAGCTTAGGTTTAAATAGATTTTATAAAATAGAGCAGGCTCCTGAGCCTTTGGTGATCTCACCATATTAGACATTGAAGTATTGCTGAATCCTGTTATGCAATTGCGGGCAAAATAAAACAAAACATAAACCCCCCTGAAACGAAAAGAAAAATAAATCCCTTCAGGGATTTCACCTGTTTCTTCTGCTTATAGTGAGTGGTACTGTGAGACAGGCCTGTTTTTCTGGGGGAGAGTCTTGTCCCTGAATGGTTAACCTATGTGCTAATACTGGCCATATAGGCTATACATTGCACCCAAATCACTAGATCAGGTCTTGTTTTCCGTGGGGGATTTTTTCCATTCTATTGTGCTCTTAATTTTTTTTTCTATTGGTTGATTTATGCCTTTCAACCTGAGCTATGTCAAAGTCAGCATTTAGCACTGTATATTTACTTTGGTTTGCATGCAATTTGCAAATGATATACTGTAGTTTTATATAGTTAATTTGTTCATTCCAGTGTATAATGCATCCATGAACTTTCTGAATTTTGAGCTGAAAATATGGTAAGTGGGTTATATTATGCAGTGAAAAAGTTGTTATATGAAAACACTTCCATATTATCAATTATGTACTAGCTTAATACAAAATGATATTAATACATGAATCAGCGAAGGAAGTTGCATAATAGGATTCTCATGAGAACATGAAGCTGATGTTTATTAAAGATATAAGTTCCACGTGAAGAAGGCATACTTTGTTTTATTTATTTATTTGATAAGCAGCTCAGCTGCCCTGAATGGAACAATTTCATTGTATATTCACAAGGAACTCTCACATGTGTTTCTCATATTTCTCAAAAAGTTCAGAAATTTGATAAGCAATATTGATATCATAAAACACAAGTGCTGGCTCACAGTTCGCAGTATTGCCTCCTTCGAGCAGAGAGAAACACGGTGGCTTTGGAAATGACCCCTCAGAGTGCAGCACAGCTGTGTGCAAGCTGGGCTGCCCCCGGGGTGCAGGCTGGTAGAGCTGGGTGGGATGCTGGGTGCGATCCCACTCCGCAGCCCGAGACTTTTGTGCTTCTGCACAGTGTGGTCCAAGCAGCCTCAGAGTTATTTTTGCCAGGTTGCTCTTCAGCTTATTTCACCTGGATCCCAAATTGTAAATGTTCCACCACCCCTTCACCTCCAAAATATATTTCACAGCAGGCTGCAGACCCAAAGCTCAAGGCTTCTAGGGATAAAATCAGTTGCTGGGGGGATCCGGAGGTAAGAGTGTCCTTGGAGGTGTGTGTCATGTCTGGGTTGGGTGTTCAGGGTCAGCTGCAATGTTTTGTGTTGAGATGGATGTATCACCAGATAGGATAGGGTAGGGTAGGGTGGGAGTAGTTCAGCTGTGAGGGACCTGCAATGATCATCTAGTCCAACTGCAAAAAAAAAAACAGTATAAAAACCAGCACACCCAGAGAGCAGGGGATGACCCTTGCCCTGGAAAAAACACCTGACTGATCATGGTGTCTCCCCTGCAATGTAAGTATTCTAGCATATTGGATGGAAGCACAGGTCAAAACAGTTTTCAAGATTGGAGGAAAATGGGAGCTTAATTCTACATATTTATACTAAGAAGTTAACACCTCTATTACACCAAGGCACAGGCTCTCCTTTAAAAAACACTTGATGGGTAAGCATGAGAGTCTGAGCTTCTCTAAGAATGATCAGTAGTCAAGAGTTAACTCGCCACTAGTTCCTGTAGTTCCTACTCATCTCAGTTTTACCAATATTAGGAACCAGAATTACCATGCCTTTGAGATGAATGGGAGTCAACGCGTACTGCGTTTGTTCTCATTTGATTCAAATCCAATCGATTTTTTTTGAGAAATGTTTGATGAGAGAGTGCTTTTTATTGTTTTGCTTTTGTTTGGTTGGTTTTTTTTAAGAAACTTTTAGATGCTCTGGTGATTTACAGCTGACAACCGTCTTTGTTTCCTTTGTCATTGCAAGGTGCTACAGGCACCTGGATACCAAGAAGAACCATGGACACTTTAGAAGGAAACCCTACACTGCTGGAGGAGCTAAGAAAAGAAATCCTATAAGGGAACAGCGTGAAACACTGAGCAGACAGCCATTGCAAGAAAATGAAGCTTTGGAAAGCACAACACTGGAAGAATTAGAGGGAGCTTCAGGTAAACAGCACAATGCAAAGATTTTGTAACACAGATTTGATTGAGAAGAGTCATTTACTGAACAGCAGTGGGATAATACAAAGAAAAGCTTGTACAATACCTAAAATGGGGTAAGAAAAAAGAATGAAGACTGTATGATGACAGAAAGAGGGAGAGAAGTGTGTAAATGCGTCTGTGTGTGAGAGAAAGAAGAATGACAATCAATATTGAGAACTGCACCCAGGTTTTTGAGAAATGTAATGGGATATACAGGAAAACATAAGCAGGGTGTTGAAAGCATGGGAGAGCTGATGAAATATGACAGAGGGAATCTCTCTCCTCCCTTGCCAGGCATTTGGTAAGAGGGACCCTGCAGAGACCTCTGGGGCTAGAAATCTGGAATTTTTTTTTTGCTTAATATGGCACAGAAATTAAATGATAATTTGATTTTAAAAAATCCCTGCTCCTTCCAGGAACCTTAGATGTAGTTGCTATGGGGCAGTTGAAATGGAAATCACTCTAAAGCTGTTTTGCAGAGGTACAAAGCAAGAAAGATCATTGCTTAGTTATTAATTTCCTTTCCCTGCCTTGCCAGCTTCCAGTCCCCAGAATTAAGGACCACTGCAGAGTTGGAGTGTGCATAATGGCTCAGGATAATATGTCCTGCTCCTCCACTGACAGCCCAGAGGATATCAGTTGGCAGCTGGGGACGCTGGAGTGTGTCCAGCATCAGTGCTGGGCAGCCCAACCCCGTTTCTGGGTTGCATCACCAAGGGCATCACCAGCAGAGATAAAGAAGTTATTATTCTACTCTACTCAGTGCTTGTCAGGCTACACCTGGAATACTGTGTGCAGTTTTGGTCTCTGCTATACAGAAAAGCTGTGGACAGGCTGGAGAGGGTCCAGAGAAGGGCCACAAAGATGATCAAAGGACCGGGAAGCCTGCACTATGAGGAAGGGCTGAGAGAACTGGATTTATCCAGCCTTGAGAAAAGAAGGCTTAGGGGAGACCTTATCACCATCTTCCAGTATTTAAAGGGTGGCTACAAAGAAGATGGAGACTCCCTTTTTACAAGGAGTCATGTGGAAAAGACAAGGGATAATGGATACAAGTTACTCCTGGGGAGATTCCAATTGGACACAAGAGGACAATTTTTCACAGTGAGACCAATCAGCCATTGGAATAATCTCCCCAGGTAAACGAGGGATTCCCCATTATTAGACACTTTTAAGATTCAGCTGGACAGGGTGCTGGGCCACCTTGTCTAGACTGTGCTTTTGCCAAGAAAGGTTGGAACGGATGATCCTTGAGGTCCCTTCCAACCTGGTATTCTGTGATTGTATGACGACGATGCTATGATTTCCCAGATGTCCTGAAGGTGGAGGCAGGGCCTGGTCCCAACAGTGCCACCAGAGCAAAAGTTACCAAAACTCCAGGCAGTCCTTGAAGCAGGCATGAGGAGTGGCCGAGCTGGTAGGAAATCTCATTTTTTTGTGCAAGTTTATGTCCAATTTCTCATCCCCAGCATGCCACAGTGTGATGGATAAGCATCCAAACCACAGAAAAACCTGAAACAAGGGAGCATTCGTATCACTAATGAAGATGCATCGTCAGTGGGCTTGGTTCAAAGACCATTAAAGTTTCTGAGTGGTTCCAATGGGAACAAGAACAACCCTTTTCCTGAAGAAATAGAGGCATATATTAAACCTTAATTGGGAACAGTCTCCACAAGGATTTTCCCTCTGAGGAAAAGGAGCTTTTTGCAGATATAATTGTTTTGGAGGGAGTAATTATTCTATGGACGCTTCCTGAGATGAATGATGGCTCCTTTTATTCCCCCCCCACCCTGAAAGTGGAAGAGCTGTAACAGTCTTATCAAGGCCCAGTGGCATTACCCGGCAAGCAGGGGTCAGGCTGCTGTTTCAACATATATACACAGCAGTAGGAAGAATTTTTGCGGAGTTTGGCTGAATATTTCTCTATTATTCTTTACCCTGAAGCACAACACAGTTTGCAGCAATTGATTGACTTAGCTGGACAGTGAGATAAAAAACTACAAATAAGACCGGTTGGAAGCTGTTCCTCTGCTGTGATTAGATGTAAAACAGCCACAGCCAGAGCCATGTTTTGCCTGGGGTCAGATCAACAGACCACAGATTCTGGGGCTTTTACATGTTAATCTTGACTCAATTTCAGGAGGGCTGGAAATCATCACCCTGAAAAACCCTTTAAGTGTTGGAGCTTGAGTGTCAGCATGAGCATCAGTGAGAGCTACAGAATAATCACTTTTTCCTCCCGACCGGGAAGACGTTGCAGGGAGATGATATGCAGGAGGGGAGAGGCTGACTAAGATAGGAAAGAAAAAGGGACATAAATCTGGGACGGGACAGAAAGAATGAGGTGAAACATAGCAGGGAGGAAGATAGATCCCTGGAAGGAGAGCCATCATCTGCAAATTGCTCAGTGGTCAGGTCCCGCTTGCTGTTTCAAGCAGCGTGTGTGAAATCCTAAAGGTCCCTCCCCACCTCTTGCTGGGGAGTACTGCCATTGAGAGATTGCCAGAATAAGGAATGAGTCAAGGCTGATCATTCGTTAGCATAATCCAGCCCTCCTGGAAGAGTTACTGCAAGATGTGGCGGAGGCAAAAGACACTTGAAAGGAGGATAGCTTAAAACCATTTTGTAACTAATTTGCAGCAAAGTTATCTTTCATCATTTCCCTCTTTTCCACCCTGGCCTCCCTATTTGTCTTATCAAATCTTGGCAGAGATATTTGCATTGAATAGGGAGCTGCTGTTGAGAAACTATGGTTTCAGCGCTGTAATAAAGCAGTCTTACCGCAATGAATTTTAAAGGCTATTTTGGCTGCCTCGAGAAATGCTGATTTATAACTTGAATGCGTCGTGTTTTTTGCAATTAGCAGGGCACCGTCTAGAAGCTATAGAGCATCTTAGATAGAAATAGACAACTGTCTTGTTTTGAAGTTATTTTTCCAAAACATTTCCTTTCATTCAACCAGCAAGTGAAATACTCTCCATTAATAAAATGGCTTCTGCTTTCAGGATAGGAAAATTTTACTAGAATTTTCTTCAGAGTTGATAGTATGATCAAGTATTGCTCCCTGCAAAAAGTTAAGCTCGTGGGCAGGTTGGTTATTTGTTTGTATCATCTGTACTACCCCCTTGGGCAAATCCATAAACCTCATCCTGAGACCTGGGGAAATTCAGTTGCATTACTTGGTAATATAGCAATTGCAAAAATAGTGGTGTCAAATGTTACGTTACTATAGACGTGAGTAGCTATCACTATCACATAGCATTATTAGATACAGTGGCAGACAATGAGATTGGCTTGAATGCCACACAATTCATTAAGCAAAATAGTTTTCATCTCAAGGCATTCAGACCTGTCACTTTTCTTTTAATGAAACCCTGGATTTTTTTAATAAAAATGCTTAGCAAAAATAGAATTTCAATAATGAATCTGATAACATATTCAAGCAGATATCAATTAAAATTTTCATTATAAGGGACAGTTTTTCCTGAATTTTTCACAAGATGTTCAATTTTTAATCTATTATTTCTAGGGGAAAAAAGAGTTTTTTTGGGAAAATAACTTCAAAAAGTTTAGACAACAGCTGCCTATAAAACCTGAAACATGATAAAGAAAACATGTTTATGAGATCTTTATGATCTAAAGGACGTCCACAAGGTTACAGAGCTTTGTGTAGCATTCTTCACAGAATGTAAAGAACATTTCTAACTTTTTTTTTTCCTTGAAGGGTAAAGAGTTGATGGTTTAGTATAAACTCCCAATTTAATGTTTTGATGCCTGTTTAATATTTAGGTACATGTGGTTTCCAGAGAACTATTTCTTGAAAGAGAAAACACGCATTCAGACCCAGGTGATTCCTTTAGGGGATGGGGAACTCCAGGTCAAACAGCTGTTTTGTGGCAGATCAGCCTCAAGCCTGGAGGATCTGCTGGGTGAGTCATGGGGAGATACAATGTGGGTGTCACAAAGACCCCCAATAAAACTGAGGTAATTTCCCATGAAACACTGCAGCCTGAGTGTTGGGAGAGCCACACGTCTTCCATGCAGCACAGAGAAACATAAGCTGGCTAGGCATGCTGACCTTTGCAGGAGACATGAAATTTCACCTCCCGTGAGGCAGCGAGGATAGTTGTTGTATCAACCTATTTTGGGATTTTGCTCTTGAAAAGAGGTTGAAACTTTATGCTCAAAAATTCAGTTTTTCAAGATTTTTTCCATCCCACTTTGGGACAGGAAAGAGGGAAAAGGCTCATTATTTTCCCAAGGACAGAAATTCTGAGTTAAAACAACTACATTTTATTGAATATCATAAAAAGAGAAAAATCAAGGCTACAGTAACCACTTGATGCATTGTGAGCAAGCTGCACATTTACCACAAATCCATCAGCATCATCCAGCTTTGAATAGTGCTCTGCTCTTGTTACAGGCAAGTTTTCCTGCATTTGCTCTTAAAACACTTCCATTAATGCTTGGTACTTGCATTACAGGAGATAACTCTGGAAGTGGAGAAAGATGTAGAGTGAAAGATTAAGCAGTGAAGAGGATGTTTGCCTCAAATCTAACATTTGGAAAATGGTGAGTACGGAGAAAGCAGGTCAGCTGTGCAAGGCTAACATGAGCACTAAACCATTTGCTTGTGCTCCATCCTAGTGTCAATTATTGCACATACATAAAAAAAAGAATATGCTTTCTGACCCCTTAAAGTTATGGAATGGAAATACTGCCCATTTTGGCGTTTGAAATAAACACATTAGCCTTTGATTTCCTGTATGAAGTCATGGCTATTTATAATAGGAATTGTTCATAGTTATTAGAATAACATTTCTCCTTGCCACGTCCTGATTGGCTAAGATAACTTTTGGTTTACTGTTAACGTACATTGCCTCAATGAATAACTTCATAAGGTAGGAATAAATGAAAGCCCAGCATTAAACTAGTAACTGCATTCAAAAACATTTGGTTTATCAGACTCCTGCTGTGTCTGTTATGTGCAGATTTTGATGTAGGCAAGTGTAGTAATGTAAAATGTGGAACATGCAAGCCTTAATGATGGCTCTGGCTCAGCATTCACCATATTTACAGCAGCAAAAACTCCGGTTTTAAAAGCAAAATATGACCTCAAGAAATACAACGTTTATATTACTGCCAATTCCTATTGCACTTTCTCAGGGAGGTGTTAAACCCATTATCAGTCATCATGGACAAAATCAGCACTTCCACCTTTCAATGCCGTTTGATTGAACGTACGTAGTGAATGACAGGCTTGAAGTAAAAAAATAGGTACTTTGCACTTCTGTCCACATGTACATGGAGCCCATTGAGATGAAAGGCTCAGCCTAAGCTCCTCATATTATTAATCATGCAGGATTGCTCCATAAAGCTGATTTTCCTTTGCTTCTTTGAAAGCCTCCTGTAATTGCGGCTTCTACTCTTTTCTTCCTAGTCTATGGTGCATATAGAGAAAGAGAAATTATGATGTTGAAAAATGATGACTTTCTAAATTTTCCAACAATTTTGTGACAGAAATAAAGCAAGGAAATGTCAGAATCATTTACCGTTGGATATGGAGTGTGGTCTTTCAGCATTTCTTGTATATATGGATTTTATCATTTGGCCATTTTATAATTGCATTGGTTGGAAAACTTGGTACAGGGTACATTGTTTTTCTCTTGCTTTCACAGAAATAGGACATCATACAGCAAACTATGGTGTACTCTCCTCTGCCAGAAATTCCATTGCTACATTTTCTTTCTAAACCCTCTGCTGCCTGGGGCATGTGCATCTTTGGGACAGGTAAGTAAGTTTTGGGACTAAAGAAGTCGAACAGTAGCTGGCACAACAGTCTGTCAGGGACACGATGCTGTGAAGCTCCTGTGTGGGATTCGCAGCGGACTTCAATGAGACTGAGCAACGAGTGTCAATGTTAAAGTGCTTTTTTTGAGAGAAATCAAAGCCTGGTGGAAGTGTTGGTTGATAACACCACTCCGTCGCTCTTTGAGGTAGGCAAGAAACATCCTGTTACCACCTGACAGGTAGATACATCGAAGTGCACTTACACTTGTACTTTAAAGACTCTGTAAGCCAGGGTGGTACAAAGAAGTCCTAGCATCAGAGAATTAAGCCCTGAGGCACAAAAGGCCAGATCTGTACTTGAAAAGGCTCCTTTGTGTTGCTGTGCTGGCAAACCCTCCTAGAGGGAATGAGGCATGTGTAATGCCACAGAGTAGGGAGAGAGTTTTTATAGAGAGATACCCAGCTTTGTGTGCCAGGCCTTGTGTGGGTAATACAGAGGGTTGACAAAAGACTTTAGGGTCACTGAGTAACCTTGCTGTGCAGGCAAAAAAATTCGGAGTGGCTTAGGAGAGGCAGGTATGAGCAAAGCGAGCTCCTGCCAACCTTGGCAGCCAGGCTGAGACCTCGCTGCCGTTCGTGGAGATGCACGGAAGGACCCTCTCAACAGCAACCTGGGGCACAACACCATCTGCTCTGATGAGGCACTTGTTCTTATTCCTACACTGCTTTTTATATTGTGAATCTTCTGGGTCCTTTGTTGGATTGAAAATTTTCCTGTTTCTTCCTTCTCTTTGTCTGTCCCGTCTCTATTCCAAATGGCTGTGCTTCAATCCTTTCCTACTAGGTAAGAGTCAAAGTTGTTCTGCTGACTAAGAACCAGCAATTGCGTCGGGCGTTAGTCTGCGTAACCACGTCGTCCTGCCTCCTTTTTCTCCTTACACAGCTGGAGTGCCAGACAGTCCTTCAGAGCAGAAGCTGTCTCGAAGGGTAGGTTTCCTGAGGAAAAGGAGGTGACTACGGATATTTCCTTTTGAGTATCTCTGCAAGTTCCTGTCTGCTTTTCAAAACCACAATTCAGCAGAAACAAAGGAGAAACCAAACTGGTGACAAACACGGCAGAGTGTACGGCTGTTCATTTTATGCAGAGCTCAGAGCTTTTGGGTTTGTGCCTGCAGAGTCACCATATTTTAAAAATGGTATTTTCTGAGACCAATCTAAAAGGCTAATTGTTGCTGTTACTGATCTGCTTTAAAAGCCACAATTAAAACCAAAGAGAACAGTCACAATTCCTGCCAGCTGCGGGAAGCTTTGCGGCTGCCTTGTCCCAATTATAGGGTTTTTTGTAGCAAGCACACTGTATTAGCATAGCTGCAGCTCCCTTCTAACAACAAGTAATCATGAGAAACATTTAATGGCAGGCTTTGGACGATGTCTTTCTTTTTTTTTTCTGTATAGTACTAGGAGTGAATGTTTCTGGTGCCCCTAAAACATTTTTTTCTCCTAGTTTAATAACAGGTTTGGAAAAGGAGAGTCAAGGTTCAATTTATGTATTCAGTATATTTATTCCTTTTTCCAAAAAGATGTAGCTGTCCCAAGGTTTAGGTGGGAAGTACCATTCGTGCATCTCAAGTGGCATCACGCTCTGTTTTTGCAGGGAGGGCAGAAGGAGCAGAGAGGAGAACTTGCCTAGGGAGTGCTCGGGAAAACCCTCCAGCCCCACCTATACACTTTATGAAGGGGAAACAACTGTGAGAAAATGTGTTTAATAACACCCAGGGTTGACTAGATCACAGCAAAAGGAAGATTGGACTAGACTGGATTTTCTGCTCCCCATCCAGCACTTGTGTTGAACAGTCAGCAACTCAAGAAACTGCCTTCGAAAACCAGCCAACCAATCTCCCCAGTAGCCCAGGCTCTCTGTTAGAGAGCTGTTCACTAACAATTCTGTTGTCATGGGCAAAGGGCTCTTCTAGGAACAATGTGTTGCAGTAACACCATCTAGTTCAGTCATATTCTTCCTGGGATTTGATCCAAAGCACACTGAGGTCAATCAGAACCTCCCGCTGACTTTATAATGGCTTAAGCTGTGTTTATTTGGAGCTACTAATCCAATTTCCACAGCCAGTGCCGCAGTCTGTGAAGTCCCAGTGCTGATACACAAAATCTAGCTTGCTGCCAGGGGTAGCGTCGTTACAGTTCCTGCTGATCTCGGCTCCCTCTGAAGCAAATATGTTCACATATCCGCAGCCATAGAATCTTGGACAGAAGTCTTGCAAGGTATGCTAATTTGGGCCTTGTCCATTGTGAATGGATGACCTCCAAGAACAGCCTGAGATATGGGTAAAATCGACCATAATAATTCAATGAAGTGGCACTCTTCTGCTCAGTGCTGGTCCAATGGCTCAGGGCAGGTTCCTCTGCTTTGAGAGACATCATCTCTAGGAAGATATATGAAAATAAGTCTGTAGAGACCATTGAACACCTTTTCCAAAACAAGGGCCATTACTTAACCAGGTTTTCTATCAATTTCCTCAGTTTGTTGAACAGAGAGAACTGAAAGGTCTTTTGGTGGTTGATGGTGTAGTACTTAACAGCCTGGTAGGGATATAGTGCCAACCCATGGGCCTTTTCCCAAGAGACCTTGCAAGACTACACTTACCTGTGCTGGAGGCCAAGAGTGTATGACATGTTGACGAGTTTCTCAAATCAGTTCCTGGTTTAGACATAGTTTTATCTTCTGGTGTGACTGAAAGTATTTGAAATTTCCTCTCCATTCTTTTGACTACGATTACTCCCAGGAACTACTCAGCCACCCAGCTGGAGGCACAACCCTATGGTTCAACAGCGAGTGCTTTCTCATTTGAAATTCCCTTCTCGCGAGCATTATAGGTGTGAACTTGATCTTTTCAGTGTTCACAGAGAGTGAAAACACATGGGGACTCAGCAGAAGTGAAAATAAATTCATTTAGAGACCAAGGCTAATGCTGAAGAATTGTTTGATTCAGCTATGATGTCCAGCTAGATGTGAGGTGGAGTACACCAGTGTTTATTTCTTGCTTTCCAGACCAGCTGTGCAGAACCACAGTGATGGGGTTTCCCGTAGTACACTTAGTGTACTTTAGGGATCCTTGGAAATGAAAAGGTCTTTATGACTGGAAATCAATATAATTCACAAAAAAGGGTATTACTTCCATAACAAAATGCCCATTGAGCTGTGTAGTGTCCTTTAAGTTATTGTTTAAGTTACTCGCATTTCAAGATTTCCCAAGTTTCTTTTATTTTCCAAGAAACTGGAGATGAAAGACCCACTATAAATCCTGTAAATCCAAAAATGCCAGGTGTATAACAGCAAGTAGTTCATCAACTTCTGTTTATCTGGAATTTCCTAAAACTTGTCAGATACAATGATGATCAGCACTGACTTCCTACCAAACAGGTTAATAGAGGCTTCAGTCTCTGATCCAGATGCCAAATGAGTCGTCCATTCAACATCCATTAGGACACAGACCTCAGGTGTGAAAAAAGACAACAAACAATTACAGAGACTTTCTGAAGTAAAAGTAATTTAAGCCATGATCACCTGCTTGCTGAGAAATAACTGATAAAATTGATGATATGATTTCTTGTGATGGCCTGCCTGTTTTCTGTCAGGAAGATGCAGCCCTGCAACATCTGATTAAATGTTTTTAGCCCTGTAGCATTGCACTAACAGAACTGTTTCAGCAAGAGTGTTGTGCCATCCGTTTTCAGGGTAGGACCAAAATGCTGACCCCTGAATGACATTGGGAAGGATGCCATGCATGGCACGGGAAGGAAATTCTTCTCCGGAGGAAATCTGCATCTGCTGCTACTGGGCCATGCAGAAGGTCATGGGTGGTCCTCAAGAGTAGTTGTACTATCTGCTGCAGACCCAGGAGGTTCAGAGTAGCAGTGGGATAAGCTAATACCGTAGTCTGAAAGCACATTTGTCTATTGAGTCATCTATTATGTTGTTAAAATGTGATAATTAGATTCCACGCATTACCAAGGAAAAAAAGCAATAATTAGAGCCCAGACACAAAGGGGAGTTAATTCTCCAAAACCATTTTGTGCAGAGGTATTTCAGGATTTCAGCAAAGTGACTCTTTCTGTTTCCTTATGAAAACCCCTGCTCTACAATGAATCTTTGGAACTCTCTTGAAAATAATCTAATTACAGTTAACACTATTATGTTCTTTGGTGCTTTGAATAGAGCTGTGAGTAATATTATGATTACTCCAAAGCAAATAGTTACGTGGTTCAATCTGACATTTCATATTGATAGAAACACAAACATTTCATTAAAAACAATGGATAAGGGAAATTATTCATTTTCTACATAATATAACAAAAGACAAAACCACCATTGTTTTCTCAACAACAGGAGAAATATGCTTTGCCAGACACTGTTCTATAAATACACTCAATTAAAACATTGTATTCCTCTTCTCATGCACTCTAGGAGAAAGCAGGTGAAATTGGAATTTCTCTTTCCTGAAATCCTCCCATATACCTGCCAAAATAAATGAGTATCTTAAGCATAAGACATTCTGATTGCTTGAAAGCTTATAACCACACCTGAAAAAGAAAGATTAAACATGAGAGAATGGTATAAACACTGAAAATGTGCATTTAAATCTTCTAGTTCAATCTCAAACAGACAGATCTCATTTATATTTTTATTTTTATTTGTTTAATAAAGCCCCAACTGGAAGCCAACGAAGTTAGAAATGTATTGACTTTGTTTCATTTTTGGTATAATTAGTCACGTAGTGTTGAATACTGACGTTAGATGGCACAATACCCACCATCAGCCTTTCTACAGAAGTGAAAACGCAGTTGAAATTTGCTGCTGTCCCTGATGCTGGTTTTGCTGAAGCTGTTTTATTTTCACAGCAATCCTGTTGCTAAATGTTCTTAGACCAGGGAGGTTAAGTAACCTGAGGTAAGTGTAACTCACATTCCTATAGGCATGGCTGCACAGATAGTTTTTCTGGTACTTTGAGTCGCAAACCAACACCTTTGGTAGTTATATGTGTCAGGGAACAGGGCTAATAAGGGTTCTTCAAGTGCTGGCAGTATGGAAGAGCCTTAGCAATCCCCTTTCTTCCCTGTGGGACAGCATGGAGGCGGCGCTGAGGTGGAGGGGAAAACCCACCGAGGGCATCCTCTGCAGCCGTTGCTGGTCCACAGCACCGCAGCCACAACACAGCAGCCTCATACGTGGTTCATGAACTGCTCACTGTGGATGTCCTCTTCCCAGGCCACCTCTGCTACCACAGCCCCTTTTTTTAATTGCAGTCCTGCCCGCCCTCCCCTGGCTGACCGATTCCACCGGCACCAGGAGGATCTGCAAAGGGGCTTCTTAGCGGTGTTTGTACAGAGCCCGGGCTCACGCACTGTGCAACGCGTAACAGAGCGAAACCGGACTTCACTGAAACTGTGTTTGAGTGGAAGCAAACCTGTTTGCTATTTGACTAGATGACTGACAGATTATATCTCCCCCCGAGAAAGCAAATATTTTTTCTGTCAAAATGTCTGTAATACAATCCGTTTTCACTCTTTCCTTGTTGTAGAAGCAAAAGCTTCTATGATTTTAATCAGTGCTGGATTTTGTGCTCCCACTAGTTTTAGAAATCCAAGAGCATACAGTGCTGTACTCTGGAGAGAACTGAAGCTATTCTTTTTTAAGGTCACAGCAAATGTAATAATGCCAACAGCTCATTGCGCTCTTCATTAGGCTGTGTAACTTTCTGGCACATCAATCACTCAGCAGAGGGTGTTTACTTACTTTCTTTAACAGGGTGACTTTTTTTTTTATTGGTAACATAGTTTAAATTCTCCTTTATGGGACAGCCCTGTCTGATCCCGTTGCCGTTGGGAATTGGGTGATGCAGAGCACAGAGGCAACGGTGGGATTTCACTACCCCAAGGAGGTAAAGCCAGCCAGGCACCCCGAACACCGTGCATCCCCCTGTCCCTCCCTTCCATGGCCAGGCTCAGTACGGGGGTGGATGGTCAGTGAACAGGTGGAATTTTCACTTGAAAGTGTCTTCTCTTTGGGCAGGTCAGCCCTATACTAAGCCTCAGCTGCACCTCAGGAGTCTCTCAAACTTTGGAGAGAAGGCTTTGGTCTGTTGTAAACCCTGCTATGGTATCGAGGTTAACTAGATGCCTGACACTCTAACACTGGAGTAGACAAAGTACCCTAAATTGCTACTTACTTGGTCCTGTCTTACCACAAAAAAATCTTTGGAACTGAAAATGCCAGGCTGCATCTGCCGTCGGCTCTGAAGGACGTAGCTCAGGTCCCAGGTCTAGCACCCCACGGCAGTCTCATGCTTAGGGGATAGAGGCTCAGGCTCTCCCTGCGTGCTGGGTAAAGCTTCTGGGGGGACTTAGCAGAAATTCAGTCAAACAGACAAGCAGGAGCCCATTAGCTGCCGGTGAGATGTGTTGGGTGTTGTTGCTCCAGGGTCTCTCTCCTTCCGAATTGTTCTGTGTTTGGTTGTCTTCTGTGGCCCTAAATAGCTGTTCCTGTGGGAGCTCTCCTTCCCGTCTCCTGGCCGAGAGCAGAGGATGCTCTCACAGCCACGCTCCAGCTGGGCCTTCCCAGCACAGACACTCTGCCCTCCTTCCAGGGCCTTTGCATGCAGCAGTTTACATTAGGTACTTTAGAGTTATTTAATCAGAAATTCGGGCTCAGGGGTTTGTTTCAGGTTTCTTTGCCCTTGTTTTCTTAGTATTAGCTGTTAGCTCCTGGGGGCTCACTGCAGACAGCCGCACTGACAGCTCTGGGCTTTGGTGTGGTGCTGGTGCTCGCCGAGACTCCCTGCACACTCTCTCCTTAATTGAAGGTTGGGGTGAGGATAAGGCTCGGCTCACACCCTCGTGAGACCTCGTGCAGAGAGCTCTGCATGTTAAGAAGGCAAAAAGCCCAGACCCCTGCCTGAGGTTTGGCTTTTTATCCCCAACCCCTCCTTGAGAAGCGGGGGAAGATGTAAAGGTGCTCTGTGAGCAGCAGGAGGGGAGACATAGCTGCTTCCCAGTGTAGGGATTATATATTAATACATCAAGCTTCAACAGCTTCTGGTTACACAAACACACACACACACACAGAGCAACAGAGGGGCTGGGGAAAAACATCGTGTCTCAACACCTCTCTGATCTGCTGACACCACACACACAAGTTCCTGCTCGCACGTGTGGGACACTCAGAGAAGCAGCCGCGAAGCCAGGGAGAAAGAAGAAAGGAAACCAAAAACCTCAGCTGCGTGTCATGGCGGTGAGAACCACCATGTCGCTGCAAACCATGGAGCATCCCTTTCCCGCTGCAAAGTGTGCTGTGATGTACATGGAGGACAGGTAGGAGCAATGCAAGTGGAAGCGGCTGGAGGAACGTGGTGGGAGATGGTCTACGGCACACCTGTCCCTCTAGTTTGTATGGTTAAGTTGTCAAAGCACTGTGGTTGTGCTGGACGGTCTCCCTGAGAAACAGCGCTAAGGCAGAAAGCTTTCTAACCTGCTCTGTAACCATTGACAAGCTGTTGTCATCTATTATCAAATGCGTGAAGTCTCAGTAGATGTGTTAAACTGAATTAGGGCCCAGTGTGAACGCACTCAGGGTAAAGGTTGTCTTAATTTGGTTCGGTTTAGTGACATTGGAAGTGAGACAAGTTATTGCAGGCTAACAAATGGCTGACAATTATATGAATGCTCTCAAGCAGAGGCAAAGAAAATGTCATTTGACTTTATTCAGCCTTCACTGGCCAGGTTAAGTCTAGTTGTAGGCTAAGAGTGTGCACACAGATGCTTACACTACTGGGCCAATTTTAGTGCTCACTCAGTGTGCTTGCACAGAGATTTTAATGCAGCTTCATTAGCCCAGTTTTCTCCTATCTTTTCTTATTTTGGGAGAATTTCTGGTAGGGGACAGGGCATGTGGCCTCACCAACCCCAGCCTCCTGTTAGTTGTGTTAGCTCCCTGTGAGCCCCAGCCTGCTGTGTACCCCGTGCTCTGGGCATCCCCCTCTCCAGCCTCTCTGCTACCTGACCATCTCTTCTTTTTCAGAAGTGCTTTGATGCTCACATGTCTGCCCAGACAAGTTTCTGTGGGAAAGCTCACCCTGCCTGTCCGCTCTTTCATTGCTTGCTACTCCAGATTAGTGCCAGTTCTCAGCTGTGGCACAAAATTGATGAAATCTTTGTACGCTCAAGCATCAGACCTTGACCACTGATACTCCCAGTGTTTATGGGTTAGTAGAGGAGTTGGGGGAGCACGTTCATACTGTGCTGACTGTGTCTGAGATGATGTATATAGGGAGAGACAAGGAACTTCTTGCAGTAGACAGCTTGCCTTGCTGTGAAAGCTGTGGCTAAACCCTGCTGCCGAGAATGCAGGAGCGACTGACCAAAGGTTTGATGCTCTTTGGTGGTGCTGGTGTTAAGTTGCCACTTGCCTATTATTGGATTTGTTTTACCCACCAGCTCTCCAGTCTTTCAGTTCTACAAATGCTGATGAAGCTGATGGGCTTTCCAGTGTAATGCAGAAAATGCAATACTGTTTCCCCCTCCCCTTTCAATGTTACTAATACGAAAAGTACTGAAAAATGCAGAGGGAGGGAGCAGTTGGGGCTGAGGCTGCAAGGGGCTGAGAGGCATTGGTTGACCGGAGATGTTGGCACAGAAAGGATCAGCCCTGGCCCTTCGGCAGGTGCTGGGCTCCTACAAGTGAGCACATTCCTCCAGAAATCAGAGTAGGAAAAAAATGTACGTGTTTTATTTCAGCAAAAGTGGGCTCAGAATGTACCAAGTTTTCTGAACCTGGTGGAGAACAAAGCGAAGGAGAGGGTAAGGCAGGTGGATGATGAAATGGTTGTCGTGCTCCAAAGTGCATGACCTTCCGTGTCTGAATGGCACACGGTGGTGCTCAGTGCCAGCGGGCTCTCCACACTGGCCTGGCTGGCAGGAGAGCAGCACGTGCTTCTTGGGGAACAAACAGATGGGAAAAGGTTTCTTCAGGAGCATGGGCCGTGACTCTTCCTGGGATGGCAGAAGAGGCTCATTTGTGCAGGCTGATAACAAAAGGAGACGCATGTTGTGTAGATCCACTCTGCAGAGCTCTGCTTAATACAATAGCACTCGTGGGGATGTGGCCAGGATGGCGGACTGCGCCGGTATCGCATCTATTGTCTTACAAGTGTGGCAGGCATCCATACAGCAGCTGGGCAAGCAAAGAGAAGAGCAATTTTCTGAATGCCTTCTGCTGAGTGGCTGCAGGGCTACAATACAGCACAAGCACTCCATCTACCTGAAGTGTAGACCCACTGCTGCCAATAGATTAGCCTTAATGCCCTTGAAGTTTTAATTCAGATAAGCAACCATGTTTCTGGCTGTATATGTGAAGCATCTCTTTGTGGTGGAAATCTTCTTTTTTGGGAGATTAAGTCTGTGGATGCCAGAAGGTACTTGGCAATAAGTGCCTTCTGCATTTGGTTCCCTGTGCAGGCTCCATAATCCACTCACTGCCTGAAGACGGTCTTTAGCTGCAAAATTCAGATCCCCATCTTAAAACACTTCGCTGTCCTGGTGCTCTCAATTCCAGAAGTTTAGGTTTATCTGCTCAGTATTTCTCCACCTTGGGAATTTGGTTTGGGACTAGCTGTTAATAAATTAAATAGTTTAACACTTTTTTTTTTTTTTTTTTTGGTAATGCTTTTGCAGCAAAGGCCCATCAGGGAGTATGGAGATAATCAGCTTGAAGAAAATCCCGAGAAACATGTCTGCACCTCTCCAAATAGGTCACCTGCCAGGCAGCATCCCTGAAAATTGTATGGGGTGCCTCTGAGATAGCCTCCAGATTATTTATGGTCGTATAATTCAATTAAGTGGTGGCAGGGGATCAGTGAGGGTGGCGGTGAGATCCTCATGTGCTAGATATTTTTGGAACCTACAGAGGAAGAAATGAGAGTATTTAGGATTGAGTAATTACAAGGGTTAGGATTTAATAGGGAATTTATACTGCAATCTGTGGATATGAGTCTAGCTGAGTAACTTCATACGGAGGCATAGTAATGAAAGCACTCATCAAACAGGTAGCTAGGATGCTGCGTATAAATAATCAGTCAGTGATATATGGGAATAGAGAGCAGATATGCTTGGATGATGTTTTATGACCATCCCTAAATTATGGAGATAGATGCTCTAAAATGTGAGCCTGCCTTATAGGCAGCAGCCTTTTAGGTCAGTAGAGCACAAAAAGGTTATGGGTTTAAACCAGATGGACTCCTTTCTGCAACAGACTGAGAGCAGATTTTCCTTGAGTCATTTAAAGGAAATGGGGAAAAAACACGTAGCTGAGAGAATAACGTGTGCTTTAATGTAAGGGACTGAAATGCTAGCAAAGCACTTTCCTGGGGAAAGAGCATTAACTCTCGGGATCAGAGCTGTCCTGCTGGAGGTGCAGATGAAACATGACTGAGCTGAAAAAAATGAGCAGTGTGTTGCTTCGGTTCAGCTACAACAACAAAACAGTGAAACACTTGTAATATTAGTCCTTTTACATGCTGGCCAAGTTTAAGACACTTCTTTCAGAGGCGTTACTAGTCTTTCAAACTTTCATCTGAGTGCAAGCCACCACAGAGTAATAATAAACATTCCTCATTTGCTTAAACCATGAGGTTTCACTGATCTGGGCTAACTGGTTTGTAAGGCCTCTGCCTACATGTCCTCATAAGCAATCAAAAAACTACAGCTCATTAAAAGGTTACTGTCCTATCCTCACCAATCCCGGCTGCAAGAGAAGTCGTTTCCATCTGTTAATCCGCTTGGTGAGGAGAGAGGCATAGCGTGGATGGCACTTCTGTGTTTGGCTGCAATGGGATTTCTGCATGTGGCTGCAGAGGATGCTGTTACCGACCTTACCAGACGCTCTCAAATTGAATTGCAAGTCATCAAACTCTCAAGTCGTTTGGTCAGTCCCACAAAAGAGTGGTTGTGTGGTTTTAGTCTGAACTATGTGTGTACAGTTGAGCAGAGCCCTCTTCCCAGTGCTGTTTGAGAAGCCCTACTACGTGCTCAGCAGCCAAGGGCGCACCACTCTGCTGACAACTCGGCAGTGCCGCCTTTTGCCTTCCCTGCGGAAGGTACTGCCAACATCTGTTTCCTCTTTAAATTCAAGGGTGTTACTTTGCTAAATGGTCGAATGCAATCCTGGAGGTGGGACGGTGTCTCACTGTCCTACCAGGACTCTGCAGCTGTGGTATCTGTTATTGTCTGTGTGAGAAATCCACATTTCTAAGCCCCACCAGCCATCATTAGTGAACAGCAAATCTAATTTTTCTCTTGGAAAACCGTGAGTGGGCATGCTTGGGAATGGAAAGCGGTATTTAGTGGTTGAGGTCCTCCAGTGAGATCCAGTTAATCTGGGTTCAGTTCCTGCTTCTATCGCAAGTGTCCTGCAGTCAGGGCAGGATTCAGAACCAGGATGCAACTCGAGGGGTGGGACTGCAGAAGTATTTGGACACTTCACTCCACTGTGGTGCCCATGTAGGTACCATATAGCCATAAAACCCGCTGTTTTCTATGTCAGGTTACAGTACAGGGGATGGGAGACCACCTGCTCACTCTCCTGCTGGGAGACTGGGGAGTTAAGTCAGAAAATCAATGGGGTCAGGAAAAGGGAATAAGCAAGACAGTGCCTGACTCTTCAGCCTAGGCAGGAAGGGACCTCCAGGCTCTTTTTTCAGCTCCTGGCAAATTTATGTTTTTCCTGAAAATATACAGGGAAATTTCAAGACTTCCTGTAAAAGCACTTCAGCTTACAAATTCAGCATCTTGTGTGGTTACACTTGTTCTCCTGCATTGTTCATCGCACCATGGCTCAGCTTCAGCAGGAAGATGGAGGCCAACAGCAGCACCTCAGGAAAGTGGCCATAGATTCAACCTGTCGTGGTGTGGCAGCCTCGGGACATGCTTCCTGGGGGAGACCTAACCATATCGGAGCTACAGCACAAGGCAAGTCCATCTCCTGTTCTCAGACTGGGCAGGTAAGTGCCAGCAGCTCACCTCAAACCAGTGCACTCCTGAGATGTGCTGAGTCTTGGGCACATCTGAAACATGGTGGTGCCAACTGGACACTCAGGTTGAGCATTGGCTTGTGTTGATATGGTCTAGAAATGTCCCAGAGAGGGAAGTGCCCCAATTCTATGACTTGGAATCTGAAAAAAACCCGCCTTATGTTTATGGAAGCAGTCGTATCATCCAACAGTCATTCCTGGAAACCACAAACCTGATAGACAATGACAGAACTGAATGGCAATTTATGAAAAGACCTTGTGAGATAGTGAGGATCCCTAAAATGGAAAGTTGTGCTGTATTAGTGGTATAATAAAGCAGCTTTATTAGAAACTATCCATGAACTAGCTGTTCTCTGGACAACCAAATCATCCCACTGTCTACTCACACTGCTTTTGTCAGGCTGGAATACTTCAGCGCACAAGTAAATAAATATAATGAAAAAATAACCCTGACGTGCTCATTTGTCTATCCTGTCACCAGTGATCTATATTTTTGAGGATATCCTGAGATGAATGGCTGCAAGAAGACCCTGATCGTGTTATGAAAAGCACAGGCTGTCCTTTTAAGCAAGATGATAAATTTATCAGAAGGCCAAGTGTCCCTCAAGTATTAATTCCTATCTGTTTTTAGGAACAATAAGAGCTGTGTCTGGCTTCTTAGTGTCTCTGTGATAAAGAAAATATATCCAGAGTTAAGGCTATCCAGTGCCATTATGCATATACAGAGATGTGCGTATACACGGACCTGCACGTCCCAGTCCCTGGTGCACTGCCACAGCACGAGCAGCTACAGGTAGCCTGTGAACAGCTGTAGGTTGCCTACGGACAGCCATAGGTAGCCTGCAGACAGAGAAAGGCTGCCTGCAGACCAGTACATTAGACCAGTTCTGCTTTTGAGACCCTTATCTACTCATCGTGCGTTGTAGCAGCTCCAAATCTGCTCTAAACTCAGGCAAAGCAAAATAAGTCTCAAGCCCAGGCAGGCAACGCCTATTTTTTTACCGTCCTGCATTAAAAAGGCAGAGGGCCCAGATGAGGACTGTGAAGGTGAAAATCAGACTTTGTATTATCATGAGCAGAAAAAAAAACCCAACTGTATATCTGGACCCAAATCTCCAAATATCTACCACCATATCTGGATTTCTTCAGTGCTAATAACTCCTGTAACTTCCTGAAACTAGAGGAAGAACAGCAGCATCTTGCTATAAACCAGGAAATGTTGGTTGTTCAATGCTTACTGTGGCAGGGGTTTATAGCTCTGCCATGCTTCAAACGTGCACCAAGAGAAGTCACTCCTGTTCCTCATTTCCTCCCTCTGACTATCTCTGGTCACTATTAATCATTAGGCAATTACATTCTTTAAGATAAATCACCACAAGTTTCTCTTCTGTAAACAGACAAACAGCTTTTCTTTGTAAAGATTGATTTAGTTGCCCTGCAATTTCCTGTTTAATTAAACAAACAGGATCAGTCTGACAAATGCAGGTTTTTAAGCACTTTGTTTCTAGCTTTATTTCCTTGTCCTAGGAATATACAAAGGATGGACTTATTTTTCATGGCATTGAGAGGGTAGCTAGGTTAATACCAGTCACTTTGCCCTTGGGCATCGATTAATATCAGCTATGTCAGATAATCTCATACAAGGGAACTGCCAGAGTGATTCTCCACCATCCTTTGTAGCCCTCAGCTGGCAGAAAATGAGTGTCAGACCTTCCTGAGCCAGAAGATGTGTTTTGTCCAGATATGGGGCATTTTGCTTTCCTTTCTCCTCAGCTGCATTGAGCCCTGCTGAAAGGGACGGGAACTTTGTTGTTCCATACCACAGATCTGCATGTTGGGTAGGTAAAAAAGAGGCTCCAGGGCTGCGTCTTCTTCAGGGAGGTGAAGGGTCTCCTGAGATGGGGCAGGAGCTGAGAAATCTGTGGGCACAAAGCTGAGGATTATCCTCAGATGGGTTTTGGGCTGGTGGCTTAAAACAAATGTATGCCCAGGCACAGCACGAAATCGAGGGTCTGGGCTGGGAGCTCTCAGTCTGAAGGGGAGAAGACTGAGGGGGATGGACATGGCTATGGGTTACCAAATCATGGGAGTGGGAGGTGCAGACAGTGTGGAGCTGGTCAGCGTGTCCTTCAAAATTAGGGTTAGAGCCACATGGTACATGAGCAGGAGATCAATTTTAAAAGGAAATTTCTTTGCACAGTGGGTAGCGAGGTGCTGGCACATGCTGCTGTGGGAGCTGTGGACACGGACGGCACCGGCAGGTCCAGAAAGAGATCAGCCAAGTTGATGGGCCACATGTGGATAACGGGGACAGCAGGGGGGAGAAGCTGGGGCAGTCGGATGGACGACGCAGCAGAACTGCTGGGTGTTATTACCTGGGGGAAGTACACGGTGGATGGAGGAGGAGCAGCAGCACCAGGCAGGCAGCTGCGGGGCAGCGCGTGTCGTAACGGCAGTGCTGCGCTCCTGGTTCCCACTGCTGTGCTAAAAAGGAGGTGTGCCCTTCTACATCGATTATTGTCTTATCTCAAAACAGTCATCAAGATGAAGTTAAATGGCCTGGGAAAACAGGAGACTGTCACATTTTTATTGGCTTTCAGATAAATATTCCCTGACACTGGAGCCATCTGCAGATTCAGTCCTGCCACTCCTTTTATTCGTGCCTCTGTTTAAATGATTTCTTGAAAGGAGAAATCCAAAGGGTCGTTTATCCCCTTTCAACTTCTTCCTTTGCATCCACCTGGGAATATCACTGATCACCCAATAAACAATTAGCACTCAATCTTCCCGTGTACTTAGTACTGTTATTACACCAACAAGACAGAGGTGTCACAGTCCTGCTGCTTATTCTGGAAATGGCAACAAGAGCAGGGATTTTTGTGGAAGGCATTTTCTTAAATTTTTCCCTTCGGGGTCTTAAAATGATACTCCTTAGCTTTTGTGACCTGAGATAGCCCCACCTTTTGTTGAAAGCTGCTTGTCTTTCATTATTAGCTCTGTTCCAAAGTAAACAGTTTGAAATGTCCTACTTTTTCATCGTAATCCCATTTGACATTTGGGCTGTGGTTGCAAGGGGTGCCAGAGTAATTCCTGATGTAGAGATGTACATGGAATAAAGGGTGTTTTAAGAGTTTGGCAGAAAATAGTGGTAAAACTTCCTGCAGAGGTGTAGACTGCACTCTCCCAGATGCCTTTTGCCGTGCAAAGGCAAGAGCCAAAATGTGAGTGAATGTTCTGCACACATGTGGCCTCATGTGCGACGGGAATAACAGTGGTAGGATGGGTATCAGTGCTGACTGGCACATCTATGGCATCACTGACCTTCCAGATACAGCTCTGGTCTGTAAAATGTAGTCCCACCAGCTCGTAGCGCCCTCTCCTCGCTTTCTGCAAGGACCTCAGGTCTACCAATGTATGAGCGCTCCCTAATCTGTGTCAGACAAGTTGTGCCGGCGGAACACCAGCATATCAGGGAGGCAGATCGTCTTTGGCAGGGGGGGTGGTGATAACCTCCAGGTGTGGTGACATTGTCTCCTGGCACAGTGGGATGTGGAGGATGTCTGACCACAGAGTAACACAGACAAAAGTGACTCTTATCTTCCCAAGGGTTCAATCTCTCTGCATGAAAGCAAAGGTGAAGAGGTGACGCAGCAGGAGCTATCAGGCTGTGCAGGAATTTAGCAGGCTGTGGCGAGCTGGCCTTCAACGCTGCGGCAGCCGGAGCTGAGAGCGAGCGTCACCCGTCTCTTTGAGGCTTTCCTTGCTGCTTACCCTGCTGAAACATCGTCTCCCTCAGGCTAAGTGGTTCATGGCTCTCGGCTTATTGCTGTTACAAGACATTTATGTTTCACGGCAGATGGCCTGCTGCACAACTTGTTCTTTTTTTTAACTGAGGTAGATCAGCAGGCAGCGGTTCAGTCTCGGGCAGCTCCAGGTTGAGATTTCAGTATTATCCCACATTTCTTTAAAGCAAGTGAAGGAAAAACGGGATGGGGTGGGAGAGGAGTATCTTCATACTCTCAAAATTTGTCAGTTTTATAGTATACTTGGCACATATTTTGTGAAGGCCAAAATATGATGTCACAAGCATCTTTACAAATCATTAAAATACAAAATAATGAGTGAACACTACACTGCTTTGTGACCGAATGCATGAAAATGCACTGACTTTAAGCTAAGCTGAATGGAATCTGACCTTGGCACAAATGATGGCGTTTCTCCACCTGGTTTCTGATCTATGCCTTTTCAGACGATTTGTAGATTCAATTTACAATGCATTTCCATATACAGAGGAAAAGGGCTACAACTTTATCTGTCCGTGGAGTCCCAGTAGTCTCAGTTTACCAGATGTTCCTTACCCATTTAAACAGTGCATTGAGCTTTGCTTAGCATGATAATTTTGAAATGCAAAGAGTATGGGGACACATAATGAAGAGTTAGAGACAGTAGCCGTAAAGGTAAAATGTTTCCAGGAAAAGATCTATTGCCATGTGTCCAGCTCCATTACCATAACGGTGGGTATTCGTTGTTGTGCAAACACCTACAGGTCACTCTGAGCATAAATTATGTTTTGATTTCTTTTCTTAAGGCCAGAAACCTGATCAATAACCTTCATTTAAAAATAGGACCTCACTGCAGGCAAAGTCTTTAGTTCGACTCAAAGCCTTGTCATTACCAGATTGGGTTTGCTGCAGCAGTGATTGTAACTGGCTCTGTGGTGAGAAGGTTTGTTACCCATTGTACCAACCCATACTGGGGCTGGTGGGAGTCTCTGCCCTGACCACCAGCATCACCTCTGAGTGCGAATCTGCCAGATTTATTGCTGGGGGACACCACTTTGCTTGCTGCAGATGAGAGAGGGTGCGAAGAACGGTGCGAAGAACAGTTTTTGCAGACATGTCTTCCTACCCCTAGGAGCAGGAACAGCTGACTTGGTTCTCCAGGGACTGACACCTTTTTGTAGCATTCTAGTTTTCACTCTATTTGTGTCCAGCCCTTGCTCCCTGCAGGAGCCCAGCCCAGGCCAGGCATCACCCTCGAAGCAGCTAAATGCAGCACTATCTTCAGGAGCTCTATAAGGAGCTCTGGTGAATTCCATGCAGTGGAGTGGGGATTTAAGGAGTTCTACTACCTACAGGTTGAGAAGCAATCCCTGATGAGGGCTCACTCACCCCCTTTCCTCAGCAGAGAGGCTGGAGGTGCCCACAGCCCCTTGCAGCACAAAGGAGGAGGGAAAGTATTAACAGTTACCCTGCAGAGACCTCACCTTAGAGGCTCCACCGTGAGCTTCCACTCCAAGTCCAAGAAATAAAATGGGGAGAGTGTTTTACCTCCAGGGCAATAGCTTCTTACGGTGTGACAGGACCCTCCAAGCAACATGGAGAGGTCAATGGACGCCACCGATGGCTGCTGAAGGGTGACATTAACAAGCTGAATGATCATTGTGCCACTACAAGGTGCGTGCCATGTGCTGAGCAGGCACGACCGTGCTTTACCTTGCTTCAAAACAGACCATATCGGCACAGCCTAGTGTCGGGCAATGGATGGAAGGAGAGTTTTCAAAGCTAAGACCATTGACAGCCCCTGCCAGCCTTCTTGGAAAAGAAAAAGCTTAGTGAAAAAAAGAAATTTCATTTTCACCCAGTTCACAGACAAAAAAAATCAGCTTTTTCACCAGTTAGAAGGCAAGCCCAGAGTTCATGTTTCCTAAAGAAGCTGAAATCTAAGAATCCACATAGTTATATGAGTATTTTCCCCTTAAGGAATATTGGATATCTTTATTGAGATTCATTCTCTTAAAGTTTAAAATACCTATACCTCCCCTCCAATAACTTGCTGAAACAGTAAAAAATTCTCAACCTTATTCAAGTTTGCAATAAATTATTTTTGCTCTATATTTACATCAAAGTCAATTTTTTCCCACTGAATTTTCTTGTATACAATTGATTTGAATGGGGTGGCTTCTATGTCATCTTTAATCTTCTAAATGCATCTTATGTCCAAATTATAAATCCTAGAAAGGAATGACCTATAATGAATTCTTAACCACAACTTTATGGCAGAACAAATACACTTCTCTAATATGCAAACTGTTAAATGTTTTCTTATCATACTAAAAATGTGAATTAAATTATAATATGATGAAAAAGTAGCAGTTTGCAGTAATTCCAAATGTGGCAAATCTTCAGTAGTGCATAAAATTATTCAGTGAACTGTGGAAAACATCAGAGCAATTCTAGCCTTAAAGCTTTTCTTCCAACAACCAAAAAGTGCCAAAAACAAGCAAGCATAGCTAAGCATTTCATCTTGGAAGCAGCTTATTGAATTAATAAGACAAGTCAATTAATGTAATGCTCTGTTGCTTCAGGATAAAACATGAAAAGGAAAAATATGGAGCTGTTTACTGTAGTGAGATCAAGCAACCATGAAGTCTGTAAAGCTAAAGTTGCTCATTTCTCTAAATCCTAAGGAAATGATCAGCATAGCCTTTGTATATCCTCTCTTTATATGCAAGTTGTCTGTGAGATGTGGATCTTCTACTGTCCAGACACTGTTTTTAATATCAATTTGCTCCTGTTATGAGTCTGTTTTGCCTCTACACTGCATAAACTCAAAACTGAATAGCTGATTACCATTCCCACTGCTCAGTGTTGGGTTACGTTTGATGGGCTCACCTGTGTCTCCGGGCATCTTAGTGCTAACTGGTGAGGAAAGTTACCACGGAGGTGTGCAGGATATTTCGCATGGGTACTAGTTTACACTCAGTTTAGCCTGTACATTGTAGAGCAGTGAAGAAAATGGAGAGCTGCAGGTAGAAACTGTCTGTATTTCAGCAGAGCAGCCTGTGTTTAAATCATGCCAAGGTTCCGATAAATTGAAAGTTAAGGGTGGTAATCTTTGCTTTCAGGTCAGTTCTTCAGTTTTCATTTAACTTAATGCTAGGCTTGTATGTGCTCAGAAATCCTGATTCTAGGTGTCTGTGAAAAAAGGTTTGAGAAGGATGGAGTCAATTAGTGGCAAACAACTGGTTTTCCTATGTAATAGGAATTCTTATGTAATATCTTCCCAGAAATCCTCATTATGCAAACTTTGGGCTTGATTCGAAAAAATAATCATAATCCTGATCAAGAACTTTACCTGTTGTGAACTCCCATTTTTCAATTCTTCTACCCAAACCACTGCCTTTGATTGCAAGGGACTAATTAGATCTGTTTAAACAGGGCTGCTGTGGGTTAATGAGGACTACAGAAAGAAACTGGCTGTTGGTAGAGACAAGTGCCTCAATTATTCAGGCATAAGATGGCTTTCATGTCTCACAGCAATTTGTGGAGAACAACTTTTATAGCTATTCTGGTTAAATTCTGTTGGCAGCGTGAGGGCAGCTGTTAAAAGGGAAACTGGAGACAGCAACAGACTGACCAGGTCTACACTCACTTCATGTGGTGGTGTTGGCTTCTGGGGCTCCTTTGGAAGTGGCAAGGCATCGAACGGTATAGCTACAGGATGTGCTTCAAGGTGGAATTACTGCAGTCTCCAGGTAGATGTGTGGAGTATATTAAGGGAGGAGCACATGGACTAGAACTCAATGACAACTGTGTGCTAAACCACTTTTAAAGTTTTGGGCTGCTCTTCCTTATTTTGCGCCCAGATCTTGAACAGCACTGACTGTAAGAAACCCTGTCATCCTTATTTTCCTTCTGAGCTTTATTCCATGGTGGTATTGTGATCCCATTGTAAGTATTTTTTGCAGGTTGCTGCTAGATGCACAGTCGACATATTATTGTTTAGTAAAGCCACTGTGGCACACCTGAGAACTTTTGAGGGCCATCTTTAACTTTAAGGTCTCATACACCCTGTGTAACAAGCAGTCCCCAAAGCCACAATACAAATAATTGGGGTGTGTGTGTGTGTGTGTGTAGGATATTTTTAACTCAGCAGTGGGGCTGCAAAGCAACATTACGAACCAGCAAATACTTTGGGTCAAATCCACTTACGAGGGAAACTGATGTAGTTTGGCAGAAAATAGGTGTCGACCCTTACTGAGTCCTCTGGGGTGAAGACAGTGACTTTGGTTTGGAGAATCCTTCTAGGCAACAGGTAAGCTTGCTGGGCACTGATGAAATTTTGCTATACCCTCCACTGAGGTCAGTGACTAAAGGATAAGACTAGCATTAAATATTAAACTGTCTAGTATGTATTTTAATTTGTAACGCATGTGAATGCCTGGACTATCAATTCAGAGTTGGCTGTTTCAGTTTCTGTTGTCTAGGGATGCTGTTGACTGTAACAAGACGCTGCAGGAAAGAGCATTGCAAGGTGGAAGTTGCAGGTTATATGGACATAACATCTGTAGGGAAAAATGGTAGGATTGGGCCCACCATTTTGAAATCTCCATTCAATTCTGCACAAATCAGAGAATTAGAAGTGGGTTACAGGAGCTAGAGCAGTAAACAAGTTAAAGTTGTCTGACGTTAAAAAGAAAATGATAGGATATAAAAAAGGTGTTTCAGTTATGGGGGGTAGGATGAAACATTGTTTATAATCCCACGGTGAAGCAAATGATGAGATGATTAGCTTTGCTGAGTAAGACCAACGGGCTCTTATCATCTGTCTTGTTTTGTTTGTCAAGTAAAAGAATAGTCTTTTGTGTAAGCAGAATATAATTTTCTCTGCCTAGGACAAAAGCAGGGTGGAGACGGGTTGAAAAGGAGATAGACCATAATAATATTTAGAAATCAGGCGTTGACAGAGTAGAAAAGTTAACACAGAACACGATATTCTTACAATAATCACATCTCAGCACAGTTGGGCAGAAAAGACCAGTGTAGGCTTGTAGCAATTTTAGGGCTTTGGGTGCCAGAATTCCCCACCGCCCTTGCCTTTCTGAGTCTTCCTTTCTCCTAGGCCAGCTCAGCAGAAAGCAGCACAAGGGCATACCAAGTAGGGCTGCTGCGATTTTCCACCTTTTTTTCCACCTAGTCACTGTTTGTGCTGTTTTGAGCCCATCAATTCTTGGAAGTCAAGGTCAGAAGAAAATGAAGCCAAATGAATGAAGCATTCATTGAAGCTGCCTTTTGAAGGTACATGCCCAGACTGTGATAATTCTTTGCTGCACTAGCAGTTGCTGCTTAGCTTGTACGTCTTTGAGACTCTGGTGGCCAAACAGAACGGGGAAAAATGGCCAAGCTGCTTAAGGAAAAGCATTGTAGCCTGGTTGTTCCTCTTGAGCACCTTTGAACATATACGCCACCAAACTCTGCTAAAAGAGCAGGTAGTTATGATGAGGTTGTATGCCTTCCTCAGTAGGAAAGCTTTATTTGGATTGTTGTACCGTGTTGCAAAGTCGTAAGTGCCATTAGCACACATACCCATCAGTCAAATTCAGGCTAGACTTAGGTCAGTGAAAGTGGGTGGAGATACAAATCTGCTTACAGTGGAGCCAGTGCAGCCCCTTTGGTGGTAGGCACTCAGTGCCAAATGCTAAACTCGTCATTGGCAGAATTAACGAAAACCTGGAGCGTGCTTGGAGGTAGCACTGAGAGGCAACGATGCCTTTTTGAGAGGTGTCCTTCCCTGCTTACATTCATTACTAAGACTTAAATGGGTCTCAGGGTGACCCATCAGTTACTATTCCCGAAGCAAAACTAGTGGAAGATTTGACTAAGGGCTTGACTTCAAGAGCCAAGTGCATTTTGTCTTTCAGGACTTTTAGCTGATCTTCAGCACTAATTCAGTATTGAGGTTCTTCACATTGCAGAATCTTTTGAAGGTTCATGTTATTTTCAGGTTAGATTTTTTTTGAAGCAGAGGAAGGACACAGAGCATTGTCCTCAGCCGAAGTGTTCCTCTGCTTCACATCAGTGTTGGTGAGATACTAGTAGGGCACTGGGGACTTGGTGCCAGATTTGTAAAAACTCTGGACCACTTTACACGAGATACCATGCAGGCTCTACAAGTCTAGATGGCCGTGTCTTTCAGAAAGAGAATGTAACTAAAAGAGCACCGGGGAAAAAAAAAAGAGCCCAGAAAAACCTAACATGTCTGTGCTTGGAACCCATATTGTGCATTTAATGGCAACTTGGCCTGTTCTTCACCCTCTATTTCAAGTCCAAGAAAAGTCTGGTCAAATCAATAGTGATAAATTTTCCTCTTGTAGAGTCATAACCTAATGGCAAGCCCTCAATAGTCACTGTGCTGAGTTCTCAGTTCTGGTCAAGGTATACGAGACTGTAGGAGAAGCAACAAACAGGACAGGCTCGGTGAAGGTGAGGAGCTGACAATTAACTCCTCTGCTGCAAATCAAGTACCAGTAGCATCTGCTTTGTACACTAGGGCACACCTGAGACTGCCCCTGTGGCCTTGAGCTGGGGATTACTGGTGTGGGCAGTGCAAATACAGGGAGGTGCTGGCACAGCAGCTGCAGCGAGGTCGGGATCTTGCCTTCCAGAGTACACGGGAAGAAGGGAAAGAAAGAAGACCACATAAATCACTGCTGTTGGGGGGGGAACAGCTCCCTGCACTGGGTCGTGACAGCACAGCTGCTTTTCTTTAGTCTGCAGGGCAGTAGTGGTGATAAAGAACTAATAGAGATGGATGAAAATAATTAAGTGGTGTGAAAAAGAGGGGATGAGATGAAATGAAAATTAAATGAAATAGGAAATGAAGAGGAATGGCAGATGGGAGGAAGAAATGGCGTATTCTCCTGAGCAATATTTTAGGTTATGGGTAGTTTGCTTCAAATCTAGGTGGACCTCTAGCCCTCCTTTCTAACTGAATCAAGAACAGTCATCTGACAAATACAGCAGATGAGAAATAATGGGAAGCAGGTCAGTAACCTGATGCTCAAACATGTATATTGTTTCTGGGCATACAAATTTGACTGTATCGCTGGGTGGTGGGAAAACAAAAATAATCTGACCAGGAGTGTTGGATGAAAAGACGTCATATGCAGGCCTGTCAGGTGAGAAAGACCTCTGTACATTTCTGAGGTGCACTTAGGAATTAGAGGTACTTGCCAAGCAACAGCAAAAGATTTTATCAAAGATCTGCCATGTGTGGCCACAGATGAGTATTTGTCAAAAATAAAGTGATTTTCTTTTTCCCATGACTTAGTTACTCCCTTGGCAGTGGTGTTCACATTTTTCAGTTGAGAACAAGTTACCTGTGCTTCTTGTTGGCTGGTTCAGGCACTTTCTGGTGTCAGGGAGTGTGTGCTTTCTCTGCTCAAAGTCATCTTTTACCAGAAAATCATTCTATGAGATGGGCAATTCTGAGAAACCGTGACCTCCAAAAGAAGGACTGTTGGCTACATCTATTTCTCATCCCGTCAGGGTTAAGCACAGCCACTTCTGTGCCTTTTCTCATCTCTGCTCTGATCTGAAAGGCTTGAAGCAGCTTATGCTCAGGAGCCATGAAACCAAACTAGGGCAGGACTGTGTCCCTGTGGGAGCAGATGATGTTGAGTAGGTCCAGTGGTGGTCTTCCATGCATCAGTGGTTTGCAAATCCCTGTTGAAGGAGTGATTGTCCACACTTGACTGCAGGCACCCTAGTTCTCCTCTCTGTGACCCAAGCTAAAAGCCAGGGTCTGCTGTCAGGGAAATTGCACTGATGTGAACTGTAGATGAACCATCTGCAATGATGACCTAAAATCCAGGAGTCCTCAGTTCTACTACTGTCTCTGCCAAAATTTTTTAGGATAACCTTGGACAGGTCTCAAATCTTATGAGTCTTTGTTTCCTACCTGCAAAGCAGAGGATTCACTTTCTTTTCCTCAGAGCAGCATACTTTTATAAAGTATAAATAGTTGTGAAGTTGTGTGTTGACTGTGTGAGCATTTCAAGGAAGGAACCATAAGTATGTGTCAGGCCTATGATCTGAATTCAAACCGGTGAACTAGAGAAAGCGTTGACAGCCTTAAACCAACTGCCCTGTACAGACATTTCCTTCTGTCTACCTGAAAGATTATTTGTGGAATGTATTGCTATTTTTCTCTGACAAAAAATAGAATACCAAGCAAAGAAGCATGACCCATTTCTTTGTCAGGCAAGCTCTAAACCCTGCTTACTGGGATGTGACTGAGGTATTGATAAAATAGAAGCTCATTTTAGGCCACAATATTCATCCTGCCACTGAAGAAGAAACAAAGACTACCACCTTGAGATGAAGTGGGTGTGCTTTCCAAGACAAGGTATGTTTATCTCTACAACTTCATCATCATCTGTAGTGAAACAGAAAAGTGGCAAATGAGGAGAGTTATGAGCATAACTAATCATGTTATAATAGGAAAATATACAAGCATTACACCACTGAAAGTATCTGCACTCCCTGTTAATGGTGGATCAACAGGTCTGATAAAACCGTCACTCATCACAACCTGTATCACCTTCAGTAATTTCTCATGGGCCTTTCTCTGTGTAATGCCAGGTCTGGGTGCACATCATGCTGTTCACAGTTGTTGGCCATAGCAGTGGACTTTCTCCGTGGGTCTTTTTTCTTCAACTAGAGCGTGTAGCATATCCAAAGCAATTATCAAGTCATACCACACTGAGCTTTTTATTACCAGAGATTTTTGGACAGAAGCACATAATCTAGATTTTCTGAACCAATAGGCAGATGGTAGCTACTTTTTTCTTTTTTTTTTCTCATTTTTTTTTTCCAACTTGTACATTTCAGATTTACATAACTTGGTTTCACACACCTGAAGAAACACTGACATAAATCTAAGTTTATCTTCGAGGCATTTACAAATATTTTTCCTTTTTCCCTGACATGTCTCTGTCTAGATTTCTGCCAGAAAGCAGGAACTTTAACTTTCTCTTCTGTTGATGTAAATACTTTCTAACATTGTGCAGAGAATGGCATCACTCTCACTTTCTCATGAGGACGTGGGACCCATTCACTCCACCACTGAAACGCACTGGGGTTCCGTTGGCCAAGGTAAGCAGCTCTGACATCTTCCCGCTACACACTGTGTACTGTGCATATCACCGAAATACACGATCATTGTGACTCCAGGCTGGTTGAATTTTTTTATTATGGTTTTCAATTTGGTTCACTGAAACAATGAAGGTTAGCTGCATCCGGCTCTTAATTTGACTTCACGTTTTATTAGTCATTATTTTTGCAAAGGCCTTAATTCCCCTCTAAAACATTTTAATTAAAACAGCAATTTCTCAGTGCCGCACTTCATGAGCAGATTTTTGCAGCAACTTCAAAGAGACGCAGATGTTTACTGAATTTGGTGTGGTGATATTTGAGGCTGCCTACTGGCAAAGAAAAAATTCATAAACATCTAAGAAACTTTGCTGTGGTAATGACAACATTTCCTTCTTATATTTTAGCAAGTCTAATATTTCCCAATCTCAACAGGCATGTTTCATAGACACAGGCATAAGCATTGTCTGCTCGCAGTCCGAGCCATGTCAGATGCACTGCTATGGGGTAAATACCTCTCAACAGTGATACCTCGCGCTTTGGCAAAGGGGTTAGTTTGCTGAGTGTGGATCATCTTACAGAGGATCAGTAGACTGGGAATAAAGAAACCAAAGTTCAATTTCTGCTCCATTTTACATAGACCTTCAATGTGATTTTGAGTGGCCATTTAGCTTTGCACGCCTCAGTTCCCACTGTTAAAGGGATGATAACATATCCTGGTTTTTAATCAACTTATCACCTGGTGGCAGGGCTTATCTTTTAGTGCACCAAGGGCTTCCTAGCTCTAGAGGGAGCTGGGGTTTTTAAAGTGCTGTTCTAGTAAAATTGAGAAATGCTAAGGATTTATTTTGGAGGAGTTTCTCCTTACTTGTGACAGGTGAGCCTCGAGCTGGTCTGATGGTCTCATTGTGGGACTGCACCTACCTGTAGGTAACCAGACAGGCAGGGGTCCTCTCCGAATTGAGATGATGGGACTAGGGACACACGGGCATGGCAGACCATATCTAAAACATGGTCTAGGGTACCTTCTGTGGTTTAAGGCTGTGGGCAGAAAATACACGGCCTGTCCAGCTGGGCCACCAATGAGGCTGGTCTCCATCTGCAGGACCTACAACTGGCGGTGAGGTTCATGCTCCTATTTAGTCTTTCTGTGCACAGAAAAAAAACAAGTTTCTTCCCTGGACACTTTTCACTTTCGTATCTTTTTGAAGGGGAAATAATAAAAGTACTTGGAAACAGCATCTCGCTTTCCACTGTGAGCATCAGGCAAGGACCAGCAGGGAAAGCCTGCATGGAGTATGGCGTGACACGTCATGTAGCTACTTTAATACACAGTGTAATTACAGTGACAAATTTCTGCCTCTTGAAGCATCAGGAATTGAAGCGGTTGCCCTGAAGGAGAAAGAAAGTTAGTGGGAGAATTTTGACCAATTCTAGGTCGGGAAGCTCAGCACTTCCTCTGCATTGGATTAAAAGTGATGAGCATGGCCAAAGGGATCCTGTGAGAGACAGGTAAGCAGGCCGAAAGGAAATTGGAAATATTAAAGAAATGAAGCTGGACTGGACAGAACAAGTTTTACAATTCCCTATTCCTCTTTGATTTGGTAGCATTAGGCGTACTGGAGGGTAGATTGCACAGACCTATGCGTGACAGCAGGATACTTTTCCACACGAATAAACCCCCTGAAATTAATTGGACTGCTCACAAAAGTGCCTGGGAATGTGAACTAGGCTTGCAGATTTCAGCCCTCAGATTTGATCTTTCTTCAGCAACGCGAGGACCAGGCTGCATGGTGAAGAGCAACAGCTTAGCTAGAAGTGTGAATTCAGACCGTTCGCAGTGAGTAGGTCAGCGTCTCTGTGGACGCATCCTTGCTGAAGAGCATCTCAGCTCAGCTGAATTCACCTTAGTAAGAAACAGATTAAAATTAAACTGAAAGAAACTATTCCTGAAACGAAAGCAGCGCTCAGACACGGTTTGCTTACCACAAACTGTTGTGCTTTTGCTGTGCCGTGGAATTGCCCACCTGTATGCTTTTAGCTGGTGGCAAATGCTCGGGGAGAACTAGCCCGGCCTGCAATGAAGGAAGCTTAAATTTGGGTTGTTGTCCCACGTGTGCTGTGGGATAAGAGCACACAGCCAGGCAGTCCCTCGCGCGCGGGTGAGCCTGAGCATTCCAGCTGTCCGCACAGGCATTCGCTTCAGCTGAAATACTTGTTCACCAATTGCAAACGGGCTCATAAAAAAACAAACCGCAGGTAAAAGCCCTCTCACGTGTTGATCTGGAAAGAAACAGCTTTGTCGTTGTTTCAGAGAATTAGTGAGCCAACAACGCAAAGCTTTGGAGTTGGTTACTGGGTTTTTACTGTAGTCTCTACAAGCTATACAAAGTCTGAAGACATTGTACGTACAGTACATCTTTAATAAGAAGGGAGCTCACAGTCTACCAAACTGCCAAATAAACTTTTAATACATACTGTACTTCACTCAGCAGTTGTCCATCTCTTCTTCATGGAATATCTAACAGCTCTAAAAATATTTTCTTGGAAGAGGATAGAATTACCATTGTTATATATCAATCAAGTATGGTTAATGAAGCAAAGCCAGCATGCTAGTATTGCACAAGGGGAAAAGCCTCCAGAACACAAAGTGGAACAACAAATGCCCTCAAAATTCTGCCGAAGGGAACAGGAAGCTCTGGATGCCACATCGGTAGGATTCGTGTAGCTCTTAGGCGTCCTTGTACCGCAGCAGGTTTGCTTTGCCTCTTCACTGCCACATTTCTCTCTGAAACAAGGTAGGGATCTTCCAGACCGTTACAAAAAAGAAAAAAAAATTTACAGCAGCTGCAGCAAAGTGTGGTACTATTCAATTTCTTGAAGAGCGAGGCTTTTATTTCAAAATATCATGTATTAATATATATATATTTCTATATATATACTTTAACTGGTATAAAGTAAATTGTAGATCCAAACTTATACTGTTGTTTGTACTTCACAATCTCGGAAACTTTACCAAAGGAACCATTTTCTTCATTTTTATTTTCAGCTGTCAGAAATCAGGGGCATTATTTCCACTGAATACTTTCTTTCACACAGTAAAGCCACTGTTGTTATCTGGTAAACAGTCAAAGTGCAAATAAGAAATCCATTTGGCTTGTAAATGCTGAGATGGTTTTAAACTTTCAATACTTTGTCCTCATAAATCAGCAGGGCTTTCACTGTCTCCATGCAGACGGCACTCTGTTAGGTCCTGGGGTGGATCTGCAGTAAGAAAGTGCGAAAGAGTCAGTTATATAAAATATGTTATGAGAGGAAAGGAAGACCTAGGTTTTGCAGCACTTTGTCCCGCTCATGATATAGCTGAGTTCAAATCGCAATATTTCTGGGGGGTTCTTTTCTCTTGGGGCTGCAGGGATTCAAGGATGTGCTCAGGGCAGACCCTGAGTGAGCTCCTGCCTGTACCTTGGCAAACGACGGATGTGCATCCATCACCCGGGCTGGTGGTGCAGGAGATGCCAGGACAGCTTTGGGCATGGGGCCATGCTCACCCCAGTCTTCCACCCTCACCTTCTCAGAGTGATGCTGCTAGCTTCTGCTAGACAAGGACATGCAGAGGGACCCCTCTTTCAGGGTCACTTGAACCTCTACCAACCCACTTACCCAAAGAGGGGCAGGATACGAGCAACTAACTATATAATAGACTGGAAAGTCTGACCGACTTCATCTACTCACCTTGGGTGAGATAACACGGCCTGCGACAGACCGTAAAACCATCGCTCTTTATGACTAACACCACAATGATCTGAGTGAGTGCACTAATGGCTTGAAGAGGAAACACCACTGCCCAGAGTTTTTTTTTTTAGAATGCTGAAATAAGAATGACTGACCAGAAGCAAAAATAGCTCTTTCGAGGTAAGGCTTTTGTTTCTTTCCCACACTGATACACGCCGATGAATGGCACAAGGGGTTCAGCCCTTTGCGAGATGACCAGATCAGCAATGAAACTCATATTGACTTGAATATGAGCAGGCTCAGGCATTAAATCAGGGCTAGAAATTATTAGCTAAGCACTAGGTGATATGATGAAAATCAGCAGCAAGTCTTCTAGCAAGAGATATTTACTATCTTGTGCTCTACTGCCTTGAACTGACCTCTTAATTGCAGAGACTGTTACCACAAAAATAGAGGGGTTTCTTCACACTGTAAAGAAAAACTTAATCTGGAAAACATCTGACATATTAACCAAGTTGGACAGTTAAAAAAAGAAACTAAAACTCTGGTTTCATTTACCATTTCCTTCCTTCCCCCAGTTTCCATCTTCTGCTCTCCTGGTTTGCCACTGACAAGTGACCCTGCTGGGTTTTCTCCCTCGGGGATGAATACTTCCCTTTCTTGTTTGTACACTGCCTCAAGAGTTTGTGTGGTTGGTGTAGGAGCAGGGAACGACAAGGGACAACGGTGCCGCGGGGCTGTGGGCACCTCAGGTGCTATTTGCTGCAGCAAGAGATGAGCAGTGGCTGCTAAGAAATGTGATGCTCAGGTCCCTCGGGGCACCGTAAAATGGCCTGCATTTCTCTGGTGGCAAAATGTAGGGTAAACCAAGTGTTACTCTGGAAACTGGGGGGTGGGTGGGCTGTCACGGAGGGCGCAGGCTGTGAAGCTGGAGAGGTCCTCCAAGCTCTGCCAGTCCCCAAGTGCTCACTGCTTTAATTTCCATCCTCCACAGTATCAGCAGAAAAACAGCTTGTTGAAGTATTCAGAGGGCTAGTACACGAATGCCAGGTGTTATTAGTGTGGATTACATAAAAAGGGTGTTTTGCAGTGCAGANTGCTCCTCGAGGGCTCTGCAAAGCGCTGCACAGAAAGTCGTGTGTAGGCACCAGCCCAATCTCAAGGGCTTGTGAGTGACTCCCTCGCTCAGATGGGAACTCACAAAACATGGGATGCATGAAGAGCCATGTTTTCATGCTTTTCCAGCAGCTCTGGTTCTTACAGGCGTTTATGTGCCCTTGTGGGCACCATCTCGCAGCATCCAGACTGAGACCGTGCTCTTGCATTTCCCCTGGTGCCACTTGCTCTGCTGAAATGTAGTGATGTGATCGCCAGCCAGGTCCTAGTTCAGCTCCAAGAGCCCCACATTTTTAAGGAAAGCATTGAAACTTATGGTCTTAAAAAAAAACAAAAAAGAGTGAATAGGGATTAAAAAAAGTGTTGAAACTGCTCCAAAAATTGAATTACAAAATGATTTCTTTCCAGTGTTTGTCACCTGCTCTGACCACCAATAGAAAACAAATCGATTTACAGAGGCCGTGAGCTTTATATCTTTGGCTTTAACAACTTAATTAGTGAGCTATGCTAAAGGACTAAACACAGGAATAAATGCACAAAAAGGAAGGAATGGAGGATGTGCTGGCAGAGCCGTCACTGGATCTGTTGTCCACCTTCTTCTGACACTAATCAGTATTAATCACATCTGAGAACCAACCATGAAGTAATACACTACACTGTAAAATCACATATATTTTGTACAGCCATGTATTCATATATATATATACACACACATATTTATATGTGATTTACTGTGGGCTTTGAAGAATATACTAATAGGCATTTTAATCCTGCAAGTCATAAATGTGAATATTTTCCTTGTCAGAACAGCAGCTGCCTAACGTAAATGTATTTAGTGTAAGGAAAAGCCTTCATTAAAACAGTTTACAGTTTACAGCCTATGGTGACTCGCTCTAGCTTTTTGGCTAATCACCACAGATATATCTAGGATGTTGACTGATTTGTCTTGTTTCTTCTGCTTTCTTAACTTCCTTAACTACAAAAATTAGACACACATGGCCCAATCTTGCAGCCTGGACTGGGGTCAGTACAGATTATAGTGTAATCTCTTTCTCTGATGCCATGTGAAATGACAAAACAAAGAAAAAAAATGCCTGTTTCAGGATCTGATTGCTTCTATTATTTTATATTTATGTTGCTCGACTTGGTGCAGCAGTACGGATTCAAGCAAAGTTTCAGGGATTATGAAGTAGAATTTTTGCTTAGAAAATGCAAGAGACAGTTGCTAAGCACATCGTGTCATGTCGCCTTTGTCAGTTGGGTTCTGTAATGATATTTTAAAGCAACAAAGCAAAATTCTACTGGAAGCAGCACCATAAGGTACTCCCCTCACAAGCTAATTAAAATAACTCCTGTGGGTAAATGAGGAAATATTTTTTCAGTTATGAGCACTCACTCTGTAAGTATTTAATTTAAATGAAATACAATAATGCATACTGAATAGATTGGACCATACATCTGCATATTAATGAAGCTGCTAAATTTCTAGCAATCACTTCGAGATGCAGGCTATCGCCTAAAACTAGTTTATATGATGAGGGTTGGGGGAGTTAAGAGCAGGACAATTTCGCAGAAAAAAGCAAATGCAATTCCTAAATTATATAATTTGCAGACAGACTGGAGAAGTACTGAATTATTGTAATTTAACAAAAGTATAACATTCTTTTTCATGTTGCTTATTGCTTCTTTAATATTACTTTCTTCCATTTTAAATCCTTAATTCAGTGAGAAAAATGTTGCCTCACTGAAAAGGACATGTAGTAGGTTTGGTCTTTTATTTTTTTTTAATGGCACTGCAAAGCACATACAGTAGGGCACAATCTTCCAGTGGTGTTTCAGTTGTGAGCGTAGAATGGTTTGCAGCAACAATGACACTCCAGGAAGAAACTGTGCCAAGGAATCGCAGTTCTCTCCGTGCTTTCGCCTTTGCTCTGGGAGATGGCAAAGAGGTAATATGCATCCTGTTTTCAGGGGCCACTTACTGCCTTTCACAAAGAAAACCTCCTATGTTAATATGTATCCTAGTAATTTAATGTGGTGGTGAGATTAGCCATGCCAGAAGGCACCGTTCAAGAAACTAGAGATGCGATACAAATCAACCATCCTGGGGTAAGTCATATGGATGGAAGGAAAAGAATTCAGAAGGCACAGGGATCAGCTGAGGTAAAATCCCCTCCTTCAACAAAAGGCCTAGAAGACATGAAAAATGACTAGATTTAGGATTGTAGAAAAAGGAAGAAGTCAGGAACTCATGACACTAAGCTTCAGGTCCCTGTTAATTAGTAGCTGGGCATAAGTATGTAGAGCTTCTTAATAAACACAGAAAACTTTCTTGAAAATTTGCTTTGTTTCATTTAGCAGGTTTCAAAAGTTATATTCCAATTTACTGAAAAAAAAAAAAGTATCCATTTATAAAAAATATCTTGATTTGACAGCCATGTAATTTTCTTGGAAGAATATGCAATTGTAGTATGAAAATAATTTAATTAAAATTGTTGAATAGAGGTATAGGTGGCAGTTTTAAGAAAATGGTTGTGAAACAATTGCACAATGCAAGAGAAAAGCTAGAATCTATTTTTGAAAAACACTTTTTCTCCAAAGGTAATCTCACAGTAGGAGAAGTTTAGCCATCTCGTTCACACTCACTCTCTTTGCAGCCATCTCTGCATTTTCCTAGCAATGTGTGGTGGAAATTGTCATCACCTGTTGGCCTGTGTTACCCGAATCTTCAGCATCTGAAGAGTCACTCCTGGGTGCATGGGGCTAAAGCTGCTCTGAAATAGGACCTGATTTGAGTCCCCAGCACTGTTCCATGCTACAAAGTACAGCTGCTGATACAGGTGTGGCCTGGAACAGCCAAGGAATGGACATAGGATCCAGCAGATCCCTTCCATATAATGTTCTTCCCTTTAGCCACCAGAAAGGGACCCAGCGATGTGCACTAGCTTTTTTTCTGAGGTGACAATGTCTGTGAGAAAGTGACCTCACGATTCAGCAACTCCAAGTCACTGGTTATCAAGCCTGGACTCAGCTGACCAGCCCGAATCCATGTGAATTTTCACTAAATTTCATCCAACCAGAACCATTGGGTGGCTGAGGAGGTATGCAGTGATCTTTAAGACTTTTACAGCAGAGATGATGATGGAAAAGATATGTGTGTGACTCCCTTTCCTACTAAGACCTCCTAGATATAGACAGAAAGACGACTTACTCTGGTGGTCTTGATTTTATTGCCAGTCGCACACATCCATCCAGAATTATCAGGCAATGTCTTACATTCCTCTCCTTCTAGGCAGGGCTCCATCTCACACCACCATTTCCCAATCACTATTGAAGCTAAAAGAGAAAAAACAATGTTCATAACTATGTTATAATGAAAAATCTAACTCAATAATATCTCAAGGGTCTAACACTGCATTTAAGACGCAGAGTGTCCCTTCTAAACCCTTCAATTGAAATGTAGTTGCAAGGATTTCACATTTAATTACTTGTTTTGCATCCTACATTCTCTAAGACAGTGCATTGCTTGCCAGAACATCCTTATACATGAGATCTAGTCTACTCTCATGCTGTGACTGCGGGGAATGCTGTGATGGAATGATGGGGTGCTGGAATGCTGCTTCTGACCAACGGACCATCCACCCTAACAGCCTGTCTCTGCGAGTGGCCAGTCTGATGGTCATGGACATACATAAGAACAAGGCAAGTCAAAGAGATTTTCCTCAGAATATTCTCCAGATCTTCAGGACTCGTGGCTCAGGGTACTCTAGAATAAATGATGTCTGCTTTGCTTTCAATTTCTACAGCTGCCTTCTTCTTCCACAAATCTGTGCAGAATTTTTTGAACCCATGTAGACTTTTAGCTTTCACAGTACCCCATGGCAGGGAGCATCACAACTAGAAAGAGAAGGTAAGGTAATACTGAACAGCAGCGCATGTTCAGTTTGTTGGAACATGATTATGAATTTTATAGAAACCATATTATCTCTAGCAGTAACTTTTAATTTCCAAATATTTAACGTTGTAAATAATGACAGTGTTTGAATCTTGTTGTTTGGATTTAATTGGCACATATGTTTACAACCTTGAGTGTACCTTAATGAAGTTTCTTGCCTGGGAATTGGTATCTGTCTATAGCCTTAACTGTACCTTAATGACATTTTTTGTCTAGGGATTTTGATAAAGTTTAGCTAACCTTGCAAACTGTGACTAGTTGGTGCATGAGTGGATCTCTCTGTGGTTTGTTTTCCCTGGCAAGAATTAATTTCATGGTTGCACTCATGAAGCCTAACTGTCAAAGCTTCCCTCACTCTGGCTCCAAGGGAGATGCTTAACCCTTTCCTATCTCCCCACATAACTTCAAGCCCATAAAATACCTTTGAAGCAGCAGACTACCTTTCTGTCACACCATTCAGCTCTGGAAAATGCCCTGTTATGTGTGCAACATTTCAGAATTTAGAATTAAAGTCTTGATTTATTTTTTTATCTAGTTGTAATCTGTTTATCTTCACAAAGTCCTAAGGAAACACCCAAAGACATGTCTGCAGTTGCTACTAACGTCCATTCCCTTAATTCACAGATACACAGATGAAGGTACAAGTCCCATTTTCTCTAATCTCTATGACTAACCCATAAAGAAAAATAAATGCGGGAAACCCACAGATACTCCTAGACTAAACAATGCGTATCACTAGCCCATTTCATCATGCAAGAGGAGGTTCTACGTGGCACACAGAACAGGAGACTCTAGAACAAAGAGACTCAACAAGGCAAAAAAGAGGGACTCCAGCACTTTCGGTAACACTTGAACTGCACTCTTGTTTTCAGGTTAGGAGAGGTGGCCACTAAGTGGTCATGGCTTTAAAGTTATGTATCATCAACATTATCTACACACAGTTATACCCATCACATTATCTTATCAGACCTGCTGTTATCCCATCTAAGCAGCTGACTTTATTGCTCCAATCCTAATTTACTAGGAGTGCTTCCCCTTTTGATCTTAGTTCTGAAAGGAAAATTAACTTTTCGTAGGCCTGTTCCAATTTAGCATTTTGTTTTCCATTGCGGTCCATGAAAAATGCAGCCCTGCTAGCAGGGTCAACCCTCAGCCACTTTATCTGGCAGTCTCACATAATTCCCTCTCCTTAATGGTCCCCTGACTTTCTGATCCATCTTCTTTTGCTGCAGACTAACAAACAGCACTCACACAGATGCAGGCATGTAGGTGTGTAACACTATAAATGTATATGTACAAATGGGAGACTTATGTATACATGCTTACACCCAAACTAAGCCAAATATCGTATTATATAGGTAAGAATGTAACAGAGAGAAATTATTTAGATTGGTTAAATGAACACAAAAATATGTCATGGGTCCAGAAAGGAAGCTGTTTTTTACGTAAAGCTGATATTAGACTCTGGGAAATATAAATGGTAAATATAGAGTGGGAAATCCTGTAAAGAAGGTCAAGTATACACTCATTAAATTACACTTTTGTTTCCTTTAAAGTGCAATTGAGACGTCCTTTGGAAACATGAGATCTTTGTTCCTCAGATAAGCTGGACAAATCAGCCTCTGCTGGTTTGAGGTACATGGCTGATCTGAATGGCATAAGGTCAAGATATTTGGTGGGCCATGCTGGAGTGCATCCAAGCCCATCGTAGCGAAAAATAAATCAGAATGAGAAGCAATATTTCTGGGCCAGCTAATTAACTCTAATGGGAAGCTACTGCAATACAGGAGTCCAAGTGAGTATCTCTAAAATAGGCCTTCACTTGGTATGTGATTGTACCAGCGGAATTACTGAATAACTGTCCCAACAGGAATACAGTTTTCATCCCCTGAGTTTACTTGAAACACAGGGAGAAACACCTTGGGTTTGAAAGCTGTTTTGGTCTGGAAAAAGAGTTGAGTAAGCTGGAGCAAGTAAGCTAAGCTTAGAATAGAAAGAAAAGAATACAATAGAGCAGAACAGAACAGAACAGAATAGTTCAGTCGGAAGGGATCTACAATGATCATCTAGCTCTCTGTGTTGTCTTTCCTATTTCTTCTCAGAGCTTATACCTCATTTTTATCATGTAATATATAATTCCTCAGAATGTACAAACACACAAAAACCCCTTTACACCTGCACTTGGAGGCAGTTTAGTGATGCTACTCACACATCATTTTCAGAAGGGTATCATTAATGCTGCTAACAGTGGAGAAAAGAAATATCTCTCTTTGCTATGCATGAAAAGGCACATGAGGGCTGAATCTGTGCTCTAATAATAGATTGTGCAGTGGGCAAACTGAAAAACCATATCCTGCTAAATACTGGCCTTCACAGCAATCATCAGAACAGAGCAACCTCAGAATATGTGAGGAGAATCCTGTGATATGGAATCAAAAGCGATGATCATAAGTATTTACTAGTAGAAGTGCTGTAGCATTAAATTACCATGGAGAAGGATCCTATGGTGCTAGGTACTAAAAACCACAAAACTGAACGCCCTGGCCTAGGGAGCAGACAATGTGAAACAGGGATATGAGGTGAATACAGACTGAGCGGCAGCATGGAGAAGCAATACTGTTCATAGCAATTAAAATGATTTAGCTACTTACTGATGCTGTTAAATACAGCCTGAGTATTTGGGCATTGACCTTGAAAAATAATCAAATGCAAAGTTGGTGCTGAACCCTAATGTCAACTGATTCATCTAATACTGTGCAGATTTTAGTGTATGTATGTATATTTATATAAAATTTGTGATCAGTGTGCAGTTACAATCACAAGGTAGCCCACCCATGGGTCCACCAGTGAGCTCCCTCACCTGCCCCTACCCAGTATAGCTGGGCTGGAGACAAGGTTCCTTTTATAAAGAGCAATTAAGGCCATTTGCAGACTAAAAAGCTCCAATCTGTCTCTAGTATGTAAGTGGGCAAAATCCTTTGTAAGTCTGAAGCGCTACAAAGCTCGCTGTGGTGTAGTCCTCAGCACCATGCTGTGGCAGGCGCGTCCAGAGCCCAATGAAAATTATTTCCTTTGAGTCTTGTGTTTATAGGTTTTCTTTTCTATTAAGATTAAGCCTTTTAATCTTTAGGACCAGTTGTCCTTCTTGAGCACTGCTGATCCTTTGAGGTCTACTTGATTTCAAAGTTTTACACCTCCAGCTCTGTTCAAAGAGGCAGGAAAAGGCTTTAAAATGAATCACAGTTTGCTGCATTTGAGATTAGGTACACCTGTATGGGGAGGGGGGTTGGAAAAAGCTTCCCCGGGGAATACAATTCAGCTTCTCTACATTTAGGTTATGTCGCTCTGAGATGTGCTGAAGCGGTCGTGTGTGAGAGAGAATTGTTCAAGTTAAGATGCTTTCCCTCAGGGCGGTTTGCATTCAAGATCTCCCAAATCCTGAGGAACCTGAGCTTCTCAGTGACCCGAACTGCTAATTCTGGATGAGAATTACAGACTCCAGTTAGTCACCAGGTATCACAGGCTGTGAGTGCTCACATCATGCTGAATTAGACGCCTGTAACGTTTTGGAGTGGTTTTCATTGTGTTCTTCTCACTGTCTAGGGAATACATGAAGCATGGAGCTTTTTCACGCAAGGCTGATTTGACTGAGACAGATACCCTCCACCATGGGGAAAGAAAAAGGATATGATATAAAAGAGGCTTGCCTACTCTTGCTTTGTTTGTGTTTTGTTTTGGGTTTCTTTGTTCCCCAGCTCCTGCTAGTGTAAATAAGGGATTGCTTATATCTGAGTTCTTTTCAAGAAAATGCCTCTTTTATAAGAATATTGAACTCTAAGTGTATAATTAATGGAGCTGGGGAGAAAAGCAAGTTTCTTCAGAAAATTCTTGAGATTCTTTTTTCCAGTCCAATTCACACTGTTTTATTTTTTTTTTTAATCTTTGTTTGCAAAGATATAGAATTTTTTTGATCAAAATATTTAACTTTTGATGTATGGATAAACAGACAAAAAGCATTTGGTTGAAATGCATTTGCTAATCATGTACCAAACAGACGAATAAACTACAGAGAAGAGACCTGGTGATCAGATTGAATATAGGGAAAGAGCAAGAGAATCACTTATGTTTGCTTGTGTTTATACAATTCTATTGCATTTCAAAATGAATTTGTTCCCAAACGTAATGCGCAGAGCCTTAGGTGGCTGCAGGGAACTTCCAGCTTAGACTGCATTCAGTGGGCTTCAGCCTGAAACGTTCATGAGAACCTTTGCAGGTTGCATGAGGGTAGTGATCGCGTTTTGATTTGTTCTTGTGCACCATCTGGAGCACAAAGCTTTGGTGCACGAAGAGAGCTGGCTGGGGACATTTTCCCCTTGAATTTCAGTAACAAATTATTCTATTATGGGATCACAGTAAAAATGCAGTGAACACCTTCAAATATCTACACCTAAACTGAGATCAAATCAACATGGAAACACTAAGAATTCCATTCATCTCCCTCTTGAATCAAGCAATAGTTGGAAAAAATACACAATCTATTTGATTAAAGCTTCCTAACCTGCTGAAACTCCCAAACTTGTTGAGTTTCACATTCCTCAGTCTTCAAGTTCTTACATTAAACTTCAGCTACTGAGTCATTCAAAGCAGTGACTAACTGCCCTCTTACAGGTGACTAACAGGACACGGGCAGAGGGTGGTCTGGCAGAAAGTGTGCATGCACAGCCCAGAAACTTGCAGGCACCTGCTCGTGTCATGTTTGCTACTCCAGTGCGTATAAAAAATGCAAAGACTTTTTTTTTGCAGATGGAATTCTCCTTCAACTTTTCTGCATTTATACTGAGAAAATGGCTTTAATAATGTGACAAACTATATATGACAATAAGTATAAAGACATTATATTTAACAATGTAACAATATGACAATACTCACAGAGTAATATATAACTTTAATTCATGTTTATGGAAGACCCTGAAATATGAAAACAGAGCAAAGTATCATCATGCATTTTTCAACACTTTAGAGGGAACATGCTATGTATTAAAATGTTCCAAGATTGCTTCTGCATTTGCCATTATAAAGCCACTGCAGCTATCTCTTTTTGCTTGTGATAAAGTGTACACATTTTGTTTGTATAGAAATAGAATACAAAGGGATAGAGATATTAGATTGCGCTTCCTCCTGATCATAGGTATCATGTTACTCCAAGGAATAAGAAACAGAGTTCATTTTCAATACCAGTATGGCACTCATTGCAGGATGGGAAAGTTTTTACTCTAAGTATAAAGCATTCCATTTTAATCTAGTTTCCACCAGAGAAGATTGATATAAATAAAATTTAAATAGAGAACACATTTCACAGATGCCAGCAGTGAAAAAGACTTTGTCAGCTTAATGAAAAGATATCAATTTTCTCCACTTTATTCAATAAATTGTGAGTCATTTTCTAAATGGATTAGATTAAAGGAAAGTTCAAACTCCCTGTGAGAGACTCTTGCACTGATGGAGACTTTAGGCAATGGGAATAGCTCAGAGGTAGGTAAAATCTTTCAGGTCATTTTGTTTGGTTGGTTGTTTGGTTGTTTTTTTTTTTTAAAATGATATAAAGTAGAATAGGAGAATCTGTAACCCTGTGCTCACCTATTCCTTATACAACAAAATCTCAGAGAATTGAATGAGACATAGTTTCTCTTACTTTATTGGGATGTCATGGGGTGCAGATAGTATTACAGGGGTAGGAACACACTTCCTAGGAGGATGAAAAAAATGGAGTGAAAGAACGTGTCATCTGAAAGGTTATGTATTTCATAAACAGGCTGAGATACTATTTACTCAGGGAGTTGTAAAGCAGTAGTCTGGTAAGTTAAAGAATACAAATCCGAAACAAAAGATTTCAGGTTGAATAATGCTGTCTAGGAGAAATACAGGATGCTTCCTACAGGGAGACCATCAAACTATCTGCTTTAATTCAATCTTACTCAATTTTAGAAACATCAATCTAATGCTCATGCGGTGTAATACTTTGCAGACTTTGATAGCAGACCTCTCAGAACTCTGGGAAAACTGACATTTCTCCAGTTTAAAATACAAGCACAGTGCAATCAGTCTGGCAAGTGATGTCTCATATCTCCTAATTGCCTCAGATCCAGTCTTGCTGAGTCAATTTAATATTTTTTAGTTGTAGTAAACATTAAAAAGAGATCATTCTATTTTTTTTTTTTATTTTAGAACTTTCTGATCTTTGCAATATTCTCCAGATTTTTTGAACAACTTTTCCTTCACTGGCAAAAAACTTTAGAAAGAATTGAAGATTTTTGTATTTTTTTCATCCAGAATTCTTGATTTTTCATTGCAATATATTCAGCAGCCAGAGTAGGATATATTTAAGAGTGTAATATGTGTCTGAGCAACCCTGTGGGCTGCACTAAAATATACCCATAAAATATGAAAGGGCAAATTAGACACAAAGAATCCATGAAGAATTTCCAGTTAAGGTCTGCATAAACCAGCAAAAAGGGTACTAATTCAACAGCATGAGAAGACTCACTGGTGAAAAACCACTTACATTGCCATTTTCTAACAGTTGGCACACTGTTAGGTAAATTGGAATAAATGTCATAAGCATGTTGTATACTTCCCTCATAACAATATGACTAATAGAGATGGTGCTGGCTAATGGCCTGAGAATCAGAAACTCCCGAGGCTTGTTTAATCCCAGCTCCGCTTCTGACTTTCTCTATTACTATAGGTAAATCAACTGCTTGCTAACCCAATTTTCCATTTGTAATTTTATTTACTTAAGAGGATGATGTTTTTTTTGCCGTGTTTCCTTGTATGTTCCTCTCCATCTTTACCGACCTGCTGAGCTTCAACACTGTATTGCAGCAGTTTGGGACTGATCTTTTTCTGCATTTCCACAACTAGAAGAATGGTGTCTTAGGCTGAGACTGGGTTTCCTAGGTACTATGATAATCAATAATAACATTAAAATTATATGAAGTCAGTGTGCTGCCAGAAGGTTTTTAAGCACACGCCTGACTTTCAGCTGAATAGAGATGGTCTGTTGAAGAGCAGATTTCATACAAAATAGCTTCGATCTTGCAAAGGAATTTCTAACCCTCAGTGCTGTTCAGCCTGGGACAGTTGTACGCTGCACCTTTGTCATTTTTCCATGTCCCTCTCTTTGCACTTTTGGAAACATATATTGCTCAGACATATGGCTGAGGGGCATCCATAGCTGAAGCAGGACCACGATTTCTCATGGGTGGCACCTTCACGGTGAGTGAATGTGCATCTTCACTTCCATGAGTGCGTTAAAAATGACAGAACTCAAGTCCTCTGAGTACTTATAAAGTGAATACAGCTGTTCAGAGGTAAAAAACTCTGTTTTGTTAGCTAGGTACACAGATGAAAACATTCAGATTTTAAGGAGAACTTTAGGATTTGCATAATCTTCTGAGTCGGGTAGGTCTCATCAGCACCGAGTATAGGCCAATGAAAAGCAATCGAAATTTTTCTTGGGCTCTATAGTTCAACTTGTGAGATCTTTTCAGTCTCAGATTTTAAGGTTATAGAAAAACGGAGCCACCAGAAGCTGTCAGGCTTAGAGGCCAGTGGGTTGTAGCACTCCTTCCCAGAGATGTCGGCAGGTCCCAGGTCAGTCGAGCTGTGCTTGGCAGCTGGCTCTCACCCCCGTACGGTTCTTATTTGCTAATACTGTGCTCAAAAGGCATCACTGTTTTTTTTGGTTACTCCACATTCCACTGAGCTCAGACATGACCAACGCTTGACATTTTTTTCTCTGAAAGTTATGGATCATAGTTGATATTATAACTGAACCTTCACTGCATTATCTATCTGGAAACTTGGTTTCTACAAAGCGAGGCAGAGAAAGCCTCGACAAAACAGGGTTTTGCAGATATCTGTGGCAGGGAGAAAGGACGTGAAATGATAAATAAACCATGTATGATAAACTTGTCTCCCCAAAAGCGCATAGTGTATTCTCTGACCTTCCAGAGTGCTAGGACACAGCCTTGCGTTTTTTTCTTGGAGATCTTGAATTCCTGCACAGCAACGTGCGTCTACGCCAAGTGCTGAGCCGCCCACCTTTATTTATAATTTTATGCGTGTGAGTTTATTGGTGTTCGACATAACCTCGCTGTAAAGACAGTGGGTCATTTGAGAGCAACCTGCTGTCACTAATGAGTGCTAATGAGATTAATGAAAACACGAAATGTTCGCATGCAGGGAGCCGAAGTGAATGCAGGTGACTGAGGATCCCCTCCCAAACTGTATGGGGAAAATCAGGCTTTGGCGGGTTAGTGAGACCCATTGCTGCTGAGGTTTGGGACTGAACCCGTCCCTCACTGCAGACAAAACTAAGAGCAGGCTGATAAAATATCTGTGCAGTGTAGCAGTGTTATTTATACCCTATTTGAACTGCTTCTGGATAGCCTAGCGAAAGCTTAATCTTATTGTTATATATTTAATGAAATGCCAACCAACTGCAGCATAATTATACATTTTTGGAAGGACAATAGGAAGCTGTTTATAAATATTCACACACATGTTTCAGACCAGGGTTGAGGACTAGTGCGCCACCAAAGAAGAAAAATGTCTCCATGCAATGTTAAATTTTCATTAATAATAATTCATTAATAAAGTAAATGAATGAGTGGAAATGCAGCGAGAGAGAAGAGCCGGGCTGTGAGATGAGGATAAGGGAGGTACACAGAGGTTTGTGGGTGGCCTTGCAATGCTTTTCCCCTGGTGGCTGCGGGGACCCTAAGCCATACATATATACACATAGATATATGATGAGCTGCTGTGGTCCTGATGCTGCTCTGGAGATGTTTGCTCACACAACTAGTATTTCTGGGAAATGACTGTGTTGAACCAAAGATATAATTGCTATGACTTTGTCCCTCATGATGGTGGAAGTGAGCACCCAAGAGGAACAATTACTGCCCGCTTTTGCATTAGGAACCAATGATCCGTGTTTAGGGTCTGATCCAACAGTTACTGAAGAAATAGGGAAAAAAAATCCTCCTTAGTTTTTGCAGGCTTTGGACCAAATCCGGTGCCTGTAAAAGTTGCTGTTCGCTCAAATGTGAATCCCCTGCGCCACAGGAGGCTGAGTTCAGTGAGGTGGAAGGGAAAAGCTGCAAGATGGGCTCTGAAGGGTGAAAGTCTTGGGAAATTTTGACTGAATGAGGTGCCAGAAACATAGCTTAGCAGCAAAGCACTCTATGAAAGAACGCTGAAAATGAATAAATTATATAACTGGAATGCATTTATACGGCATAACAAAGCATGCATAATATATCGGATAGTTATCAGTTATGAAATTAAGATCTGGTGTGCTGCTTGAGTGTAAATCGTGTAGTATTTGTCTCTTGCTGTTTCCAGTCCACAGACAAGATTCCTGTAAACAAATAAATAAGGAAAAGTCTTCCATTGAATATTTAGAAATTAATAACACATAATATGATTATGTGTTACTGGTCAATGAAAAACACCTTTTTTTTAAAGCTTTGTATATGTTTTTCCAGGAGAAAATGATTATTCTTTTTAAAGTGCAAGCTATTACATTGTCACTTTTTTTTTTTTTCTGTGAAAATACTAAGTTCTCTGTGCTTTAAAGGCCTAAAGCTGATTTTCCAAGTTTAGAAAATGTAAAAATATGTGGCTGGGGTTCCAGGTGTCTCTCTGTAATAGTGAGGTCTGTCAGGTTGGTACCTGCTGCTGAAGAAATTGTATGAGGACGGAAGCGGCAAAAGAACAGAAAGCACAATGATCAGAGATCAGCGTGAGCCGTAAAAGGGTGATATTTCTCCTAAAATCTGGATATCGAGGAATTTTTGGAAAAAAAAGACTGCTAAGATGTGTGATTTACATGAAGCCATCTGCTATTCTCCCCTTAAAAAGGATGACAAAAGGATAATAATCAGAGCTGGACAATTCCTGAATCAAAACACTCCATAATTTTGAGCTCATTATAAGAATCTAATGTTTTAAAAGGATCTGAATATCACTGCTGGTCTGAGCCTCTTACTGGGTTGAGTGGTAGTGGCAGATTCAGCAATACATTGAGGTGTGTGATTAAATACGTATTTCAGCCATCACTTTAGTGTGTCAAGTTTGCAGTTTTACAGGAGAACCCTTGCTTGAGGTATCACCCTTTTGGACAGGCTGACCCCGCCATATGAAGATGGGGTTGGGGTGCGAGCAGCCGTTCGCTGGTACTGTCACGGTGGCAGGACGTGGCTCTGGAGAGACCTTCTTGTCCTCCTCAGTCCCACCAGTGCAAGCACCTGCTGGTGCAGTCATCCTTATGTCCAAACCACCCACCAACACATGTCTTTGTCCTGTCTAGTAGCAGTAAAGCTGCCTAACCAGTTCATGGCTGGTGATTAAGACTTCTCAAGTAGCTGAAGTTCACCAGTGTTTGACCTAATGTCTCATAATACGTTCTTGGTACATTATTTTCCCCCCAAAATGTTCTGCCTGTTGTGTCCTGCAGCCTAATAAAATATGCATAAATCTATTATCCAATGGACACACATGCAGGAGAACCGCAGCCTTCATAAATCGCCTGTTGGCATGTGGCTATTTGATTTTCAGAGTAAAGTGATGTGGGTCAAAGACCTGATGAGTGTAACCATGGATGACCCAGGGTGCTCCAGGAAAGGACGGGAGCTGTACTTTGCTGTTGTCTGCACCCACCAGCTATTTTCAGACCATATCAACTACAGAAATATGTTTATGGCAGACTGGTTTATACAGCTGGTGGAGTGCTAGTTAAACCCCCACCAACCAACAAACACACTGAAAACTGGGGTCAGGTGCCCTGTGCTCTCCTCACAGGGAAAATTCAATTTGAAATGATTAAACTAAGGGAGGTTTTATTGTCCTAATGATGGTACTACGAACTCGAACGTGGCATGCCACTTTGTGCAGAGTGGTACCAAAAGGCAGAGCTTACGAATTTCTGTAGGAGGTAGTTTAGTTAACTTACAATTATCTCTGCAGTGAGAGACAATATGGTCCAAATTCCATAAATTGGGGATTGCTGTGGTATAAGTAATACACCTATAGAGCACTTCAATCTCCACAGTCCAGCTCTCAAAAAATTTATCTCGGAAGGACACAGTTTAAAATCTGTCTAGAGGAAGCTGTTTTCAAAGGTTAAGTTAAATGGACCAACTGCCACTCCACAAGGTAATTACTGATTTATTAAAATTGTTGTATTCACTCAAATCTCTTTGTTCTGTGATGTAAGACAAGTCTAATTTTGTTTTAAAGATTAAAGGAACCTTTGTTTTTTGTAAACAAATCCCTAGCCACTGTTATAAATTACATCATGCATAATCTTGACATGATAGATTTGGAGATATTTCAGTGCAACAGTGCCAGTGCAGTCGGAACAAGAACTGCAAGACTGAACAAAAATTGATGAATTGAGTGCACGATACTTTGTATTTCATACCATAGCTTAATTACTGCTTCAATATGCATGGAATAAGAGAAGTAACTCAATTATAAAAGCTTATCAGCAAGACTTAAAAACAGTGAAATTCATGAGTGGATATTAAACTGACCTTAACTGACAAGCTTTTCTTTGAAATTATGTTTTCCTTCAGTGCTCATAATGCTTATTTACTATGCAACATTTTACAGAGCAGAAAAGTCTGTTAATGGGCACTTGAAATTTCATGGCTGTGTCGGTACTGGCACAGCTCATGTCTTTTTGCCTCCATTCACTTTAACTCTGAGTTGTATTATTTTGAAAGATGAAAATTCACTACCATTTACAGTGGTTTGGTTTTGTTGTTTTTGTTTGGTTTTGTTTTTTTTTTAACCTTGGAAGAGTCCCTGGATTGCACTTCTAGGTAAGTCTTTGCTACAAATCATTTACATGATGACCTTACTTTGTTGTCCTTAAAGTGAATAATCTTGAATTTATACAAGGATCATTATTTCCTATGTAATGCAAAGGATGTGCTTTTGAAAAAAAAAAAACAGATGGAAGGAGCTGTGAGTCTTAGACTCCAGATACTCCAGGAAATCTCATGCATGCTCTGGTCAGATGATTCTTAGCTCTGAAGCCGTAAGCTCTATTCTCATCACTACAAACAGGAGTTTAGCATTTTATTTTTCACAAACATCTGTCCTTGCTCTACTTGATCTCATTAATGCTCATACAAAATGAATGTAAATGGAGCCTGAGCATGCCCAGTGCAAGTTCTTTTACAAATCTGAGCATGAATTAGCGTTAAATGCTTTGCAGAATATGATCAGCTCTGCCAGTTGCAAAATGTATGCAAGCAGAAGCCCTCCAAAGATGAAAAGCTAAACAAAGGTACTGAGAATTGCTATAGTTACTAGCAAACTGAACAGGAAGTTGTTTTAGATGAAATTCTATAATACTCTTTGTTCATCTTCTTAAAGCACTTTAAAATGGCACAAGGTTGAAATAGCTGGGTTTTCTTTCTAAACAGTCACCTCCACAAATACTTTAAAGTAGATCAAATAGGAAAGATAATTGTCTAGTGAATACCCTAATTCTGCATATTATGTTGCAGTCCTCAGGATAGTAAGATCTCTGATTTTCTGCTTTAGCAGTGATCACCAATGAAGGAGAAGATGGATGAAGAGAAGAAGCAGATGAGCAGACAAGTTCTGGGAAAACTGTAAAGGCTGGATACGTGGAGCTAATCTGACAGAGGTGAGTCTGTCTTTACAAGTGCTTTGGTTTTATCAACCATCACGAGCTCATCGTCTGAGGCTTTGCAGTAGGAGCTTGGTCTGTCCTGCATGACCATGAACTGACTTTACCAAGTTCTCAAGAAATCCAAGTGTCTGCCTCAAGAGACTTGAACACAGGACAGTTAAGGAAGAAGTGCATGGTGGAAGGGATCATCATCAGACATCTCTTTCTATTTAACCAGCTTAGTTATCTGTTACCTGAATTCTGCAGAAATATTTCTGTCCTGATCAGCACCTGCTATTTGTAATGTGCAATGTCCTTGTCAGCCAGACATGACCATGTGCACAGAGACTGGGACTCAAAAGATGGGAATGTCTACAAGGTGACTCTTCACCCTGTCAACCAACATTGCAAACCTAAGAACTCTGAAGTTGAAGCTTCCTCCCATCTGGAAAAGAATTTGAACAGTTTATGCAGAGAAGTTTTTGCCGATCTGCAGTTTTTGCAGGATCTGACTGCTGCCATTTTTTATTTAATTCTATTTTTGCCTTTCCTCTCATATAAGAAATCCCCTTGCACTGTTCAGGTTGATCTGCCATAGAGTTGTAGGATTAATATTCTTTCCACTACCACTTACAGTATCTGACTTCTCATTCAATCAATCGATCTGTGTGAATGATTTCTTGTTTCACTTGCTCCAGGCTTCTCCGCAGTACCTGTACGTCCCCTTCTCCTCATTAATTCAGTCTCCACACCTGTGATCTCAAAGTCAAGGCTGGAAACCCATGGCTCCTCACATAAGACATTGAACATGGGTAATTAACAGTCACATATTTGATTGTGTGTCACATTTAGTACAAACACTCTAAGACCGAAATGTTGTTATTTCCTTTTGAACATTAGGTGCTGACTTTTATTTTTTTGTTACCTAGAGATAATGCTCTTACCCTGAACCTTGCAATGACAAAACGTCTGTTACAGAAGGCAGTCTTCAGAGTTTTGCAATTTAACTTTCAATGAAGGTAGGATATGATAATTTATTATGAGTGCCTTTTGCATGGGCTTCCTCAAATATTTATAAACTCATTTAAATAATTAATACAGGATTTTTAATAAACTGTTTATATTCACAAAGAGAATGTAATTTGCAGGAATGACTGTTCAGGTACTAGGAAACACAGATAGACGACATGAATTAAAAATAATGGCTTGCATCTAAACTTTATATGAACTTTTTACGAGTTGTCTGAGGTTGCTTTCTAGGGGTGGAAAAGTGCTTATATTGAGCTGGTTAAGCTATGTACTGCACAGGCTATTTCGGACTTCTAGGAAAGAAAAAAAGGACGACCTTCTATTAGCTTGGGGATTGTCAAGATCAAGGTTTTTCCAAACAAACAAAATACATTGTATTTATTAAGCATGTCAACAGAAGTTTTTTTTTTTTTCTTTTGTCTTTTTTTTCCTTTGGTTTTGAGCAATTGTGGCCGCATACTATTCTCAGAAAAGTGGAAACAGTTTTTCATTCATTGAGGCAAATTTGCATTTATCACTACAGCAGGTCATTATTTAATCAAGCATAAGCTATCTAAACCAGTCTGCGACCGTCCTAATATGGTTAATAACAATAAAATCCTATTAACAAAGGCAATTACTTCACGGGAATCCAGCCAGCTAGGGCTTTCCCAGGCTGCCCGGGCAGCAGCGATTTCCTCCCTCTGCCTCTGAAGCCAAGTTGAACACATGGCTCCTGTTGGACACTTGCAAGGATGCCCGATTCAGGCTACCACGGGCCAAAAGGGAACAGCGCTCTCTATCTCAGTTTCCTCCCATATGTCCCTTTCTATCAGGTTGTGGGGTATTTAGCTCGTGCTGAGGCGAAGAGGCTGCCTCGCCGTGCTGAGCACGTACACTGGCACAGCAGGGCTGGACAGGCTGCAGGGCAAAACTTCCCTGCTGGTGCCGGGCAGGCGCTCTCGTCCTCAGAAACCAGCCTGGACCCAATACTTGACTTCTGCCCTACATCCATATAGCACTTTTCCTGCCATCCTCTAGTTAATAAGTAATTGCTGTTGCTGGCTCAAGGCATGTCTCTCAATATGTGTGTGGGTAAGGTTGCCTTTCGCCCTGCTATCATTTATCCTCTTCAAGGTTAACTTTAAACTTGCTGTGAACCACCTAAGTGCAAGCAGGTGCACGCAGCTCTTTCCAAAACAGAACCTATTGCAGGTCCATGAACTCCTGCATGAGTACTGGGGCTCCCTTATTCTGAGTGCCATCCCTTGGAGATATCAACTATTTTCACTGCTCCAGGCAGTGTGAACTCAAAGTCATATCACAAAGCCAAACTTTTCACGCAGAAATAGCAGGTGGATAGGAGGCAGACTTTTTTTCTCCTCTTTTTTTCTCATCTCATCTATATAAGCACAACCCCCCCCCCTTAGAAAGGCAACCACAGATATTTCAAATACTAAACAAATCCATGCTTATCTTTTAACTTCTGCTGTCCTAAAACTCAGGGGTACCATGTTCTGCAAACACCTCCTCTTTGCTGTGCCAGTGTAAACCACTAGTAATCCCCAGCTCCAGTCCTGGGAAGAAGTTTAGCAACTAAACCAAGGTGGATAGCAGGGAAGGAGAGGAAAGCATGCAAATTTCACTGGGCACACTATAATTACTAATTCATAACAGAACAGATCACAGTATTTCACGCTTATCTCATGTAATTCAGTCACAGCAGTATTCATTTTACTATTAATTTTAATAGAATAATTACCTTTATAAAGAAGAAAGAAACTACGGTTAGAGGGTCAGATCCTCAGGTGGGGAAGATATGGTGATTTATGCTAGTTTGATGAATTTAGTAATCTTCCTTTCCTTCCTTTGAAAAGGAATTCAGTAATTGACTAGTCGCCAGACTTACAGAGATAATCTATGCTAAATGAAGCAAAATAAGAAGAAATGGTGAAGCAAAGAAATGCAAACACTTAATGGTAAAATTTACATATCTGCATTTGAATGTTTATGTACGTGTGTGCCTGGCAGACACACGCACACACATACACACAAGTGTCTAAACAGCCAGTTCCCAGTTCATTCCCAACATTGTCTGGCAGGAGAAACAGTTCCCATAGTGACACACATTGCTGAATTTATAATGTTACGTGTCCGGATTCAGCTCTGCAAAATGGCACGATTTTGGGATTCCAATAGCATCCTTTCTGAGTACTAGCAGAGAGGGTTTAGATTATGAGCCATATAAATGACCTACAAAATAAGGAACAGACAGCTATATTATTATCTCAAGAGCCCGGAGAGATATGCAAACCACTTAAAATTTTTGCTCTTGGTCACCAGAAACCTCTGATAGAGATACTTTATAACCTGCAGCTATCATAGTTCTAAATTTTTGAGAATAAACCCAGACCTTACCCCCTGCCATTTGCTGCCCCCACATATATTCTGCCTTTTTTCCTGCTTTCCCTGACATTTTCCTTTCCTTGTCCTTTTCCTGTCCAGGCTTAGAGGATCAGCTCCAGCAGACGTACCTTCTGCCCCATCTGGTGTGGCAGAGGAGACAGAAGGAGGTAGATCTGGCCACCAGGAGCTGCTGGATGGCTTCTGCATCTGCCTCTCGTCTTTAACCAACTTCAGCTGCTGTAATTTAGATACCTCAAGGTGTTGCATTATATTAAAATGAATTGCTTTGAGAATTACTACTGAGATTAATTGAATTTATGGCCCCATCCAGGAGTATATGCCCTCTTGTTGTGATTAAGATAATCCATCGCTTGAAACAGAAGTTAAAATACATGTCAATTTTGTCAGTCAGCAGTGCTGTCATTGAAGTTTTTTACCTCAAAAAAAAAAAAAGAATTTCAAGATAATTGTTTCCTTTCTTTCTGCTACGGTTTCATATTCAACTATTTTATTTCAGGGTTCTGTTTAAATTGAAACTACTACAGCATTATATGCAAAGAGAAATCAATCTCAGAGGGGGAAAAAAGAAGAACCAAATATAGATTAAAAAGCTGCCTCTCCAAAGATTTTGAAATATGAGAAGCCTGGCTCTGCATGTAAGATTAATGACAGCTACGAGTGTGATGAATAGTTCAGCTCAAATCAGGGGAAAGTTTTACCCTAAGTATCTGCTGTTCCAAATGTTGAAACCCTAATACCATCCAGCCATACAGCAGGAGCACACAGCCTCCTTGTTCTCCCGGACTGCACAATGAAGTGAACAACAAAGAGAAATAATACGTATGCTTATAATCAACTCACATCACTTTATGACAAAAAGGTAATTTCTCTCTCTGGAGATCTTTTTTTCATTATTTTTATACATGGCAATATATCGGCTTTGTTCACTTCTTATTAAGAAACGTAGTTATGGCACCGGTGACAGAGACTTGCCTCACATAGCGGCTTATGAATGGAGCTATTCTTGCGCTTTAAATTGTAAGTATTTTTTTGAAGAACGGACAAAATGAATATTCAGTCACTGTGCATTCAGGGGCTCAATTCGTGGCTGGGGAGCATTCAAGACTTCAATTCTGCATTGGGAGCTCACGGGGAGCCCTTCCAGCTCTGCCTCGCGGGGAGCACCGGTCCTGGCCAGGGAAATGCACAATGTCTTCTGCAAAGAAGTGTCTTTACTGGCTGATGCTCATCAAGATTTTGTATTTTAATATAAATGAATTATTCAAAGAGTGTCAGCATTTGTTCATTAAAAAGCAGGTAGAAAGAGCCAAACTAGGACAGCTTTTGACCTCCAAAGGCTTTTGTAGTAACTGGGAAGCTCATGCTGCAGCAAAGTTGGTGCATAGTCACGCCACAGCGGTTTCCTGTGTCTTTTTAGCACCTCCACTGCAAGGATCTCAAAGCAGTTTCCAAGCTCTCCTTTAACACAGTAAAGACCTGCCAAGGTGGAAGGGAAAGTATATTCCTGTCCCTGGATCACTATGGATTGTACAAGCTGCTCCGAAGGATGTGGGCAGAAATGGTAAAAATATCCTCTATCCTTCAGTGGAAATACTGGGTTATATTTGCGTCCTCTTGGCTGGAGAGAGAGGTTAGTGGCAAGTTCCCTTCCACTTTCTGTGGGCAGTGGAATAAAAAAAGCACTCAAGAATTCTTTAGGAATAGCTTTAACATTTTATATAACTATAAAAATAAGGTTTTTTTCAAATACTAAAAAAATCTGACCTGAGAGAGCTCGCAATGTTCACGTGTACGTTTATTATTACTATTTGGAAGGAAATTCTTCAAAAGCTTCATGTAAACTTATTTTTTCAAGCCATTGTACTTGCTATTACTTTCAAATGAAACGAGTCTGAGAAAACAAATTGCACAGTTGTTAGTGCTTTTTGTTTTAAATTGTAATTTTTAGTTTAGAAAACCACTGAGGGTAAGTAATTTAGGTGCCCAAATATGGAATTAGGTGACTCACTGGAAGCCCTCAGTCTTGGAAAGCGAGATCCTAAACACTAGTTTGCCTAAAGCGAGCGAGTGAGGAGCAGGCTATGTCTGCAACTTCATTAGTACTGCCTAGTGTGTATGTGTTCCGGGTCTTTCTTCAGCAGTCTGCAACAGCCCCCCAAATCGTCACTCAGCACGACTGCAAACAGCTTCTCTTGATATAGACCTGAGGAAACTATCCAGGAAGGAAAAAAAAAGATCTAGACAACCAGGTAGCTGTGAAATGGATTACATTTATACATACATATATATATATTTCTGTGCCATCATGTCTTTTTTTTCAGGGCACTGAAGGAGATGGGCAACAGGGACACACCTCTGCAACATCATCTCCCTGTGCAGAGATGCCTGGTTGTATCACAGTGAAGCTAAATCCCAGCAGCATTTCAGTGAGACCTTGCTAAATTTTAGTGAAGCAAAGGAGAGTCAGATCAGCTCCACGAAGACAATATAACCATCTATTTAATATCCCTAAGGGATTGTCTGTGACTGATCTCTCAGCATAACACACTGCATTACGTTTTTGTTCTGCAAGGGCAGAGTAACAAATGGGACTATCAGAAAGGGCCACAGGTGCATCTTCTGTCATTTTAAAGAAAACTAGATTTGTAAGAAGTCAGCCATATTGTATGCAAAAGAGGGTCCAAATGCACTGGAATAAGATTGAAGATTTGACATTTAAATTGCAAGGCTGAAGTTTTAATGCATTTTTACATGCATGCTGTTATGGCTATGTGAGCAGATGAAGGATAGGAATGAGGGAGTGAAGAAGTATTCACCTGGTGATGGCTTGCAAAGGCAAAAAGAAATAGTTATTTATAGGGGTGTTGAGCATATCTGTATAAAATGTGCTTGCTTATCGTTCAGGACAAAGATCTGGAAATCCCCTGATTTTGCTGAAAGTCTCGGAAGACGTGCATATAAGCGGTGGGGTTTCACACTCATAGTGTATTTCCAGTGATGCAATATAAAGAACTTTCCACTTGCAGCATGTTATACAGTTTTCTTGCAGCCATAATTTGTTAGTTCTGCTGGCCATGAAATTAATGGCAAAGTTTTCCCCAGAGGCTGAAGCTTCCCTTCAGCTTCCCTCCAGCTGAAGCAGGCCATCTTATATCTGCCACTACCAATGTTTTGAGAAGCTCCACAAAGGTGCCACTAAAACTCTCTTTAGACTGAATGACAAGACACAGTTGAAAACAATTTATGTATAGAGTCAACACATTCAATTTGAACAGTTATGTGAAGAATATATTATCTTTCCCTGAAACTCCCAGAACCGTCTTGCAAAGCCTCCAAAGACCTGAGGGGTTTATTTGTGGGTGGTGGTGTTTCTTTTGTTTCTTTTTTTTTTTTTTTTCTGGGGGGGAACTTGTAGTTGTTGCTGAGTGGTGTTTTTTTGGGGGTCATAACCAGCGTTACTGTCTGGTTTAATTTCTTATATACTAGCATAGACAAAATAAGCCTGCTTTCCAATATGTCTTGTCTGACTGTTTCTCGGGAAAGCGAGTTGTAAGCAGTAGATAACCTTGTAGGGATAAAAATGGTGCAAATACACTTCTGGATTTAGGGATCATGAGAAAAACCTCACAGCTCCAATCGTGATCCTTCCATAAACACAGCAGAGTATAGACAGAACAGCAACAATTGCAGTCCCCAGCCTAACAACGATGTGAATCATATATTACTGTAGATGGACTTCTGCCAAGGCTCTAAGCTATAAAACATAAAGTACTCTAAGAAAAACAAAAACTCCCTTCCCTGTTTCAACTAGAAGGTGATGACTGCAAATATGCTTTACAATGTGCATGACAAATAAGGGTAGAATTGAACATTAAATCCACCAGCCTTTCATAATGCAGGACTTCTTCCTAACCAGAAATGCAATCTGCTATCTCGCTAATTTTGATTCTGTCTCTTTCGATCTTCTTCGTTTTAGTGGTGACTAGATCTGATTGAGAATTAGTTTGCTCCATTTAATCCTAATTCATGTGTGTCTCTGAGACTTCCTACCTTGTCTGCCTTTCCTGGTGTGTATACCTGTAATGTAATAATCTATAGTTCACAAGGTTTTTATGATGACAGCAAGCCAGAGAAGGACCTTCAACTGAGCCGAACCATACTCATCATCAGCCTTAGTATAAATGTCTTATTATCCACATCTTACTCCAAAATAGTTGGGGATCGTTGCAAACATCTATCTCATGTAGAACGTTGGAGTGGACCTAGGCTGCAGCATGGCTTAGGCAGCTACTTCCCTTTCAAGAAGCTCAGAATAAGCCAGGGGAATTTCAAGAGCGGATCAGGCGCAGCATCAAAATATCATCTCAGCTGCCTACCTCTGCTGCTCTTGCAGGGAACCGTGTCAGATGCTTAAAACACCTCCTCCAGAGGTTTCTCACAAAGCAACTCAAGGGTGAAACTTTACCCCAATGCACAGCAAATTTTTGCTTGCTTAGCGAGCAGTCTATTTGTACCTCTGTTCTTCAGCAGGGCTGAATCGTTCCTGTACAGTTTTTCATGGCAGTGGGTAGCAGCGAAAGATGACTATGTGAGTTGGCTTTCGTTCGTACCAGTTGATCATGAACGAAGAAACACAGATATGTGTTAGTCTAGAAACAATACACAAGGGATATCATAGACAGATTAATCTGGCGCCTTGGAGACAGCATAATTCATTTGGATGAAAAGGGGATTCTCCTCAGTGACACAGAGAAAAATCTCCTTTTATCCTTTTCTTGGCAGAAGCATAAAACACAAGGAGAAGCTCTTCTCCGTGGGAAATAAGGAATGCTGTTATAATTGCTGACACCACCCTGGCCAGAGATACTCAATTAGCCCCATGTCCAATTCCCTTCTTGGCCATAGGCTTCCGTGGACACCTGGGCTTTATGATTCGGTTTGCTAAATACACTGTAGGCACACCACCATAATCTGCCTGCTCATAATATGAGGACCAGTGATGTTATGGGCACTGGTGGAATGACTAGAACAGGAGAATTTCAGCCCAGAGCTGGGACTGCGAATTGTGCACAATTCACGCTAGTCTATAACACAGACCAACAAGCCCTCCTTCTGTAAAGGTTAAGTCCAGGCCAATGATGGCCACAGGACGTCACTGTAGGCGGTACAGCTTCAGCACTGTCAAACTCTGCCCTCCAGCCTTCCCTTGGAAAATGTATTATTGTAAGCACAGTTAATTCCTTGTAGCTGTCAAGAGGCTTTATTTTTTTCTTCTCCCCTGTGATGAATTCCCTGTTAACCACATAATGTGACAAGGAATAATTGTCAAAGAGGTAAATTCATACTCAGCTCTTCTGATGATTTGGCAGTTTTTAAATTTGCATAGACAGCAAGAAATGTTTTTCCAAATATACTGGACTTGAACAAAATCAAATGTGCTCACAGTAAAATACCTGTTATCATCATTTCATAATGGAGAGAATTGTGGGCAGATGTAGGTCAAGATTTCAGAGCAAGATTTGCTGGATGTGTTAGCTCTATTTTGAGGTGGGTAACTTGCCACTCCCTGAACATATTTGGTTTTCAGAAGGAGTATAGGTTAGGTCTCTTAGAAAATCAGACTTCTATGAAGGTCTGTCCATTTGGTGCATCATTATGCACCACTTCATAAAATCTCAAGTAGACTCTTCTCTACTCTAACTGCTCTTTCTGCTGCAAAGATGTGCAAAGGGGGCTATACTCATTTGTCATCAAGAACCTGAATCAACACTCCTGGAAAACTCCCATTAGCTTGAATGTGAATTGCCTTATGTCAATATTAAGTTATAAATATGGAATAGCACCACTGGCACAGAACTGACACTATTGTAAAATATGAGGTATGATTACCTTGGCCTGTTTTATTCTGCGTGCTGCTTCAGTAATACAGCTACCAAGGCCCACCAAAGTTTGCAATAATCCCAATAATTTGCATCAGATGTCTATCCTCCATTCAATGGGTTTTTAATGTCCCTGTGATTCCACAAGGCAGTGATACCGGGCATACAGCTTTGGCATGGGGCCACCTGAAATTCCGTGTTTCCTTTGCAGCATTTTATTAGCAAAAGACTAGGTAATGGAAAGAGTGTTCAAAGGGGTGTAAAAATAATAATAGCACTGAGATATTGATTTATAAGGAAATGGTTTTAGATTACAGCAGGATAAGCATACTTAAATTCAACAGCAAGTAAAAAAAAAAGTATTTAAAATATTACTATAGAGGGAAATGTGAGCCACAAGGAGTAACAAACTGAACAGAAGGCTGGAGAACAGAACAAGGTCTATCATCAGCGCAGGGAGTCCTAGAAGAGAGTATAACACATGAGGTTGACGCTAGACCTTGGTGAAGGCGATTGATTACATTAGCGTTTTGCAGGCAAGGAAAAGAAAAGAGATGAGCAACTTGCCCATACAAGCTAGTAGAAGAACCAAGAAGAAAAGTCAAGACCAAGGTTATGGTCTTCATTTCCACTGGCTGTAACATTGCATCCCTTGGAAAAGGAAATGATATTAAAGGATGCCAGCCTGAGACTATCCCCTGAAGACTCTGTGTGTACATGGCTAGAGACAGGAATACAGACCGGAGAGGTCCTGGAGGGAAGCGGTGTTGCTGCAACACCAGTGTAAGCGCAAAGACCAAAGGGGCAGCCAAACCAAAACAGATTGTGTCACTAAATCACATTTCTTTCTGGAAGGGATGAAGATTAATCAAGACAGAACTAAAAGTGAGTCTTTGATAAAATGCTTAAGTGGCCACACTTGAACTGCAAATTATTTGCATCAACTAGAGGATGAAACAGTAGTTTTCCATTATGCTGCAGGAAATAGCAGCTTGCTAAATAACTCTTTTAACTTTCCTCTGGCACCTATTGATTATATCCAATAGAAATTAAGAGTAGAAGGCAATTAAGTTCAAAATTTAATGGTGTTCTGCTCCTGTTAATTTACTGCCTGACCTGATCAATACATTACGCTGGATAACAATCTATCCCAGCAAGGCTCAGTTCCTCCAGTGTCTCTTCCACTAAAATTATAATAATGACAAACAACTAAATTTTAAGCTAAAAATACCTAAAAATAATAAAGTAACATATAAAATAATTAAAAATTGGATTATTCACTGTAGTGGTAAAAACAACAACTTAAAACTAAATTAACTTTGTCAAAATATTAGGTAAGCTACAACCTCAGCCTCGCAGAACCCTCTGGAAATCGAAATATCAAGCAAGTTTTAAACATCTCACATACACAGCCGTACAAAAACACCACCCTTAATCTAGAGGGCAAAATTGAAGTGTGAAACTAAAGATCAATGGTAGTGAAAGAAACAATATTGTGCTGTAGTTGTTCTTTTTTGTACATAATAGTTAAGGTCTCTAGGTGAACAAATACAGTATAGACTTTATGTATAATGAGCTCTGTCAAAACCTGGAAGAAGTTCTGAGTTGATTCACATTAGGGTGCAAGTCTTTTCTCTCTCCCCAAAACCTGTAAAAACTTTCTAAATATCTAAGCCATTCTCCTAAAGAAAACAGGGATGGGGTGGCATTTGTCACCTCCTTTTATTCTCAGAAGTGGCACAGGAGGAGGTGCACAGAGGTAGGGTGAGGGGCAGGAAAGCCTCCACCTCCCGTCAACCTGCCTCGCAGCGGCTGCTGATTCCCACAGCGCCACGCAACACTGGGTAGCCTTGGGAACCACAGGGATGCTCCTTCAATCCTGTCCTGCAGACATGATCCTTCAAGAGGACAATCCAGGTGCCAATAGTGACCAACAGTCTGGCATGTGTCAAGCAATGGAGCATTTCTCTGGAGAGGTATCTCCTTCCAGGAGCAGAATCACCAAGTGATTCTCTCTCCCTGGGTGTGTCTATGTGCACACATGCATGCCTATGCAACTGGCTGAATTTCATTGCTTTTTTTGCCAAAATTCAACATGTCAGCATAAAGTCAAAACAAAATATGATGAGGTTTTCTGAAAATACCCTCTTCACTGATCAGCTGTATCCCTACCAGCATTCACTGTGCAGCCAGCACGCCATTAATCACTATGAAACATTTTCATTTATTTTGACACCAAAGAGAAATTGGAAGGAAAGAATATTTTTGGCCAGGAATGGAAAGCAGGCTGTAGGAATATCTCCTTTTACTTTAGTGTTTTCCCAGACTGAGTGTAGAACAGGGCCCTGTGGGTCTGCCCCCTCTCTGCCCCCCATGCTACACGTTTTTATCTCATCCTTCACAGGTACAGTAACAGCGATCCAAACAGTGTATGCTTTTAATCTATGTAGCTACTGCACACCTTTTCAGGTTTCTAAGAAAAAAAAAATTCCAAATGTTTGAGGTTATTTACCATATCCAGTATTATCTAACACAGCAAGTCTGCTCCCACTCTGCACTGCAACCTCTCTTCACGCCTGCGGTGCCCACAGCCCAATTTTTCTTTTTTTTCACTACACGAAGCCTGTGCTCTTGCCCTCGCTGCATGCCTACCTTGTTTTGCAGCATAAGCTAATAGACTGTGGTTCCTTGTTAGACTGCTGAGCGCAAGTATAGCCCCCTTGGTCTCTGCAAAACTTCTGGCAAGAACCTCTCAACATCTATGGTGTTGTTTTCTTAGTGAAAAAAAAAAAAACCCCAAACAAAAATAATACTGTCACAATTCCAGGCACCTATCATTTTTAGCTGAAAAATGTGGTAGGAAGCAGCAGCATCTACATTCTTTGACATATCGTAGTATGCCATGAAGGGAGCAGATATAAGGGTAGACATCACCAAAATATGTTGTACCAGCAGGACACTACACTAACGTAGCTGATTTATATCCTACAGAAAGCTACATTTAGCCAAGACCTAATATTTCAGGAAAAGCTAGCAGAACAAGCGCACGATCCATACCCTAAGCACAGGGATACTGCAATAAGCCTTGCCCATAACTCTGCTCAAAACCTGTGGACTCAGCAGAGCCAGGAAGGGCTCTGGCTGGCCCTTTTGCTCCTTCTGAGATCTGCCAGCACTCTGATGCTCCTGGCTACACATTTCCTCCAGGTCCACGACATTTAGACAGTCATATTTAGGAAGGGAAAGTAAAAAATTAAGAACATCAGAATAAAAATGCAGCAAAATTCAGCAAAATGCAATTACTGCTTTCTAAACTGGCATATTTGTCCATCAAAAAAACAGAGCTGGCACTCACAGTGGTGGTGAAGGTGCAGTGTAACAGGTCATTAAGATCCATTTGGTCCTTACAGGATTTCTACTAATGATGCACTGTTGAAATAGAAAGGGAACATTTTTCGCTTTGCATTTTTAGTAGAAGTCAATAATAGAGACCAGCGCATTATATTTGCTTTTATCTCATACTATGCAAAGCAGAGCCCAGAAAATGCTTCACAGTTAGCAATTTATTTGATTTAGAAATGCATTTTGTGTCCATGAACAATCTGCTCACAGAGTGTGTTGATTACACTTTGGTTATTTTAGAACTATTTGGTGAAAAAATTTAAAAAGAGGACAGTTTGCTCCCCAGCTACTGTGGTAACATTTCAGGCACGCGCTACTGAAAGTTTATTAGCTGGGTTGAAATCCTTCAGTCTAAACCACAGCCAATTTATTCCTGTAACAATACTTCCTCACAGGGTCATCATCATGTATGGATTAGACCTGGGACCTGGAAGTTGTTTAAAAACATGACTTTCTATTGCTATTTCTCTTGGTTTAGTAGTAATCCAATAATAAATGATTCTAATCCCCTTTTTCTTTTCAAATGCCAGACTCTCTTTCTCTACGAACGCAGACAGGAAAGAGAAAAAACCCCTAATTAAAGAAGGTTAAATCAGCAGGGCAGAAGTTCCTTACAGGGTTTAATATATAAAAGCATTCACAAGAAGTTTTTTTTCCTATAACAAATATGTTTATTTTAACAGTTAGGCTGTAATATTTTTGGCATTTCTACCTCAGACTTCTATATTTAGAGTCAGGGTAGTCCTTTTCATACCACTGCTACTGACCTTCATGGGACTAGCTTCCTCGCCTCTCAAGTCCGGGGAAAAACCCCACCATGCTCAATTCTGGATGCTCCTGGTACAAGTGGCGGAACAGCCTCACAATTTGCCTTCTGACTCCCCAGGACCTGCTCAGTCAAAACAGCCTGAAGGTGCGAATTGCCCACAGCCGCTCCCCACCGGCAGCCTCTAAGGACGTGGTCCCATCGAAGCGGAGCTGGAGGCTGTCACACAGGGCTCGTGCCAAATCAGAGCTGCTGATTTTGGAAACCAGTACAGAGCAGTGGGAGGCTGCCAACACTAACTTCCTAAAGGTTAATACTTACAACTACATTTTGGCTGATATTTTCAAAGCTGCCTAGAGGGAACGGATGCCCAGTCCCCATTAATTTTAATAGGAACTGGGCAGGCACAGTCCTTATGAGGCTCTGACTGTTTCAGCCTATTACTGTTGGGTGACATAAGGTTTGATATTGCAGGAGGCTGATTACCTGCTGGGAGCGCTGAAGCTAATGCAGCTCCTATATTTTGGCTTGAAAATTGAATATGCAAAATGCATGAAGAGTGTGGCTGTGCTTACCATAAATGATGAGTTTAAAATGAAAGCAGTTCACATGGAAAGGGTCTGACCCAAAGCTTGTTACAAATCAGTGTTCCTGATTATTTCAGAAATATACTGATTCAACACAGCACACACTTGCAGGACTTTTCAGTAAAGGCCTTTACGTAAAGGTTGCTACATTTGGAGCGTAAGCCTCTAACCTGGTTTGTCAATTTATTCCTTTTATTAGGAAATTGTATCAGCTTTCAAAAGGTTTTCAGCATCAGTAAACAGTAATAGAAGAACACCGATCTGGGTGGTCTGCAATTACATTTGAATTTTAGGAATTTCAAAACCTCCCCTATTCATTTTATTTACCAAACCTGTCTACACACAATACATTTAGGCCACATCCATTGTAATCACAGGTCATTTCTGATCATAGTTTCCATCCTGCACTGTTTTAATGAGCAATCACAGCTGGGAAATCTGCAAACTCATACTGATACTTTTTGCTAGAATCCCTACTTGTGGGAACCAAGGGTCATTTGAAGAATGCAAGCCAGGTAGCAAGGCTATAATTTACTTAATTTGTGTTTGCAAATACTTTGTTGTTGTTGTTGTTGCAATGACCACACAGAACTTACAAGCACTGTTTCACAGGAGCAGTAGAAATGGATTCTACAATACTCCCTCATTATTGCTCATCCAGGGTAGTCCAGCACTGCCATCTCCAACAAATACATTAAAAAAATCTAAGTCAATACTTACAATGGAGAGTTAATTGGTTCCACTGCTAAAACTGTTTCATCAGCATGTTATTGCAAATAAATGGATAAAAAGATATCAATGTTGGCCAAACAAACAATAAAAAATTACCGTATCAAATAAAGTCAAATTGTAACTAAAGACTTCAAAATGGGACTAAACTTTTCCATATATCTGTTTGGCCTTTTTTTTTCCCTCCTTCTTTTATTAATAAATTCACACCATTGACAAAACAGTTTTGTTTTTAAAAGTTGCATTTCAAAAACCATCACACAGCCCCCCCCGACTTCACCCTTTAGCTGGTATGAAATGCAGCTGCCTGAACACTGATGTAAGATTTTTTTCTCACTATATTAAAGACAAAGCATATATGCAGTTGGTTGTGTCTCTAACACACGAATGAATTCTTATGAGTCTGCTCTACAGCTCTTTTTCTTGACTTATGTCAGTCTGTGGTCTATCCATTATTCACCAGTATGCTGCAGTCTTATTTTATCAAAAAATGCCAATTTCTTTGCTTTTTCTGGGTATGGCAAAAGACACTCGAAGTCTGCAAAACTAGCTGCCATCCCTACTGGGAAGCTGGTGCCAACCTCCTCTAAGAATTAGGACTGTTCTTCTAATTTCCAACCTGCATTTAATGATGGGGAGTTGATATCTATTAAATCCTCCACCGTTTTCTTAGCCTTCATTCCTGATACTCACATACTGATCTGACAGCACATTCATACTCCTTCATCCTTTGTTTGCTGCCCTACAACTCTTTTCCCTCAGTAGAGGCTGCCCTTTTCCCTGAGCAGCCAAAGCCTTTATCCACACCTGGGCCCCCAGGTTAATTCACCTCCTTTTTTGAAGCCGAGTGGCCAGAACCGCACATCCAGCCCAGGAAAGGACCCGTCACTCTGCTACAGAGAAGCATTACGCTTCTCCAGCTCCGCCACAAATTCCTCGGCTGATTCCCCGCCTGACATTCGGATGAACCAAATTCATCACAATACACAGACAAATGAGAAATGAATAGCACCAGTGCAATAATGAGGCCGGGCCTTTGCTACTGAGCTGAATCCCAGAGGAAACACAACCTGTCAAAAACTATACGGATTTTCTCCTTTACTGCTTGGTTCCTGTGCTCTGTGGTTCAAAGCAGTGGTCACCCTCCTTTCCTCCGCCCTGCTCAGAGCAATAGGTATCTGTGTCCCTGGATAACGATCTCACTAATGTGATACAAGTGTTCATTACACTAATGGGCTTTGTTTTTTTTTATTTAACAGGGACTACAGGTGCTCTTGTTTTAAAATGTGCTCATCCAGTCAGCTGTTTTCAAAGGAAATAGAGTTCATTTTATATTTGCATAACTATATTACATACAACTGCATTTGATGGTATTTCATGGAGGGCTCTGAAGAAAAAGGAGAGAGCATTTTCTAATAATAAAACCAATAGAGAGATATGTTTTCTACTCTCATTTGAGTTAATGGGAGATTTGCCATTGTCCTCAGTTAGGACAGCGTGCTGTCAGTGTCAGTGCTTCTCAGTTTCATTCCTGAGTGATGGTTTGTGCTCAGGTTTCACCTTGCTGTTTGTGAGTTCTGGGCACATTAGGAAGATAAAAAAAAATGTACTGGCCATGCGCATACATCCTGAAAACTCTGCTGTATGCTTGCTGCCTACGAATTGTAATCAAAAGGAAATGATTACACAGGACCACATATTAAAAACAATCCATCTGCCTGCAGACTAGGTTTTATGTACTAATGACACAGGGCAGAATGCTTAAATTGTAGAGCACAGCTCCTTTCCACACCGCTGTCTTTTGCACCATAGTTTCAAAAGGGAGAGGCAGCACTTTTTAAATATTATTGAATTTTGGCATACTACATCAGCACTTGTGCTTGCTTAACCTTGAGCAGTTATTGTAGTAAACTGAATGGTCTATGGAAACACTTACCTCCCAAAAAAGGAATAATGCTTTCTTTGAGATACTGGATTAATAAACTGCTTTCTGACACCTACGTACATTGACCTGTTCCAAAATCTGCAGGCTATGTATATGCTGAATAGCAGACGTTCTCGGCACAAAGTCGAAGATTTGAAATAAATCCCTCACTTGCAATGTACTTACTTGATTCCTAAATGTAAGGCAATTCTGCAATGTTAATGCATGAAAATCACCCAAAACAGACTACAGGCTGACAAACTGCTGAGGGGTTTGGGTGCTACAGCTACCTGGCTGTATTCTGAGAGGAGGAACTGGAAATGTATCTGTGATCAATTTTATGGATAATCAATTCTCTGAAATCAATTAAACACTTCTTGACTTGTCTGCTTCTAGTTGCAGTTGCCAGATTAATTCATGTAATTCAACACAATGGACAATCCCAGTGCTAAATTAGTGACTCTTATTTGAACTCACTGCATCAATAAAAGGATTAACGATGTGTATTCTTCTTACAAAGATTTGGTCGTTGTCTCTTTAAAATTTCTGTGTGTAATAACTTCGAGTTCTTGGCTCTTAATTTAAGGAGAACACACCACGTAGCAGCACTTTCCATTTTTACTTAATCATCCACTTCTTTTGTGTTCAAATCCTAATCCTACAAACCACACTAAGGCCTTGTGAACTAGCTCCATGTTTATAGATAGAAAGTAGCTTTGAAAGAAAAGAAAAAAACACATAATGCTCTGCAGTACTCCAATCACATATTTTCTACAAAATATTAGAGACGCCTGCAGACAAGCAGCACTTCACAGCCCCGGTACACTGAAAAGACAGTACCCAATGCAGAAAAGATGTATGATGTGAGCTTATGCAGAATTAGCCGTCTAGTAATATGGTCTTTCCTGGCAGAGAGAGATTATCATCTGAATTACTGCAAAGATTACTGTAAGGGGATACAGCACAGATGCTAACCCGACCTTAACGTTTCTCTAAGCTCCTCTTGGCCACTGATTAGCTGAACACTGGTCCCATATATTCCCTAAAGACCGTGAGCAAGGATTAATAGCCAGTCACCATTCTGTTCATTTTCCTAGACTCAACAAACCATGTCCTCATCTGGCACAAATTAGCAGCTCTCTCTGGATTTCAAGAGCCAGTTTACACTAGCTGAAAATCTGTCTCTGGGTGTCAATCCGCTTTCTGAATGCATCTTGAATATTGTGCTTGGACCGTGCACGTTTGCTTTGTCACACAAGACACAGATAAAGCCAGTGTTTGTTTAAAGGCATGGTGTAAAGGTTTAAGCCTTTCACTCCTGAGATGCCACACGTCCTGTATCAGCTGGCAACATCACTCCACGCAGATTTAGTATATGGTAGCAAAGCTCTTTTTCTCGCTGCCTTGCTGCTGCCCCGCCAGGCAGCTACAGACTCCGTACCTTGAGGTGGCTGTGATGGACATGGATACATCAAGGGTCTTACCCAAAAGTCCCTTCCAGATATCCAGATCTTACTCTTCTGAACTACTTCTGTGTTACCCCCTCAAGCAAAGCTTTTTGGCTCTGACACACTGCTGCTCACCCCAGCCTTGTGATCTCTTCTTGGACAGGCTTTTTCCATCTAGTCCCTGACATTTGGAAATCTCTCCCTCAGCATCACTGAAGCGTTCCCCCCCCCCTACAACTACCATCTGCAGATTTGCAGGTAAGTCTCAGGGGGCTGCTGTCTCTTTCTGGGCTAATCCCGGTTGGCCCAGGTAGATCTGTGCATACAAAAGCTGTGAAAAGCCCTTCTCGGTTGTTCTCCGTGCTTGGCCAGGCATCATACCCGATCCTTATGCTGCCTGAACTCACGGGGCTCACCTGCACGGTCCTACCTGTGGCTTCACCCCTGCGAGGGAATTTTCTCTAATTTAGGCTCTTTTTTCCCACCCAGCTTGTGCTTCTCTGTGCCTGCGCTCCCTGCCTCCAAACCCCCCGACCAGGCTCTTTCCAGTGCTGTGATTAACACTTAATGCTACCTATAAGAGGAGAAAACTCCTACTGTTTTTCCATTTAGCCTCTAGCGGGCTTATTACAAGTATTTTAGAGAAAGGTTACTTTCCTCTGTATGGAGGTGAAGTAATTATATGTTCCTGAGTGTCTTCACACTGTTAAGCGGTCGTGCCGTTCTCTGATTTCACCATAAGGCTGCTGCTTGTGCACCTTGGTTGGCTGCGAGGGCTCTGCTCCCTCTGTGTCGGCACTGAAACCTGTCAGCTGGAGCCTGGAAAAATGACCACCCCTCACGCAGATGGAGATAGTGCCATGACTTATGGCTTTTTTCCCCTCTTAAGTAGAAAAAGAAAATGTTTTTTCTGTGGAAATTGGGATTTAAGTGAGCTCTCTGCACTTCGTCAGGGGTGGATTAGTCAGCTGTTCTATGGGCTTGATATTAAAAAGGGTGGTTGCTTTGCTTTGCAGGAAACCGCAATGTCAATTGGAAAAGAAAGAAATGTAAGACACAGGTAGGGAGATAAATTGTAGCCGAGATGAAGATGTACTCACATAAACCCACAGTCAGACGATCTCATTAGTTGCACCATCTTCACACCAGAAAGACATCATCATCTGTCTACTTCTCCCTAATGCCTGGCAGATGTTTGCATGCAGCACAAGCAACGCAGCCCTCACTGAGAGATGGGGAAGAGCCTCATTCGGCAGCCCTCCTTGCCGAATTTGGCTTAGGTTGGCTACAAATCTGAGATTTGAATATCCTCCCCCCGTGTGCCTTAATGACTGGAAACACATAGGTACACATCTGAACAGCATTTTGCCGTAGCGCTCCCGGCAGGATGACTCCACAGCGTGTGCAGAGGCATACACGCACAGGCGTATATATATATGTTTGCAGGTATCCTTGTTCAGGGAGAAGCGTGGCCTCTCTGCTCTCCCCAGGTTGCTCAGGGATGGTCTGGGTTCAGGAAACGATGCTGTGCTCGGAGACAAAAGCTCACCCACCACCAGCAGGGTCAGGCACATACCTCCCCTCTGCTCCACACAGCCCCTGCCCTGCAGATTTAGGAGGCAAACTGGTAATGAGAGCTGCTGCGCCTTAGTAAGTGAACTAATTACTCTGCGTCGTCACTGCCAGTTTTGCTTTTGCTCCCACTGAAGTCAGCACCTCTCAGGATCTGGCTGCAATTTCAGGGTGGCTGCAAGGGCGATTCAAGAAGACATGTTTCTGGACAAAAGCAAAGTCGTAAAATATTCCAGTACACAGTAGGCTCTTTTCTCTCTTTCTCCTTTTTTTTAATAGTGCACGTGATACACTGTGATTTTATTGGGGGGCTTACTAAATGGGTGTCAGTGGGGAACAGATACATTTTTTCCCTCCTTACAAATGAAGTCATCTGAATTCAGCAAATCAAAAAAATACGAGTCTCCTGCTCAGTTCTAGTGGTGCTGCAGAAGGACAGGGTTATAGATTTTCCCAGGAGTGTGGAATAATTCACAAAGCCTGCTCGTTATTCATATAGACAGTGCATTAATAATGCGGGACCCTGAGATCTCTTCTTATCTAGGCCAAAGCGCAGCTAGAAGGATGAGAAGCTGACTCCTTGGATTTCAAAAAGCATTTTTTCCCCCCTTTCTTCAAGAAATAAGAATTGATTGAAAGTGTTTTCACAGAGTGGAAAAAAAAAAAAAGGCTTTCTGGTGATACCACCTATAGTACACATTAGATAAATAGAAAACTATTGGCTTTGTGATTGTGAACCGTTTTCACTTGATGTAAGTGCTGATAGATACAGGATTATATCTAACAAAGCATTTACTAAGGACCTGACCCAAAGTCAATAGGATCCTTTCATTTGACTCTACAGGGCTTGAATACTGCACTCACTCTGGGGAAAGCCAGGAAATTCCTGTATTTCTCGTGCCCATCTCTTAACTGGTGCGAGCTGGGGTAGCACGGGAGCTGTGGGAGGGTGCATGGGCTGAGCACCTACTCAGGGACCTGTGAGAGGATACACTACACCTCCGTCTTGCAGGAACACAGCGCTCCTGAATTATGAATGCTCACTCCACTGTAGGCATCTTATCCATAATTTAAAAAATAAAATATATTAGCTCATGTCAACAAAGTGGCTGCACTTGTATGCCCAAGGAGTGACATAGCAGGTATGACCTTTTAATTTGCATGTCCTGGGTGAGAGAAAGAAGGGCAAACGCCAGCAAAGGGAACATGTGCTGATGAACACTGTCCTCTCTCTGCTCCCACTATTGTACATGGAAAAATAAGGATGTGCAGTACCAACCATCCGAAGCATGTCTGAAGAGTTGTGAGGTGCTGGCCCCGGGGAGGCATTAAACGTCACAGTGCTCTCTGTGGTCATTAAGACTCGCGTTTTGTTTGTTAATGCTGTCCTGACGAAGTCTGATGTAAATTCACAGGGCCGTACGGTGGCTAGTGATGGATAATCCTCAAACTAATAGAAATCTGAAGTATGTACATGCACGTTAATATTTCATATATTACAGAATGATTTGAAACTTGATGCGATCCAAAACCAGTCTGGGAGAAAGGGAAATACTGGATTCATTTCATTTTATTGTTGTGTATCAGTGAGTGATTTCCCTCTCCCCTGATGCATGACTGGTATAAAATAGAACAACAGCGGGCCACGGAGAGTTAAAACACTAGTCCTGCTGCCGGAGAGCTCATGCTTCAAATCCTATGTTGCAGACAACATGGAATCGGATCATCTCAGATCTCTGCAGAGACCTTTCTTACAGGAATAATTTAGAGGGAGAGATATTGCACAGCATCTTAGTAGCACCTTCCTTTTTCCTTGCTGGTTTTGACCAGTTTTAAAACCACCTAATTTCCTGAAAGCACTGGCAACATGCACAACCGGCGTGAAAGTCCCTTTGTGACTGATTTCAAAAGCCAGTGCAGGTGCTCTTCTGTTATCGCATGCTCTGTGGTCCAACAAATTTCACAGATAATTGTGCAAGAAATATTGAGGTTGCCTCTGAAAGAGTTTAAAAAAGACTGGAAGAAGATTGAAGAGAAGGGAACAAAAAATTCAAGCATTAAAAAAAAAGCGTGTCTGAGAGCTTCATTAACTGCAACACAGAAAACCAGTATAGATGAACAAATTAGGTATTATTCAAAGGCCTCGAAGAACACACGGACATAACCACCTACTGACTGTATAGAATGGTTCAATACCACTGTAAATGATATAGTACAAAGCACATTATTCACAGTATAAAAGTGACAGTATTAAAATTATAAATATCTTGTATTCCTACTATATTTTTATAGCAATCATATGAAGTGCTAGAACTGAGAGAATATTATCAGAGCTTTTCTGTTAATATTTACTCAGTAAACCCACAGGCTCACTTGGCCTCTGCTCCCACCTCCTTCACTGGCTATTTGTCCTGTTTACTGATATCCTGGGAGGAACACGAGCAGCCGCTGCAAAGTCCAGTGGAAAGTAAAAGTGTGTATCCTTACAGGGAATGGGAAACTTCCAACCAGGAGAATTTTCACATGCTCTCAACTAGAGTGTAGAAATGGTGGACACTCCCATGTTGTTTATACTGAGTGCTAAAATGAACTGCTTAAAAAAACCCTAAACGACAAACCAAAACAAAGAAAAAAATAAATGAAGCGGCCACAAGACTGTTTTGCTAACAGAAGCAGCCAAAGAAAACTGCAATTAATGTGTAGACAACCCATAAACAACAGCAACAACAACAAAAAAGACCTAAGTGCATTAATCAATTCACTGCTGCCACTTGCTCATTGTTGCTCTCTAGCTCACACAGCCAGCTTTCTTCATGCCGCAGAAGAAAATTCAGAAATGTGACACCAATTTTTGCATGAAGATTAGGTCAATGAAGAATGAGAGGTGAACATTAAAGTCCTGACCCAAATATGACGGTGTTAGTATCATCTTTACATTTGATATTGTCACAACAAACTTATTTTGGTGTTATGAAACCTCATATGATGCCAAGATCTGGTAGAACCACCAAACCTGGACCAGTCCGCAGCCATTTCTTTGAAGACAGTGTCTTGGGGTTGTACGAAAGCAAAAACAAAACAAAAATGGCTTTTGTGGCGGCATTGTGAATGCAAATCCCTCAACAATATTTAAATATTTTGAGAATATACTGAGTATATTTTAAAGGTATTTAAAAGTCACGTTTTTTCATCAAGGTTTCACTATGCACAGTGCATTCCATACTGAGAAGGAAGATGGGGCAGGAAAAGAAAGCTTTGAAGTAATGAACAAGATTAAGAATACCTCCACATTATGCATGACCAACAGGAGAAATCTTGGTCCCACTTAATGTGAAAGATGTACTGGGAATGGTGAAAAATTCTTAAAAAAGACAAATTTCTATTTTAAAAAAAGAGAAATAGATGAGAGTGGGGTTTTTTTTCTTTTTCATTTTAGTGTATTCTTTCCGTTTTATGTGGAATAACAGAAAATTAACTTAAGAAAAAACAACTAAAATTTTGGTTTCACAGAGGTGAACAGATTTTCTAAAATATGTGGGCTTGACACCTGAAAAGATGTTCCTCGTGTGCCCAAGAAGACTTGCTATAAAGAAGCAGAGGACATTACTGGGAACATCTCTCTTTGATAACCACAGTTCCAAAAGAAGAAATCAGTAAACAAAGACAAAGGAATAAACCCTCCACCTACAGGAGAAATTGTACCAGCAGTGCTGGTGCTAGCAAGGGGACAAATCCCAACTCTTTGTGCTGACACCCAAATGCCCTCATAAACCCACAGAGCTTATTGGAGGAGGAGGAAAATTCATGGGCTTCTGGAACGAGGAAGACAAGCTGTTTGTAAGTGTAGCGGGGAGGGAAGGTGTGAATTCAGAAGCGTGGCTAAGAAACCCTTGCAGAAATAACCTGCTTGGCACACACAAAGTGCCTGCAGTAATAGGAAAATGAGAGAGAGCAGGTCCATCAAAGTGTGAAGCCAGAGGGTTCTGCACTCTAGTCTGAGCTGCAAATTCAAGCCCTGTGCTGGCCCCGACTGTCTCTGAGGTGTGTGGGCAGGACATCAGGAGTTGCTCTGGTACCTTCCGACAGCCGATGCACAGGCTGTGTCCAGCACCTCTGCCGTGGAGTAGGTTGGGAACACTCTGAGCTCCACAGGTCCCTTGTGCTCTGGAGGCAGAGGGCTGGTGACTCCCTGGACATGCTCGACACTGCTTTCCCCCAAAAAAGGGACCCTCTCAAGCTGCTGTAACACAAATGAACTAAATCCATTTGGGACTTGCTCTGGAGAGGTACTTGGGCAAATGGAGAAAATAATAACAGCCATGACAGAGAACTGAACAGACTGATGCCCACGGTATGCACTATGGCCAAGAGACATGCAAGATAAATTGCAGGGAGGGAAGGGAGCATTCAAACCACCCTTCAGAAAAACCCAAAAAAGACCTTGAAGTAATGAAGGGAATCATGAAAGTAAACCTGCAACAGAAGAGGGAAAAAAAACCCAGAAAATGGCCTCTCTGTTTCATGACAAGGTTTGGCTTTTGTTTTGCTCTCACTGTTGCTACTACATAATTCATGGGTGATTTAGGCAGGTTTTAGGACAGTGTCTACTGAATGAGTGGCAAGGAATAATTTATAACTTCAGAGGCTGCCACAGCCTGGCCTCACTAAACTTTTTTAGGATGAGCCTCCAAAGGAAAAGTTTGCTGGACTCGGCAGGAAGTGATGCTTGGGAATATATGGCAACTTCCCACCCTTCATAGTACCAGTAACACCCACTCAGCCTGAACCTTAGCTCATTCAGGAGAAGGACTGCACATGTGTGTCCTGTGTGCTACCCGTGATGAGATCTCACAACCAGAGGACAAAAGGACCATTTATCACTCCTGATAACTATTAAAAAGGTTAAGCTGACTCCTACATATAATTGTATTCTCTCTTAAACAGAAAACAAAGCTAGCTCTCCACACAGTCCCACCCATGCAGCCCAGTTGTGTCCTGGAGCAAGGGCTGGTAGGAGTGAAAGGCAATGCACTTGAAGTGTTTTCTGATAAAACTGGACCGAGAAACACCAAAAGCTTGATTCTGATCCCCCATTAAGTCCCAGTTTGGCCGATGTATGAAGAGGGAAAGGCTGAGGTTCAGCTTGTTTTACATGCACAACTAAATAGCCATCAGGTGGAGATGGCTCGAGGCAATAATCAACCACATATGGGAGTCAAACTGCTAACAAGGGATCTCCCAGTCCTTGTCAGCTCTCAAAGGTGATCAGTCTGTTTGTCTGTGAGTATATTGCTGTACCTGAGCATCCATGGATTTTTAAGTAATGGATCCAAGTAAGCTTTCTTAATGACAGATTATGGCTTGAAATCATGTATGGTATAAAACCCATTGTGAGATTAAACAGCCTTAATACTTTCAATATGGTAGGTAAAGAAGGTAAAAAGTTGCAGATGACCTTTTGAAATGTCTTCGTGTACAAAAGAAACAGCAAATCCCAAATCTTTGTGTGAGTTAAAGTACTGACATCAATGGGACTCCCATGGGAAGTTTTGGGAGTTTTGCCTTAGCAAGAACAGAACCACTAAGTAGGTCAAAATTTTGACTTAAAACAGGTCAGTATGTCAAAAGTCACAAAGCAAAGTCTGGGATAAAACAAAGGCCAAGGAAAATGCCCCTTCTATTAATTTTTACGAGGAGCATATTGGGCTTTTGAACTGTTCACCAACCATCTACAAAAGAAGCTATGGGCTGACTACAACAAGTAAACTTGAAAGGAGAAGACGTCCCTTTGTAGTTCACGTTTGCTGGCTTTGAAGTCACTGTGAGTCTTACCAGTGACTTCAATGGGACCAGCTTTGCACTTTTATATTAGCCATTGTTTTATCCTTACTCCTTTCAAAATTCCAGACAATAACATTTCTTTTTATTGTAATCCTGACAGAGCAATTAGGCTCCATTCCACACCTGCACCCGACTTTTTTTCTTAACACAGCATTCTTTGAGCTCCTCTTCTCTGGACAGAATTATGAGATCTGAATTAATGGTGTCTCTCTGCTCTATCCAGTGCCTCTGTTTTTCATGACCTGCTGAAGAACATGAAATTCTTCAAGGCTCGTACAGCTGATCTTTGGTTAAGACCAGCTGTAGGTTTCACCTATGTTTTTATGAGTGTGCTTAACAGAAAAAGAAAAGCTTCTTTTTATCGGGGTAATTAAGCAATAACAGAATGACAGAACATGGATTAAAGTGTAATCATTCACAGGTGCATTCATAGTGTGTTTTTAGTCACTAGTTCAGAAGCTGAATCACATTCCCAGTGTAAAAAGCTATGAATTACTGACTCATAATTTAAAAATTTGAAAGCATTTTTGAAATAAAACATTTTCTTTCTGTCTTTAATATCTAAACCAGATACATACAGACCACAAATACTTTCTGAGAAAACATGAGATTCTCATCCCTCCAAGTCACCTCCAATCTCCCATCTTTTTAGTGTTGAATGTGCAAGCCTGTGTAGTAGTGAACTGCTCTACACAGTCCACTGTGCCCAGCAATACTCCTGTCCGGCTCTGGGCTACAACTGGACCAGCCCCTGCTCCCTTTGCGGCACGTGATTGAGGAAAGGTACCCAGAAGAAATCATTTCTCCCAATGTTTGCCTGTACATCCCCCTCCTCTCACTTATCTGGGGGGAAGCTGAATGCCAAACAACAGATCCAATGAGGAAACGCTGGGTGCTTCCAAAACCTGCAGCCGTGCCACCACCCCTGGGAGTTCATCCATGGGGAGGATGAGGAGAGCCCAGTGCAGAGCTCACCTCAGCTCTAGCTGAAATGACCCCCGGCTCTTCAAAGCACCGTTGGGCTGCGGGGTGGTATAAATAATGGCACCAGATGTGCACCATAAAGAGTAGTGAGGAATTTTTATGAGATATTCTGTTTCACAAAGCTGCTGCACAGAGGGATTCTGCAACACAGAGCGGCTTGTTTGGGAAGGGTAACTAATGGGATTAGTACCACTTACTCCCCGTCTTCTTATGTGATTTATATTTTACTAAGCACTTCCAAGCCGTGGCTTTCTCACTGATTGCTCCATGGTTTCACCCTGCAGCAGTGGCAGTAGAGCCCCAGAGAGGAATACACCCTGTGGAGCTAGACCTCATACGAGACTCAGACACAAATAACATGGTGTTTTTCTTTCAGCAAAAAAATCTCCATGACAAGAAACGGCACCAGTGATTTCAAAAGACAAAGATTTTTTTCCGAGCTTTCTATAACGTTCGTTACAGGACAAGACCACAGGATTCATTTATTTACCCTTTTTTGCCACCAACTAAAATGTCTAATTAAATCAAAATGAATGGCTGTTGTCCTTTGAAATATTTATGATTCAAACTAATGTGGCCAAGGAAGGGGNTTGTCCGGTTATTTATTAAGGGCTTGATCCTGCCACAGAATCTGTTATATTTATCTAAGTGCCTGTACCATACTCTCCTTTTTGTGAGTAAATCTTAACATGACCCATGTGCACAGAACTGTGCACTAAAGTACCAGGCAAGGTGGTGTAAATGTATGCTTATAGTTTTTCTGTTTCATTAAACAGAGAACACAACAAAATTCCAATGCGGAATCTACAGACTTCAAGCTATTTACTGGATGGTACACAAACAGAGACATATATACAGGAGGAGCTACTTGCCATCAACACAGGAAGGTCTGTTTCTTGTAGTCCCAGCCACTTTCCCAGGTAGACAGGAGCATTTTACTGTTTGTGATCTTTCCTCAATTCGATTCTTATTACAGCATCTGTGTGCTGCTATAACTTCACACGTTCCTCCTTCTGGCAAAAAAAAAAGAAAAGAAAAAAAAAAAAAGAAAAAGAGAATATTGACACTCTGATTAGGAAGAGCAGCAGCGGCTAATCAAAGCACCCGGCGTGCTCCTGTCTGGGTCCCTGCACAGCTTCTGTACAGGTGGGATTACAACGTCGTTTCTCCCATTACGCGTGCTCCTGAGCAAGCCAGGTGCTGCTGTACTTCAGTTTTAATAGGAAATGCAGATAAATGTCTCTCTACAGTAGATATAGCTTGCCTGTCTTATATTAGAAGATTCTCTGACATCAGCAGAATTTTTGGCCTAAAATATAACTGTGTCAGGGTCTGTGCCTGAAGCAATTTAGGTAACATCCTCCAGTAAACATGCAACAACGGTTGGCTGATTTTATGCTTGTAATATTGGAGGCTTCTTCCCCCAAATATTCTCTCATAACAAGGACAGGGGCTAAGGGAATCCATCAAAACCCAAGCTTTTTCTCCAAATATTTGATTCTGTGCCAGTACTCAGCCCTTAGGGGATGACAATCAGCCTCTCCAAATCACAGGATGGTCCAACAGCACTTCGCTTTGCTACCGCGCTCCCTAAATCGGCAGTTTTAAGGCAGGAAACCTTCGCATTGTGTGCAAGATCACCAGGCTTAATTTGTCTTCTCCCTAATTGTTCTTTATGAACATTTGCAATAGTTTGATTAGGTGGAGAACACAAAGGAGGGACAGACAGATAGATGGTGGCTTAGGGTTTGTGAATATTTGGTGTTTGTGGCATATGCTATGCACAGAAATGAAGCATCAAGTGTATTATTCCCATTCACCTTCGCAGTGCAGTGCAAGGAGATGAGACACGATAGTGGGCTAATGCACTGCCCAAATAATTTCTCGACTCCTCAGTTCAGGTTGTATTTAGCTCATAATCACCAAGTATTTAATCGTGCCAGTCTGTTCCCCACAGATATTTGGCTACTTTATGAAACTGCGCCATAAATTGGACAGGTTTTGTTTAAACTCGGTACAAAACATTGTGCACAGCCTACTAAAGGGCAGAGTGTGTAAGAAGGTTTGCTAAAAAAACATTATTACTTTATGCCACTATGAAATGGTAACTGTGCATTGCTTTTACTATAGCATAAAAAGCATTATTCCCGTCTTTGGCTTTCATTCTTCTTTTTGAAACAACTTTGGGAGGTTATGAACATTACATTAACCCTGCAGCCAGGTAGGAGAATAAGCAGTGTGGAGATGCTGATCCATGTCTGGCTGTGAACAAGGGATTTTGGAAGAGGTCTGGGAGTCCAGGGGCATGTCCCTGCTCAGGAGTGAGTCCTGTTACTTGGTGATTCTACAAATGTGATATTTCTGTAGTGAAGCGCTGGGGTAGGCGGGCAGGGAGGAATTCTCCCTTGACTATATGTTGTTAAGGTCATATGGTGATGTGCCATCAGGTGTACCCACAGTATCAAGTTTTACAACAACTACCACTGAAGAGGGACTCCACAAAGTGTGGAAATGGTTCATAATATTAAATTTTCAAACCACTGACCTTCCAGGGTGAGTCAGTGTATGAAAGCCGGTGAACGTCCATTAGTGTAAACGAGCTTAGGTTGCATGGTCATGGGGTTAAGCACTGATGAGTTTGCAAGCCTGAGACAAGACTAACTCTGCACTAAATATTTAACTCATCTGGAGAGAAATGCTGCTTCATGTATTAGTTATTAGGTGCATTTGGGCTGCTGACACAAGCTTTTTGAAAGCCAATAGGTGCCACAGAAGAGAGATCCCGACAATTCAGAAAGCCATCATCTGACAAATGGTCTTTGAAGTGTCTCTTAGGAGTCGGAGGAATTGTGACAATCAACTCAGCCCCAAATGCTTGTATTTTTCTGTGAAGTAATTCTTCAGATATACTCCCTGTTCCCCCATCCAAATCATACTGAAAGCAAAGAAAAGATTCTCATTGGTTTAATTTGTCTTATGGTCATGCCCTAAGAGAAGAAAGATTTGTGATTTTATCGATTGCAACCTCAACAATAAAGTTAATGTATGCAGTAATAAGCATTTCTAATTTTAGACTACATAGACTGTGTGGTAAATATCTGTGAATACGCTAAATGCTTAATTTTCTCTATTAATTTGCTGTATGACTACTAATAACCACATGAGCTAGTCTTGCTTATTTGGTTATCTATTCAAAATAATGTGTTGTGGTGGATGAGCTTTATAACAATTTTAATTGTTGCAGCAGCAATAAAGAATTTAACTCAAAGTATATAGTTGTTTAGGAGTGGCAAAACACAATGAAACTATAAAAGCAATAAAAACCACACTTTTTTTACCACTAGACAGTTAAGTACATTAACCGGAACTTTTATCTGCATGGACTGTAACTGTAAAGCAAATAATAATAATAACAATAACAAAAAGAATCTTCCCAGTACTGACACAGACGAAAAAATTCATCTCATGGAGAAAGTTATGCATGTTACCCACCCTGTTTTCCTGGAAAAATTGTTATATGGAATCAGATTTTTCCATTAAAGCACTTTTAGCCTAGGAATGATTAGTGGATAGCATTACATGCAATGTGTTTTGCTGGTATATATTTTACCTACCACACATATACATGTTAGACTTTTTAAAAGCCATATACAAAATGGGAATAGATAGAGGTACCCAGATAATTACAAACAGACACAGTGAGACTAGGAAAAAAAACTCACTGAAAAAGCACACTCTTGATCACGTTATTCACAGAGATATATATAGCACAAATATACTGGGGGGTAGGGGTTTCAGCTTAAATCTCTATTTCAGCTGTACAAATGAGGAAACAAGTTAGAGCAGGGAGAGGAACATGAGTCAGTCTTCAGTTTCCACTGAAAAAAAATTAACATGTTCAGATATATATGTGAAGTACCTTTTTATTCTGTGATTCTTAATTTTTACTTCCAACTTTTTTTGGGGGGAGGGGTGGGGTGGGCAGTGCCGGGAGATGAGGGGGGAGGAGGGAGACTGCCAAGAAATGCTTTAATACCAATATCTGAGGACTTCTGGTCCCGAGCCAGTGATTTTTTTCTCAGTGGTTCTAGATTATGGGAAGACCTGGCAAGATGTTAACAGTGCTGAGAGTCCTGAAAAATGTGAATTATTGACTTGATAGGCTGTGAGTGCCGCTAAAGTTTAAATCCTTGTCACAAAGAACAGAAATGTCTTTTTTTTTTTGAATTTTATGGTCGACTGAGCTAAGGTAGCTTCTGCCTTTGTTTCCACAATAACAGCCTCATCCAACTCATTGAAGTCAATAGCGGATTTGCCATTGATCTTAAAAGAAGAGGGAAGGGCCTTAAAATCCTCTAAGTAAGTGTCTTCTGAATGTTTTGTTGACAGTTACATTTCATGTAGTGGCTGCTATATCCAGCTGGTAAGAAAGATAGCTTACGTTTTTTTTAATTCCCTCCTGCCCCAAGAAAATAAGAAAAAAGATTAGAAATTAAATAGGAACTTGCAAATCAGGAATAGCTTTGCTGTTTCTTCGAGAAGCTCCAGAGATGAATGGAAATGTCCTAACATGACTTATATCCTCTTCACACCAAACTTGGTAGTAAGAACAGCTGACTCTTCCTGAGCGCTCAGTTCACAGGATGCCCTGAACTTTGCATGAAGGAAATGTGGCAAGAGGGACAGAATTGATTGCTGGGAAGGATGCTGGGCTGTTGAAGATGGCAACTGTCTGTGGCATTACAACTCTGCTTGTATTTCCTAGCCTTCTGGGAGTCTTTGTTCTGCAGGGGCTTAAAATACCAAACAGTAGAAATTGTACATCATTCTTACTGTAGAAGAGGGACAACTGTTTGTTACTGCTGCAAATGGTTTAATTCTAATTGGAGGACACTAAACTCCTGAAAACATATTTATTTTTGCCTCTGTTATAAAGCCACCTTGAGTTTACACACCGCAGAGTGAAATATTTTATCATAAGTATGAGCCTACTGTGGGTGGTGTGATTTAAAATATCTAATCACCTATAGGGGTTGAGTGCATGACTGCCAGAAGCCAAAAAGCCATCTTCTCGTCACCTCTGGTTTTTATATCTCTAGCTGAGAGGTAATAATAAAAGCATATTTTGCACTTCAAAATTATAACTTGCCTCTGTATTCTAGCCAAGCCTGAACTTATCAGTAAACAAACATAAAAAAGGCAAACAGCACTACTGATTTGTGTTATACATTGTGGAAGTCATTAACTATGACTCAGGTAGCAAACCTTATACGTTCTCTCTTTGACAGTGATGACAATTTAATAGTATTTGACTCTGCTGAGTTACGTGGAGCATCCTGCAGCAATGAGAGAGGTTGTTTATCAAAATGATAAACATGTTTTCATTTCCTCCTTGGCTGCATGTATGTGATCAGAAGTCTAAGGCCATCAAGAATTCACTTATTCTGGCCACCAGGCAGACATTAAGCTATTCAGGACCATCTGTGCTTGAAATGAGTTCCACTTAATGGACCTTCCCAGGGCAGGTCAGTCATAATGAATGCACGTGTGCATGAATGCATGAGCAAAGCGCCGCTTAGGTGAGACTTCTCGGGTTGTTTGGCGGAGGCACAGCCGGTTGATAGATAAGATATGCCTTTCTTTTTGGGGTCATACGCCCAGTGATTTTAGAATTCAGATCCTCTGTTACATTTGCTTCTATCTCATTGTCAATGCACCACGCAACCTAATCCAGTTGAAGGTTGTTATAAGAACTCGTTCATGTTACTCACAAAAAATAGTGATATCCAAACAACTTTATAGGCTTTGCTGGTCATATTCTGCCCTCTGTTACACCATAAGCAGCCCACCATGGGAGTGTGAGCAGAGGAAATCACGCAGACCAATTCTATCAACATTTCCAGAGAGTCCATTAGAACTCTTACAGGTTTTCCTAGCTCTGTTTATTTATAGAGCCTCAGATAGACAGTCTATGTTCCAGTGTTGTCATCCCGTTTGGGGTCATATACCCAGTGACGTTATTGTGATAAATGCTTAAGTATGTGCAGATGTTGCTAGACCTAGGAGATCACAGAAAACTTTAAAGAGAATTGAAGTTCTTAAGACTTCAAGCAAATGTTTAACAACATGACAGTAAAAAAATTCTTCAGATGCTTGAAGACTTTCTGAAAATGCACCTACAGAAACTAACGGGTAAAAAAATTTGCGCCCTTGCCACCTCATGTCTTTATATAAACATCCTAGAGAAAGAAAAGGCAACCCCGTGATAGCCATTTTCACATTTGCTAAAAAGAATTCAGATTTGGGGGCTGCAGTTTGAAGAGTTTGCAGTTTGAATAAGCTTTGGAAACTTCCCAGGTGTAATTAATACATTCATAAGCTTTAATCAAAATGTTTATGCCAGCTAATGTGCCAGAACTACAGACTACATTGCACTCAGGGGAAAATACTATACTTTAAGAAATAATAAGCCACTACTAAGTTACTTAAAAAATAAGATTTTTGCTTCTGACTGGAATAGGTAACAGATGGAAAAACAAAGTCCCATGCTACTCCACAAGCCACTTCATAAGTGAACAAATAAAAGACTTCTCACAGCCACAGTGCAATTACACTCCAATTTTTGTTTTACATGTAATTCTCTGACATTCTGTACCTGCTCCAGAAGGAAAAGGATCAAGCCTACAGAATGCATTTTTGCACAGAGAGGAGTGTGCATTCCTGCGCATGGAGAGTGACAATGTGCAGAGCAATCAGACCGGGCTTAGGGTTTTTACTCATTTTTATGAGGTTGAGGCTAGCGGTGCCCCAGCTGCCAGAGGGCCATCAGTTCCAATGAAGTTACAAAACTGCTGAATTTGGCCCATGAACTTTAAGTAGTACAAAGGTGCTACCAAAAAATGGACCTGAGTATAAAAAGTTAGCATTAAGTCATAGTTAATTCTTTCTCATTATGATAACTGATATAAATAGATTCATGGGGTACTCATTATATATGGAGTTAAAATGATCGTGGGAATTTGTAATGAACCGCACATGCTCTGCAAGCCTCCTGGTTATATACCGGATTTTTTTTGCCCAGTGGATCAGGATAGACTGCAGTGGTCTGTTTCCTAAATTTATATTTATATTTTCATTAATATTCAGTATTTTCATTGTTCATTATGTGGGATATATATTATTTTCAGTTTGGGAAGGCTCTATGCAACTGCAGCAACATAAGCGATTCCCGCTGTGGGTCATTAAGTTTTAGGTTGGGATATTATTTTCTCGAATGTTGTTGCTATGAAAGGGTTCTGGAGACATCAGGGTATCTCCTCTAAAGAAAATGCTTTTTGTTTACAAAAGACCAGAACAAGTATTTCCATGAGCGTGGCAGGTGAAATTTGGTTTCCTGCGGATTTGCATCTTGCATTTCAAACTCCTACTGAAGCTTCTTCTGATGCCCAGGTCACTTGAAAGAGTACTCGTGGAGCTCACAGCTCAGTCATGAGCCCACAGGACTCCTTCCTGGTGAGTGGTGCAACATTCCTGTTCGGTCCTGGCCCCGATTCCTGTATCACTGATACAATGACCCTATTTCTAGTAAGACCAGAAATGTTATCGTCTTGGTTTGTGTTGACCCATGGCAGACACGGTCAGAGTCCAGAGAAGAACTGCTGGACAAAGCAGTTCAGCTACAGATGGAAATTAATTTCATACTAAGCCAAAGTTTTGATAGATTCTGGAGTCAGAATTCAAAAGCTGAGGGGCAAGGCGCATTCAGCACAGGCATCTCTGGTCATTTATGGTTCTATAAGCTAATTTTCTAAGACCAGTTTTGACAGAAAAGGCCATTTCCATGAAATCAAACTCTTCTACAAAAATCCATAAGAAAAGAATTTCTAGAGGAAAACAATATCTTTAAAATATTTTGTTCAGCAGAATGTTAATATTTCATTTGAATACTAACTCTTTTTTTTTTTTTTTAATTTTATTTCCCATTCAGTATAATAGGGGAAGCAGGGATATGCAAAGCTCTAATTAGCACATGGATTTGTAGTCTTTTACAACTTTCTACTAATGCTCCCTACCATCAGCCACAGGAGGCTTTTTATCTGAGAGATTTACAGATTCTTGTACTTACACACAGAATAGACTCTGATCCTCAAGAACTGGTTTACTTGCAGAAATTAAAAATAAGTATTTTTTGTAAAGGAGAAATGGCACGGATTCTAGTCTTGAATTCACAAAGAAAACCCAGAGCATGCCAGTGTATGAGGTGTGGGTGGATCTAGGGCAGGCTTATGGATTTCCATATCAAACCAATATACACACTAGAGAATAGGCCTTTCTACTAGAGCCTTGCAAATTGATCTCCTGAGAAATTTGCACAGGACCTTATTCTTATGCATATTAAAAAAAAAAAATCTCTTAAAGATGAATCAAAGGAAAAATGGTACCCAGAAAAACAAGGCAGTCTTCTAGCAACTACTGCCTCTGGCACATTGCATCTCAAATGGCAGCGCAACAACCAGCTCGGCTGAGGGATTCAAGAGGACAACAGGGCAAGAGTGGCTGGAGAGGAATGCTGATGAGGAATTTGCTTCTAGCTGTTATTGAAGCAGAGTTACGGGTAGTTTTAATTATGATTTTGCATGCACGTGTACAGTATACACAAACACAAAAATGACAGAGTTGATGAGAAAATCCCGCCTGGCGTGTGTGTGTGTGACATCCCTGACAGACAGCAGAGCCAAAGCCATCAGGCAGAGCTGCCTGCAGAGGACCATACACATACCCTGTACATTTGATTGCTTTTTTTGTCACAGGGAGTATTGAAAGTGAATTGTAATAGGGACTATTAGCATTCATGTATTGACGAACTACAAAAAGCAGATATGTAACCCACGAGGCAGCCAAGAATCCAATGTTCTCTTAGTGGGGATCTTCAGTCTTTTAATGAGATTTTTTTTACTTCAAAGGGAGATCAACTTACAGCAACTTTGAGAAATGGAGGTTAGAAATTAGAAGTTTTAGTGGGTTTTACAGCTCTGGAATGCCATTAAGAGATGTACGTGAAGAGGCAGGACTTCGAAAATTCAGAAAGAGAAGAATGTTCTTTTTGAGAAATAACTGAAGTTCCATATCAAAAAGTAATAGGCATTGACTCTAAATTTCATTGACTTTCAGTGAGATACGACATTCCTAAAGGTCTATATCACTTGTAAATGGGATTTCTTGGTCTAGATGATGTAGAACTAGTAAGGCTGAGCATAAAATCCAGAAGTATCTTCAAAAAAATCTTGCCCTTAGTCATTTGAGTGGTTTGGAAAATTTAATATTTGATTTGTCAGAGAGGATAAAAAAAAACAGTTTGAGCAAAATAGGTGTAATATGCCTGCACCGAAGCAGTGCTCCTCCTATAACTTAAACTGCAGGCAGCAGTATAAAACTAGAGATTAAAAAGACCTACTATGCTATTCTGATCATTGCTTTGCAGCTGCACAATTCTTCCCCAGAACAAATTTTCTAGGTAACAAAGCTGTGGAGAAATGAACATTTCTGCCGCTGAACAGAAATGAACATTTCCAATATTGGCACCTCTAGTTCCTTACCAGAGCACGGTGAAAATCCAAAGTGGAATTAGGCCTTGAAAATATCCTAACAACAAAATTTGGGTGAACCACAGAATATTGTTCCTGGGGCCTCAAAATGGTCTTCTCCTAAATGCTGCCAGCAAAAGGCATCCAAAGAATGGATGTTAAGTTAAATGGAAGGCACATAATGAAAGAAAGATAGGATAGCTCTCTTTTCAGATGGAATAATTAAACTGATAAGAAATATGTGATTTAGGCACAGCTGCTGATGAGAAAAGAATATAGAAGCGTGCATGCAAAGTAGTTACTAAGAAAGGATTTAGAAATTATTCTATGTCAACCATGCGAGCACTGTTTGGTCCTGCCAGAGTCTCGCTCTTGCCCAACAGGCTTTCCCCGTGCACCTTGATGTTTCCAGATCTCTCAAGCTGTCTAATCCTTTTATTAAATGCCTTTATCCTCAGCCTACTCTCCAAATTGGGAAACATTATTACTTTTCCCATCGACCTCAAAAGAGACCCAAAATTGCTTATTAGACTCATAACATAACCTTTATTGTTTCACATGATACACTAAAATCTCACACTTTTAGGATTTCTGTTAAATATTCATAAATAAGTCTACTGATTACAAAGAAGATCAGCAATAACCAACTTTACAATCCAGGCTTTCAGTTGAGACAAAATGATGGAAAAGCAGAACGGTGCTGTTCTATACAGTTTGCCTTTTGAGACGATTGCTGCAGATAAATTCATCCCCAGATAATTTTATCCACTAAGGTGATTAGCCCATGGAGAGTCTGTGATGAGTTTACGGAGCAGAGTAACATAGTTTATGGTAATACTCTTGTCATGCTTTATAAATGCGTGAGGAGGTTTTTATGAAGTAGTTAGATAAGGGCTGGTGAAAGTAATGTGATCCATAAAGAATGTAGAGTGATGAAGGGCTAGGCTTGCAGAGATACTATAGACAGACTGATATAGAGAATTATATCCAGTGCAGAAGCCGCATTAATCTTCTGAAGAACGGCAATAAATAAAATAACAAGGAGGAACGGGACTAAAAGAATTTGGCCAATGTATAAAACTGAGATGTTAGGGTGGGATCAATGTGAAGATGTTTTGAATGGGATCTCTTACAGATGGGTTGTCTTGCTACAGTGGCAGTAACATTTCCATCAATGGGGGTGCCACGTGTTACAAAATCCACAAAAGGGAAAACAAAGGCCCGTGAGTTACAGCATATGTAATGAAAATGTCACTGTACAGGTGCTGTGTGCCATGAGCAGCAGCAGTAAATTCTATACTCTGCTGCAGCTAAGCAATGTCAAGCAATCATTTCTCAGGCGTTTTCAGTGGACAAGTGTGCACGTTATGCCACCCCATATATTCCTAGACTCACTCACACCATGACCACCAGCAGCTGCTCCTACATTTCGGTAGAAAACGATACCTTTGCCAGGAACTGACTGTACAATGGTACAGAAGGACAGAGGATGGATGCAAAGGAACACAAGCAATCAGTTGTTTTTGCATGGAAAGCATTTTACACTACATAGATTACCCACAGCAGAAGAACCTGGTATTCTCCAGCCTAAGGAATTTATAGCACACTCATTACTGAACTTTATTTAGCTTCAAGCACAGTCAAACACTTCAGTGTTACAGACTGGATATGTGAACGGCAATATTTTAATTTTCAGGCTACTATACTGTGGTTATAAATTAACGAGTTAAAAAAAGTCTCCATCAGAGTAATCTATTTCATCCAGACCCAAGCATGATCAAGCTGTTTTACTACTGGTCAGGACCAAACTACACCTGAGGAAGAGGGAGGGAAGCTGAGGATGACGTGGGATTCAGACCTTACTGTTCTCAAAATTTAACACTTCATTGTGGCCGCTTCTATGGGAAGCCTTAGTGGAAGGGTGGTTGCCTCCTCCTCACCAAAATTTTAAGGGAGAGGACGATGGCAATATTTTATTTCATGATAACTTTTGGTTCCTCTTATTTTCTTCTTTTTGTTTGGTTTCGCTGACATTCATCTCAAACAAAACAAGTCTGACTGATTTTCTCTTTTTCCAAGCTACCTAAACGCTCCCAAGACCTCCTTTCTCCTACATTTTCCCACAGTCACTATCCTGAGCTGCCTTTTTTTTTCCACGAGTCTCCATGTTTTGATGTCTCTCTCCTCCCTGTTTCTGTTGATGAGCAATATTTTATTTCCTGTCACCTTGATTTGCTCTGTCTTTCCGCTCCAGCTCTCAGCATACAATTCTAACCATGATTTATTCTGGTTCCCTTCTCTCTCTCTATTTTTACCTTTTTTGTAACTGCATTGAATGTTTCTCTCTTTGACAATTTCTTTCTCGTCTCTCTTGAAACTCCTGGTGAACAACACAATGCAGTACTACCTCCTAATAATTGATCATCTGGCTCCTGCTCAGATTTGTACTGCTTCTTTGAATACATGTGCAATTCAGTTCACTCTGTTCCCTTATTATATGAATAAAAAGGACTGCATACTTGGGTGGAAATACATGAAGTCTAGTGAGCAAATAATTTCCTACTTTGAAAGCAACGTGTGATACATTACAGCACAGGCTTGAAATTCATATTAATTTATTTTTTATTAGTTAAACAGTAGCGGTGTGCTGGGAGCTGTGTAGTTAGCAGAACCAAACAGGCCAGGCAGAAAATATGTTTATTTTTCTCTCTCCTGTTTACCCTTGGTAAGGATCAGTCTTCATCCAAATACTATCTCTGAGAATTTGAAGCAGGCTTTTTAACATTAAAGTTGGTTTTTAAACAGATTTTTTTTTTTTAATTGACACTTCACTGGCAAACATCAATAAATTTCAATTCAACATGAAATCCCTATGTCTCAGCAGGGGGTTATAATACATGTAACTCAACTACTTTTAGCTAATGATTTCCAGTTTCTTTCCTGTATAGTACTACAGCAAAGAAATGTTATGACATACTCATACCCTCATCATAAAGCGGTAAGTATCTTGAAAGCTGAAGTCCACGAAGAGAAGGAAATTGGAAATTACTTGAACTATGTCTCTTAGGATCACAAAGCAGCCATTTTACATTAAAACAAATCAACTTTTAGTCCAAATAAACCAAACCATATATTTCAAGGCAATCATGCAAAAAAAAAAAAAAATAGATGCATGTCCTTATGCGTGTACTGCAACTTCCCAAGGAAAAGCAGCTAGTCTACCGTGCTGCAGATGCTGTGCCAATTGCCACACTGCATGCAAAGGGTTCTCCTTCCCTCAGTTCTTCTCAGTCTAGTCCTGATACACATCCAGCTTTCTCAGCTTTTGAGCTAGTTGGAAAAACATCCTTTAATTCAACCCCAAATGTTTTGCTTCGGATAGCTCAGGTTTAACTGCCATCCCCATGGGGTTCATGTGCATCCAGGGTGAGCCTCATCAAAGACACTACCCTAATGCTCTGAACCATCAGTTCAGCTACCTGAATTTCCAATCTTGAAAGTTTTGGATAATTTTGGATCTAAACTGGGCTGTCATTACAAATAAAAAAATGAGAAATATCTGCAAGCTAGAAATAGGGCATCTCTGCCAACTCTTTCTAATAGAGCGCTGGAAATTAGAAGCAGAAGAGGTCATCTTGCCCAGTCCTTTCCCAGTATCAAAATGTTTCCCTCTGCACACTCATGGGCATCTTGCTCAATTTAATTTCACATTATTTAAGCAATTGGGCTTCTGCTGGTGCAACAGGGGATCCTTTGAAGATACCATTTGAGCATTTAATGGGATCTACCATTGGGCCGAACAGCAAAAAAATGTTCTGTGTTTTCTTTTGCTCAGTTTTCCTCATTAACCCTAATTGTAATGCTATGACCAACTGAACACAACTATTCCCTGTCCTATGTTTACAGATGTCAGATACGTTTTAGATGGTCATCACATCCCCCATCATCATTATCACCACTTAGCCAAGCTGTGCATTTGCTGCTTCTCTTCATCTTTCTTCATAAGCCTGCCTCCATCACCTTAATTATGTCTATAGCTCTTTTCTGCATCATTGACATCACTGGTACTGATGTTTTTAAGCTTCCACTATATAACAATAACATTATTATTAACAGTGATAGAAATTCTGTGCTCTTAAGTTGATGACTATAATTATCTCAATTTAAGAGAGGAAATCTGCCCTATTTTCCCAACCCAGCATTTATCTCTAGTCTGCTCTTCAGTACTGATAACGAAAACATAGACAACCAACGCGAGTTACTCAAGTTTCAAAAATATTTGAGCATCAGTGTATAAACTACCAGATCCACAGGCATTTATCTATTACTGCTTGGGCACATAGGCACTACAGAGATAGGCAAGGAATGAAAAACAAGAGATAGATAGAAACAGAGACAGATGCTATGTAATAGAAAATCTAGCCAACAGTCTGAACGTGTAAGAGGAATGCCATATCTAATTGAAATGGCGCTCTGCGCTTTCCAGCAGTGTTCTCAACAAGGAGAGAGACTATTACCTCCTGCTCTTTGAGAAAATGCCATCGCTTTCCTATTTTTTTCATCCCCACTGTAGCAGCTAGCAATTTTCCAGCATTAATACTTGAATACTTCTTTTCCCCAGATATATTAGTTGACATTTTTCTAGTTCCAGTCACATTATTTCCTGGGCCTACAAATTTTTCTGATCTTTTTTATTATGAGTCTTGGACTTTGGTGACATGTGTCATAACACATATTTTAATATCATTGGTAAATAGGCAGAGGCCTAGTTTCCGATGAGCCACTACCTGGATAGAGCAGTCCCCAGATATTTATTTTAAAACTTGAAAGTGGTGATGAAAGTGATTTTTTGCTTGGCAGAAGACTAAACTAACACTTGCAATGCCTCTATGGCCCAAAATGGAGTAAGGGGAAGAGTTTTAAGCCCAACCTGTTAAGATATCCAGCCCTGCAAAGATGTGGGTTTCCCCCTTTTTCCAAAAGATGTCTTCTCCTTACTGCTGTCACACTGCACTCTAGCAAACAGGGAATTTAGCCCTGCAACCAGGGAAGCTACTGACCACGGCCAGGGAAACTACTGACTTTCCACTGAACAAACAAAAATGTAATATCAGAAATACCTTTAAGGCAGGCTTGCTTGACAAACAGGTGTTCTCTCTGTAAGACAGTTTTCTTATTGATCTGTGCTAACATCTTGCAGAAGTGAACAATCTCATTGCCATGTCAAAGGCTAACCATCTGTGAACAAGCAATGCAGCCAGAAAAATCCATGTTGCTACAATAATAGCTTTAGGACGTGGGTCTTATTTCAATCAGCAGAAAAAGAATTCCACAGAAAACATCTAAAAAATTCTTTTTCTGACAAATTAGTGTGTCTAGAAAAATACTCTTGCTTAAACAAATTTCATCTAAATAAATTACAATAATTTACACACTCTATCAAGCAGGTAAGCTACTGAAATAATTGGAAAGTTCATTTATTCCACTTCTTCCTTTGATATTGCAATCACCTTCTCCCAGCCTCACGCATCGTAGCCCTTCTCTTATTTAGAAAGCACAATTCTCTCTGTGGGACAAATCACCTCCTCAATATCTGAATATATATGTTAATACATCCAGAATCAGATACTTCTTTTCACATCAATAAACAATATTCAGCCATACTGGAAGCAGAATTTTAGACTTAAAGTCCATTCTGAAGGTTTGATATGCAAGCACAAGAACATACTGAGAGACAGACTAGTGAATTAATGGTGCTGGAACAGAAACCTAATGGCAGGACTTCCTCAGACCAGGAGATGGTCTTGTGAGAAATTTTCTGGCTCAGTGAGACAGCACCAGGTCCTAAATAACTGTCATGTCAGAAGATGCTGAGGCTGCTGGGCACAGGTTTTGAAGGAGGGATTTAATAATCTGACTGCTCCCTTAAAAACATGAACTAGGAGCTTCCTTATATCAAGGTCATGAATTAGTATTATTATCTGCCTTCAAGAAGTTACTGGACATCTTCCAGTCTCTAAGCATTACGTGTATAGTTTTATCATTGAAAAATCTAAGATTCTGGCTAGATCTGAAAGCCTTAAACCAGCTCACTGGTTATGCTCAGGGAAGAGCCTCGTGATGTACCTACCACTGGTGGGGCACCAGGAACAACTGTGGTTCCCATCCTCCTGATGATGACTTGCAAGGAGCAAAGATGAGCACATGGTCTCTTCCACCTAGGCAAGATCAGTAAGAGCACTTGGGTGCATGTGTTTCGCTGGCACAGTTGAATACTAAAATTTTTGGCACAACTAGAACCAGTGAAGTGCAAATTTCTGTACCGTCCTGTTTACATCTGACATAATGGTGTCAGTGTAGAGGGCATGGAGCAGAAAGCAAATGGGCTTGTAACATTTGTGCTCCTGAGCTCCTGGTGCTGAGCTGCAGCAGAGGCAGAGTCAGGGAGGGAATCCTTAACCCCAAGGCTTTTCAGCTCAGTGCACAGCACAAGAGAAGGTTGGGCTGGGAAAGGGCAAAATGGGACACAGCTGCCCCAAATTTCCTATTCTCCTTCCCTGCTTTGTTCGCTCATGTTTTCATTGCAGCAATCAAAAGCCTATCATCCCCAGCCAATGTAGGCAGGCTGTCTGTGAGGTCTATTCAATTGGTGCATAAATATTCCACTGCTTGCTGCTTTCCAAACAGATCAAATCTCCGGGGCATTTGTGGTCTCCTCCCCACTATCACTATTTTGTTGACTTGTTTCAGATGAAAATTTGCACGATCTTGAAGCATTGATTCCAATTCTTTTTAACCTTGGTTGGATAAAGAAAGTATTGTAGAGACTGACAATAGAAAAAACTACAGCAGGGAGCTACAATAGAAAATAGAAAATACAGCACTGTCAGTATTTCAGCAAACTCATGGTTCTCTCTTCTTGGGCTCTTTCAACCCAAAACCTCAAACCCAACCAATTGGCAATTCTTGATGTAGATTTGCATACTTGTTTACTTTTCAAAGTAATTAGCTTTTAAAGTATTACCAGGGAGCTGAACAAATGTACCGTATAGTTCCAAAAACAATACAAGAGAAACTGTTTGCATTTGAATGAATTTACTTTGCTGGTACCATGCATGTGTCAGCCGAGTGAACACTTAATGTTGAACATTAATTATACAAACAAAAGAAATGGCACAAAGCTGTTGTCTCTGTTAGTTTTCTTCTAAGATTAATCCTTGTTTATGTTAGAGGTTTTGTGTCCTAAATAAATTACTAACTGTGACTGCTTCAAAAGGGATGATATTTAAGATGATTGAAAATATGCGCTTATCAATGCTGTAGACAAACAAGCTCTTAGTTGTTGATGCTCAACTCACTGACCCCCACTCGGTAAGAAATTCTTTTTATCATGCTGTGAATTTCATCAGATGGTCATCAGCTTCATTGACTGATTCTCTTCTGGCCAGTTATCTAACATATGGGCTTTCCAGTCAACTGCTGTTGGTTTTATGGCTTTGTTTCTGATCCTCAAGAGACAGAGAGTAAGCACTTGGGCATCAGAACAAAGCAAAAAAAGAGAAGTGTAAAATTGCACTAAAATTTATTGAAGAAATACAGATTTAGTTAAAGTGAATGTTTAAGCTAAACTCCCCAGATACTTTTGGCTGTTGATTTAAAAAAAAAAAAAGAGAGGAAAAAAAAAAGTCATTTTGGCAAAAAATGATGGCAATCATCTTTGCAAAAGATGTAAGATTGCAAATGTCAATGGCAAGAGATGAAATCAAATCTCCTGTTTTGGCCAAATTCCCTTGGGTAGGAACAAAGCAGTGTCCTAAGAAAACTCCAATCACTTCACAAAGTAGCAGGCTCCATCTAATCAAGATTATTTTCTGAGAAGTGTCATCCACTGCTCTTTGTATCAGCCCCATAAGACAGCAAGGTCTAGTTACTGGCTGCCACCCTGCAGATTTTTGAAAGCGCTCCATAGAATTAGGCTTCACTAACTTGGTTATCAAGCCATGACATCCATCATAGCCTCACTCATTGCTTCCTGATAGCAGGTGGCTTTGGTGTGTGTGCAACAGGAAACACACACTTTGAAGAGCTTAATCAGATTGTAAAAGTAATTTCCAGATGATTTAGGAACATTCACAGTCACAAAAGAGTCAACTTCTCTAGCCAGTTTCCTTCCATAAAGCCAAAGCAGACACCACTCATGCTCTTCCGTACGGTCTAAGAATCAAAACGAAGAAAAGCAAAATACAAGTATTCTGTTCCACCAGGCAAAGAAGATAGCAGTGTTAATGGGCCTCATGGAACATTACAGAATGTTCCCTCATAGAAGATGCTCAAATACTATGACAGTGAATGCCAGTATAAGCCATTAAAGAAGGGACGGGATTCTGACTTGGATAACTGCATTGCACTTAAATTCATGCTGCAGGTGAATATGCTCATCTACTCACTCCTGAAACTGCATGCAGTTTGGCTGTGTGTCACCATGTCCCACTACAGAGAAGATTGCACTGTAGCATGATTCACAATAACGTTATGTATTTCTTACTCTTTCACATGAGGTAGAACACCTACGAAGCTACTTGGCAAATGGATCTAACATATCCTGGTGTGACTTCTCAAATCAATGCAGTTTATATAAAGAACATGCTTTCTCTCTTATTTGTAGAGGTCTCAGATTTTAGTATGGAAGCCACTCCCAGAGAAGGGTTAAAATAAGGGCTTAGAATTCATTCAAAATTCACAAAGAAAATAATATAAGCTGCAAGAAAGTACATATATATCTTCAAGGGAAGGTTCATAATTCTGTTTTTAAAAAACTTTTGAAGACGCTTTTAGTCTCTCAGGAACAGTAAATGATAGTTGTAAGGGCAGCTGCTACGCATGACAGTCCACTGAGCAGCTGATCTGACATAACAGCAATTGTGCGTTTCTCAGCCTGCATACAATGTTAGCACTTAACTACTGGGAACAAGGCAATTCTCCGCTGACCCTGCTAGCTAAAAGAATAACTAAATTAAGTTTTCCCAGAGTAGCTGCTGATTTTGGGTGTCTTCTTGGAGATGTACTAAGTGACCTGAGTTTTACAAAAAGTTAAAGACAAATACGCTGAAAACTAGGCAACTTTCAGAAACTTCAATTTTGGCCCCCAAACAGTCCTCCAAAATCACTTGTTATTCTGCAAGGTGTTTGCCTTAGGTCTGACTTTATTCATAATGAAGTCAATAAACATTTGTTAACAGAACTCAGTAAATAACAATATAAAGTGAATAAAAGAGGACAAAAACTCAACCACAACTCATTAACACAACCCCCAAAGCCCCACATGAGGAGATTAGGTTTGCCCAATTGTAAAAAGTAAATATTAGACTGGTGGTGACTAATATTAGTTAAGAACAAAATTTGAATATCTCTAACAAAAATAAAAGTGACTTTCTGGAAAAGACTATTATTAGGAGTTCTGAACAAGAGGTGTGGTTTGAAATGATGTGTAATCAGAGTACTGCTACATGTTAGGGAAATACAAATTTTCACTCTGTCTTCCAGTACCAAATCCAGGAGTTATAACAGAATATGCAATGGAAGGTTCAAACAAATAATGGAGACTGTCTCACACAAGGCATATGAACTGAAAATTTTCCATGAGTTCACGAAGTAGTTAGAAAAGGAAATGGGAGAATACTCTTTTAAAGATTACTAAACACAATCCCTGAGTCACAAACTACCAAAAATTGGGAAGGTCTAGGGGCAAATGCTCCCTATTTGTTTATCACTTCTGTACTCTGCCTTAGCATGTGCTGTGACTGCTACTGGAGACAAGATACTGGATTTCTTTCCTGACCCAGTATGGTGGTTATTATATTCCCAGCAATGGTCCCAATGTCCCAGAGGTCATTTTTCTAGTCATCTGAAAATAGTAACCCATTGCAAAGTATCACCAAGTTATTTAGGACACTTATTCCTAACATAAACCATATATTGGGAATTTCATATCCCTGTGCAGGGCTTCCATTTCCATTATTTCTGTTCTTATCCAGAGCCAACCTCCTTCACGCTTCCATCTCCTGAATTCTCTTTGTACTCAAACTACATCAGTTTTGATGTGCTCTCTCAAAAAGAAGACGTGCTATGAAATGCCATCAGAAGTACACACTCAAAGTTTTATTTATTTCATTCATCATCTGACAGCCTGCCTTGCAGAGTCTTGTCCAGAGTCACTGCTACAGGACAGAACAAGAAAGGAAATGTCAAAGTTGTCATGTACATTCCCCAAATCTCCCCCAATTCTTTGATTTCTGCTGCTAGCCACTCCCTCTGCAAAACTTCTTTGTGCTTCGGCTTCAAGCTAAGGATGAATCTCCCATGCACCTGAGAAATCCTCAGAGTGTCCCAGGGTCACTGCTAAATGGCCCTTAGACATGTACAAACCTGGAACATAAAATACTGCCAAACTAGATAAGAACAATTGTCCATCATCTGTTCTGTGCTCATTCTGACAGACAGAACACAAAGGGCTTCAAAGGAACATTAAAGAAGCCCATAAATGGGACAATTACAATACAGCCTGATCACACACTTATACCCTGGGGAATAAGAGCTCCTATTCCTTTGGAAACATTTTTCAACCTATGCAAAGTCATGGTGTTCAAATGATCCAGCAAAATATCCATATTATTTTATGTCCCTGCTACTACTGGTACTCTGTGCTTTTCACATATGTTATGCATTGTACTAATAAATATTTTAAACCTGGCTCCCTACATCAGTTTCTTAAATTTCTTGAGTGTCAGCACTCATTCATTAAGACAGCTGCAAATAGGAACTTATTCTGCTGTTCCATTTCATGCCTCTTCATGAGTTTTTCTCTACTGTATGTAGTCACTGACACACCAATTTTTGCTCATATAAAGCTATTTCCTTGTCTCTCAAACCTATTCTGTGGCTCCTCTTTTAGCTTTCACTGGTGCTTTGGATTTGATGATGGAAGGGGGGATGTGAATCTGTAGACACATCTTAAATTCTCATAATGACATTCAAGAATTCAGTACTCCATCTAGTATTTCCCACTCCATTTTTCCTAGTGTGTTGGAACATGCATTTCACAAATCACCAGTTGGGCACACCTATTTCACTTTGACACTGTTTTTTCCGGTAACCAATGTTTTCATAATAAATCATCCTCTGCAGTTTCACCAGATGGGTGATTTTTCCCTCACCGCTACAAGAGCAGTAGGGCCCACGGTGACTCACCCCGGGACTACTCTAGCTCCGCTTTCTATCAATTCTTGGCCTCTTTCTGTATTTTCTTCCTATCCTCTTGGGCTTGAACTCCTGTTACGCTACTCTGCAGTCTCTGCTAGCCCCTAGAAACAATTCACCAAACATTCCCCTGGGTGCTCTTGTCTCTCTGCAGTTTACATCTTGACAACATCATCTTCCCTAGTTCTTCACTTACGTGATCCTTCATGGATCCATTATTCATTTTCAGAGCAGAATGTTGCTAAACACGTCACACATTGGATCATGTTAACTACAGCGCACAGTGAGCAGATGTTCTGCTCAGGACATGAATCAGGTCTTTGAACTGATAGTTAGGGTTTAATTAGAGTCCAGTACTGTGAGGGACATCCACAAGGACTAGCTTTAGTGCACGGACGATTAAGTGGCACTTTAAATGCCCGTCTCCTTCCATTGGATATAAAGGCAGAATAATGCCCCAAGGCTAAAATTAGCCTTTGTAATTTTTCCTCCTATGTACAGATTTTTTGTTTTATTTTTCCTGCTTTTACCAACACTGAAAATCACCTGCCATTTTGATACTCATTCGTTTAGTTTTCTTAGTCCTTGTGAAACTCTTTGTCATGTTCTCCATCACCCAAGACTGTCAACTGTATGTCTTTCTAAGTCAAGTCTCTCCACGTGCTTCATAAAAAAAAAATAAATTATGCCATACTTTTCCAGACTTGTCAGATCATTGCCCAAAAGCTTTAGTAAATCTAATTTATGGTAAACACATCTCTTAGTGCTAATTAATTAACATTAAAAATAAGATATAACTGTAACAAATATTTCTGTGTACCTCTGGAAATACTTGGAAGTAGTGTTAGCGCATTAAAGGCATTACTGAAGATAATTCCATTATTGGCACATACACACCCCTACACGTACACACACTGTTATATGAGCATTATTTCTCTTTACATTGTCTTGGCTACCCAAACATAAGGAGTCTTAATTTTAAGACTGGTCTGCATGCAGTGTGAAAGAACTTCATATTACAGCACGGACCACAAACCACAAACACTCTTTAGCAGCGGTTGTGCATGTCAGCCTGTGAAAACGCGGGATGTGCATGGACGAGGTGGGCAATTGTGCACATCAGCATCCGTCCAGGTCTGCAGCCGTCAGAGCTGAGCATGCCTGATTGTGGTCTGCGTGCACATATAAAGAGTTTTCCATGTTATACCCATAGGGCCCATTACAGAAAATCTGTGTTCATTAGGGATGAGCAGTACATTTTTCTATGTTTTTTTCAGAGCATTAAAATATGTTCCATAATATATTTTTAGCTCACTTCATTAAATACATGCACAAACATGCTCACGTCTCTATAATTCCACTAGGCTAGTCTTACAGTAATTCTGAGCAATATTAAACACTGTGTACTGCATATGTTGTATTTTACTATTGCAGCCTTGAGCTCCACAAACTTAATTGCCAGAGTGACAATATTTCAGACAGACACGAATTGAGGCCGTTGCTGGAAGGCTGTCTGTTACATCTGAAGTGGTGGAGGGCAGATATTTGACATCAGGGAGTACGTGTGGAAGTGTTAGAATTTTATTCATGGAAAGCCAATTCTGCTGAATACCATCCATGCCTACAAGGTATCGTATGTCACTAAGGGATATGTGAAGGTCTTTCTACCACACTGCTTCATTCTTGATGCCAATCATCAAAGGGCTGTTGGAGAAAAGGCAAAACGCCATCACCTCTGTATGTGGTTTTTAAAACATACTTTAGACTGTGGATAAGAGATGTTGATTCCCTTTCCCAAATACAGTAACAGGTTAATGCCCTTATGCTTGGGCCTTTTCACAAACTAGCTCCTGTCCACTTTGATTTTTCCTTTGATTGCAGCAGGTCACATGCACATCAGTTTAACTGAACAGCAACACTGACAAATATCTGTAGCACTCAGCTTCAGCTTCTCAGTGTCAAGCTAGGTGTTGCATATGGAGTGGGGAGGTATTTCTTCATTCCTGTACCTACTATTATCAAAATAATTATTGGGTGTCTAAACATAATTCACAGGTAAAACAGAAGGGAAAAGCTGTCTCTTTGATAACACGGTAGAATCAATAGCAATAATTAACTAATCAGATGGTAATAACATACAGAAGAAGTGGAACAGAAAAAGAAAAAAAACTGAAGTTCAGATTCAACAGCGTCAGGAATTTGAAGAATATAGACATTTCTATCTCTGGCTCAGCTCTCACTCACTTTGAATTTCCCCAGCTAGTCTGAGCACATGTAGCAAAATCCTCTAAAGTACCTTTCTAAGATGCTCCTCAGGAATTCATGTAGCTGTAAAGAAACCTAACTCATCAAGACAGCTCATAGTGGTAAAGTTGACAGCAGATTCGGTCCTTTTATGCCACATAAAATCTCAAGGCAAAATCCCGGTCCCAGTGAAGAAATTGGCAAATGTGGAGAGGACTTCACTCTATCTGCTTAATTACTGAAACTGAAAATTGCCTTATTTATGGAGTGTGGACTGCACAAAATTAACCTGCCTTCATTTTATCTGTGCAGCCTTTTCCCAGCCTCTGGTGAAGGATTCCAACCTCTAAATGCAAGAGTGTAAGTAGAATTTGAAAGTGAATTTTGTGGAATTGTTCCTTTCTCCCCTGTGCTGGGCTGTAAATGATTCAATTACTAGAACATCATCAAAAGTCTCTGAAGTTTATCCATCATGCTTCCTGGAATCCAGGTCTTTCCTTAATTTTGTCATACAGAAGTATGTTTGCGTATGTGTTAACCACCAAGATTGGATGGGTTTATTGTTTTAATTTTCTAGCAAAATAGTTCAAAGAAGAGAAAGGAAGGATGAAATAAAACGTCCAAAGGAACACGTAACACCAGATCAATATGTCTGGCTGTTGGAGCTGAAGAGATCCAGCCGAAAAACCTACCCTAACAAAGGCAGTGTTGCAACCCTTCACTGCTTCTAAAGCAACCCCCCAAAATAATGTGAATCAGTGCTTCCTGAAAATTTCAGTAAACCCACAGCATTCTTATGTCCTTTGCAGAAGCTTCCCTTTTAATATCAAGTGTTACCTGCCATGTAAAATATCAGTTGAATTATGCCCTGATAGTTTTTGCTTGAGTAAAATATATGATGAGGCTTTACTCTTAGTTACATTAATATTTAAACTGGAGTAGATTTGGTGCCTACTCTTAACTATAAGCAAGGGTAGAATGAATAAATCAATGCTATGTGGCCATTAAGGGATGCCTCCTCCCACAGTATGTGGATTCCTTTTGCGTGATGAATTTCTACTCTGCATCAGTAAAATGTTACACAGGAACAACAGAAACACCACCATGGCTGATGTATGAATCCCTAATAATTTGATTTCAAAAGTATAAAGTAATGTCCAAGCCTATGGAAATCATTACAGAAGCAAATACATTATTGTTTTCATTGAAGCATGATAAAACTTTTTTTCTCCCTCTTTCATTACATTGTCAACATATTAATGTGTTGTACACTAGTTTCTTGTTCAGCATAACCCAGTAAAATTTACACATAAATCAGTCTTTTAAACATCTTTGTGTCTTAGTATGATGGCAAACTGTGAATTTAAACTGTTGCATATGTCATATTTATTTGTACAGGATGTATTTCAAGTGACTAACTAGAGCAATATTAGTAATACAAATTTAGCAGATTCTCAGGCTGCTGAGTAAGCCATTGTATCACAGCGCAAATCTACCGAGTAAATAATGAAGCAAGTTTTGCCCTATTTCTTCCAGCTGCAGACCCTTTTGTCTCTCAATACTTATCAGGTAACAATGCAAGTTGGCAACTCGTTACTGAAAGAAGTTTTGAATTAGCCATGACAATAATACCACTGAGATCCAATATCTAATGAGTCGTGTCACTTACAGCTGGAACAAAATAAAAACCAGGAGTTAACCAGACAGCAGTCAGCTCAGTCCCTGATGAGGTACACGTTCTCAGAAAAGGCATTTTAGGTGTTCAGGTGACCAGTTAATATGTTTTGATGTTTGCTTTCCACTCCCACAGCTTTACTATGGAACAGCTTAAACACTGTAAATAATTATGTACAAAGTATGGTTAAAGAGTGTCCTAATTATGTCCATACAGCATCCAAACTCCTTCACAACTTCCTTCATCAGACGTTACAAAACTACACAGAAGTATGGATGAAAATAAAGAACACTATCAGAACATTTATTTTTTCGACTTTGCTGAAGATATTGCAGAAAATTGAAATACTTCCAAACGGAACATAGCTTTCCTAAGAAAATTCATAGGTACCGGGTATAAAATGTTGAAACCACTTGGTCCTGCCTGATGTATTTACATATTTGGACAAAATTATACAACCATAATTCCCAAAGTTTTTTGAGTAACACATCATGAACAGCCAGGAAACTTTCTCATTAGACCCCAGACACCTAATTTTCATTAGAAATAATGCTATGGAATCATCTAGCTTTGACATTGTAGAATCATGCTCATCCCTACATGAAGGGCTCCACCACATCTCCAGTGGCTACAAGTGGTGATCACTGCTAGGGAGGAGCATTGGTAGCAGTGCGTATTCCACACTAAACCAGCACTAACTGCTTTATGAACAACCGTATCACCTCTTCCTAGTGATCTACTGTGGCCATCGTAGCACCAAGTAACTCTCCGCTATATGCTTAAATTTATTGTATTTTCTTAAAGGAGCAGTTGTTTGGCTGGCTGGAGACAGTTTTCGACCTGGATGAGTTAATAAAATAACAGTGCATCGATTTATTTGAGAAAGGTTATTGCCACAGCAAGAATGACTGGAAGTTACTTGGCAGCTTGTTTTATCTTGGAAAGAAAATAGTTTCAAAATGGACTTGATTCTTTGATTCCTGCACTTTACTTGTATGGCTGAGATTTTCCCTTTTTTACTACAAGAGTTGGGCAGTAATGCAAAATGTTTAAAAAGTGAATGTTTTTTCGGTTGGTTTCACTGTTTTCCAGCTCAAGCAAATGACTATTAAAGCTCATTTAGAACATGTCCAAAAAATAGTATTTATTATAATAACAAATAAAGAACCTTGATAATGGCTTCTACTGGGCTTGCCTCATTTATTATTTTAAGTCCAGATAAAAAGTCCTGTCTCATTACAGGTGACTGATGCCCTGTATCGCCTGGAAGGTTTCCTACAAACCTCAAACCTCCCTGCAGGACCTCCTTCTCCCTGGGCTGGGACTCTCTTTAGCTCTCAGTGTTTCCTAGCATGGGCGTGCTACTTCCCTGCTGAGTGGGTCCGCTGCTTCCCTAACCTCATAAAGTCCCTTATGAGTGGCTTCTGAAATGGTCCAGGAGGGCAAGAGATGTTGCCTCTTCCCCAAAATAAGATGTTTAATGGCAACATGCACACAACAATACAATCCCATCCCCAGGAACTTCATGAGATGATTCTGTAATTTCACTAATTAGATATTTCGGATTCAATCAACGTAATTTGTATGGTACCAGTCACTGTAGAGCCTATTCACCATACAAAATCAGAATGAGCCCTTTCATTTGTAGGAGGATTTTTGCAGATGGAGCACAACATTCAGTCATCATTCTTCCCATCACAGGTGGCAATCCCATTTTCTTAGTGACTATGCCTCTTATTCAGCAGCTGCTTTCTTGCTGTTCCTCTAATTCTTTTTTAATCTTTGCACTGTCCTACAATTGTTCCTGAATACTGATGTCTCCTCGAGTCTTGCCCCTTGAAAAGCCAGATAATGCAGCAAGTAGCTGCTATAAATGTAAAATAAAATACTTAACCACCTAATATTTGAGAAATACCAGCTCTGCTAAAGCTGAGGAAACCCATTTCAAGTCACCAAATAGCAAGTATTATTATGACTTTCGTGCAACAGTAGCCTGAATTATATTTGTTCAAAAGACCAAGTGATAGAAGATAATAAAAGGGTCATCAATTAATGCTAAATCATATTACTTATTTTCAGCTGTAAAATCCAAGACCAAGTGTAACTTCACTCCTACAATCTTTGAAAAAAGGCAAATAAAGGAGAATGAGAGAACTGTTATGTATTGACTTTGAAGCAAGGCATATTCTGTACTTAAGTGGAGATTATAATGCCATTTAAGAATATATTTGCATGTACTCAGAGTATCTCTAAAATCTGTGTACATGTGTATAAAGACATACTCATTTTTAAACATATATATGCATAAAGGTTCAGCTAGCTTAGAATTTTAAATTCAATTGTATTTTCCTCAGGAGTCCCTGACGATCTTGAAAGATATGTGCAGTTAGCAGATAGCTTCAGGTACATTCAAAAAACTGCTCTGCCTTTACCTGCTGTTATTATCAGAAAACAAGAGGAAACTGAGTGATGTCTTCTACTCTCCATCTAAAAACACCACAGGCGCTAGTAAGTGTTTTAAACTGTCATTGCTCGAATAACTTTCTTCATGTCATCTGGCATATCCTGACATTTAGTAGCTATCTGCAACTTAGATAAAAAATTGAATATACAGATCATTTTCTACAATAAAATGTCACATTTTGGTGATAATCCCAAGTCACCCAACGAATACTAACTTCACATGCATCCAGATAGTAGAAGTGATGATCTATTATGTTAATGAACTTTATCAGAGTTAATAACTCATTGGACGATTTTTCTCTTCTCTACTCTTTGAAAAATACCAAAATCAGAATCCTGAAATGGATCCATGTCTAATGTGGAACATCACAGCTGTTATTGCTTGATCTGTCTACTTGACATAGCTTCAGTGATTTACAATCTGGTCCACAAAGCTAAAATTGCCACAAACTGGATGCAGCATCTCCTGCAAAATGATTCCCTTTTCTAACACGATTTGCTGTTTCTCGTCTTTATTAGCGTCTTTTAGGTCTTTGTTTTAGCATGTCAATATATATAAAACTTACGCAGCTTATTTGGTTGTCATGTACTGTCTACATGACATTATCAACATTGTCAAGCATCTGCTGCCCAGCAGTAGCATTCTGCACATTAGATCACACAAAGCTTTTCACTGTAATGGGATCTTTGAGCTCAGGTGTAAACATTTGTATTGTAACCATTCAAACCACCCTGAAATTAACCCCTCTTTCTGTGTCATAACAGAGAAGGGAATGTTGTCGGTTTGTTTTTTTTTGTGCAACTATTTAGCATCTAGCCTGAATTCTCTTTTCCCTGGTTTGGACTGCTGTGGAAAATTCAGACTAAGCACACATTAATGCTCTCATTCTTTGGCACAGGTTGCGTTTTCTCTTTTCTCAGTCTGTTGCACAGTCCTGAGTCATGATTGCTTACTCTTGGTCTTCAATTCCCTTGTTTCTTTGTTTGATCAAAGCCCAACTGTGTCATCTACAAATGAGCTGTGGTAATTATATACAGCAAATAATGTTTTTCAAAGGTATTTTGGATACCGAAAGCAACAAGTTCTAGTGATGAAAAGACTTCGTCTATTTCAATGTTTCATTCTAATGTTGGCTCTTGCTGCTCAATGTATACACCATTATACAATTATCACCCACATGCCCCCGAATTCTCATGTATTTATTCTAGTCCTTGCTCTTTCACTCACACAAACACTTATTTGCACAAGTTCCTTCTGTAGATGCAGTAACTGCTTTGTGCAACTGCGGTAAGCAATCTTCCCTACCATCTCATTTTATGTTTAGAAATGATCGATAGCAGAGAAATTGTATCCATCTCCTGCCTGCCTGTGGCTAATGCGCAGACACACACACCTCATAGCCCTACAGACCTCATTACGCATAATTACAAAGCATGTTCCTTTGTATTACAATAAATATAGAAAGCATTCCATATTCATGTCGTTATGATATCAGGCAGGATGGAAAAAATCCTGCAGCCCTACTGAGGTGATAAAGTCAGTGGGATTTCTACTCAGTAAGAACCGAAAAAAAAGACATCAGGAATTTGTCTGATATCATTATGAGGTCCTTTCTGTATTACAAGTAAGGTGCATTATATTACCCACTGTTTTCAATTGCAGAATATTTTAGTGTTTGTCATATTACACTGCATGCTGTTTAGAGGTTCTTATTTAGCAGCTCTTACCACTTTCACATAGAAGCAATGGGACTCGGATCACGTGAAAATCTTTGAGGTATTATTAAGGTGATAAAGAATTTGAGGGGTTATTGGAAAAAATGAATTTGATGTCTTAGCTTACCACACATGGAAATGCTTATTTTTATTTCTGTTTCCAGAGGCAGAGCTCCAAAAATGTATGAACAACTTATGAGTAAGCTATTACTTATCACAGTCTTTGCATATATTAGAACAGTAAAATCAGAGGGGTGCCAAAGAAAGTCCTTGCACGCCCGTGTGGAGAGGTACACAGATGCATATACGTAGAAGCATACTACTACTTTAACTCTTCAGTTAGCTGGAAAATTCATCCTACAGTCCTAAATTGCCCTGGAAATTTGGATACATCAGATTTCAGATGAATATTTTATATTACATCTTAAAGGCTCTTCACTACAAGAAGTAAAATAATTGTTATTAAATTCTCAGCAGATTACAACGCATCTCCAGAACACAGTGCAAAGGAGAGATTGGGCCTTTGTGGTGTGCAACTTAGCACCGGGGAAGTGGATTTTCCTTTTTTGAAGGATATTTGCCTCCAGCATAATACCAATAATGGAAATAATATCAGATCATATAAAGCTGAAGCTTTTATTCTCTATAGAACTAAGGAATGATGAGCGAAGTACTCTGGGAATTTTACCCTTTAGATTAAATATTTGAGTCGTGAATGTCTGAGACAATCAGTTTCAGTTCTGAAATTACCTTGCTATCTCAAGCATAGGAAGAATAAAAGACACTTTCTGTGTTACAATTAAGACATGGAAAATCTTATTTTCAACAAGATTTTATGCTTAACACAAGGGAAGAATTTTTCTTTTTAGATAGTGCTTAGCCTTGACGTCAGCTTTTCCAGCATTTGCTAAACTTCAGCCTGTGCGTTCAAGGAACCATCTGGTCCCCCCCTCGCCCACTGCAGCCAGTTCAATAGAGAACCGCACCGTTACGTTGGAAAGCCATTCGGGAGACCTGCTCCTGCCCGCGCTGGATTGCTGTTCACAGCACTCCGCCAGCCTTCGCGATGAGGTTTCAGTTCATCAGCACAAATATCGCTCCTTTAAACCGACACCACACCTGCTCGCTGTGGCAACCATCCCTATTGCCAGGATATGCCATCGGAGCAGACGCGTAGCAGGGGGCAGTTACAACCTTTGGGGTACGTTGCAGAGACAACACTCCTACCAAATACACACAGTGCTATAGTGAAATATGGTGTAATAATATGCTTGAGAAATATATGGTACCTATTTATTTATGGACAAAATAGCTTAAAAGCTTTCAAGCTTCTCAGGTGCATGGACCTATACTGAAATTTTCCTGAGCTATTAGACTTATTGAAAATGAGAGTTTTATCAGCAGTTTCTACAGACATAGGTTCAGGGCCTCTGTTTCCTCTTTTATTTTTTTTCTAAGGTTCTCCATGCACAACCAATAAATTTTGCAGTGTAGCTGATACATTGCCTTTTTTCATTTTTTCAAGTTACCTATCATCCCTCCTGCCTCAGAACTAAATAAAGCACCTTTGTGTGCTTTTCTGTAGCACGGTACTGGCCACTGGATGGTCACATTTGAGTTTCTGCTCTGTTTGGTTACAGAGAAAGCTCCACACCTAACACCACCCAAACCTCAGCCTGGCATCTCATGAATCCCAGCCATCTCCCTACCAGGGACAGGCTGGGAAGGTCCCCATCTCAGGGCCAAAGGCTTCCTCACCCTCTTGGAAAGCATCAGGCTGGCCACCAGCATCCTGGGCAGCTCTCGGAGCCAGCAGGCACAGAGGATGCCTGGCCACCAGTGGCATCTGGGGAACCACGGTGGGGCTTTCAGAAGCATTTAGCAGCTCTCAGGTCACAGGATTAGTGATAAGCAGAGCACCTTTGATAAGGGACACATTATCGCCCCCCACACCCCATATTGGGAGCTGAGCATAATTAGAGAGCAATTTCTTTCTCTGTGTTTTACTGCAGTGTTTCAGGCTTGTGGACAGATGAGCTGCAGATATCCTAAACATTTTACCAAAGGTTACTTCCCAGAAAATTATACAAATAAGCACAGACCACGTACATATTTTTTTCATTCCACCAGCATTACTTCTGTAAGTCTGAATTTTCTCCACCTTGTAAATTTGATCTATAAAGCTTTTATGAAGTTTCTGAAGAGTTTCCATTGTCTAACACAAATGGATTATAGATACAGAGATGATCATGACAGAGGGATTACAAATGTTTGCAGAACTAATACTATTTATTCTCAGGGAGACTTTACCAAGCAAAGGAAGTAGCGTGAGCCTAGCGTGTGCGTGCATGTGTATTCAGAGGAGTACAGCATATGTATTTTCTTCACTAGAAAGAACACATTAGATGCTAGTTCTAAAGAAGTGACATAATCCCCATTTATGTTCTTTTGTTTTTGTTTTTTTTTTTTTTTACACAAAAGATTGGCATTTTGAGTAAAAATGGAACAGCACAGAGGGGATTGCCAGGTTGAGAGGGGAGAACCCAGTTCATTTCTCCAGTTCATTGACTTATGCCTCAGTAAATATGCTTGTTCAACAGCGTTTACAAGGCTCAGAACTGAAACAGCTGGATGAAATCCTGTGACCTATATTATACAAGAGAATGGAACACATAATTCTAGTGACACTTTCTGACCTTAAAAATCTTTGAGTGAATGGAATAACTCTGTAAAAAAAGGAGGTTTCACACATCTTTGAAATGCTGAGTCCGTGAACCTTGAAAGGATTAATTCTATGTATTCCCTTTTTTAGCTTATTTCCCTTTTTCCATTGTTCAGATGTTAGACGTTCATATACATAGCAGATAAAGCCTAGAATTTGATGTAATTACATCACTGCCTAATTCATTTGGGTCAGTATATAATACAAGAAAAAACTTCAAAATACCATAAATTGCACTCATCAAAATGATAAAGCAGAGGCCATTTATTATGAAATAGGGAAAAGCGTATGAAATTTTGGCAGTAATTGGGAAAACCCACCTGAGTTACATGTACGAAACGTTGGTGTTGGCACATCTTGGTGCTGAAGGGAGACAGTTTCATAGCTCAGCTCCAAGTACAACGGACTGAGTTTCTCTTGGCCCAAAACAGGCCAACAAAGACACTCCAGTGGCTTTCAGAGCTACAAAGGGACAATATGGGCTTGTGAGGTGGAAGGCACACTATACATGGAGCTACCCAAGCTGCTTTCTGCAAAGTCACAGGGGAAAACCCATGACTATGAAGAAATTACAGAAAAATGAACAACAACATTCTTTGTATAAATTCTTCTTCAAAAGAACCGTTTGCCTCACACCAGAGGCATGGGTGAGCTCGACAATGAAAAAGAAAAAGTTGCAAAATAGGAAGAGCAGACAATTATAGTCATAAGCATCACTTGGGGACAACTAGGCTATTTTATGCTGAGGCTGACAGTGTGGAGCTTCCTCCAAAGGCTGTGCAAGAGGAAAGGCATTCCACTCATATGATTAAGCAAACTCCAAGAAAGAGAACCTTAAATCTAGTGGCACCTGAACAGAGACTAATATGGCTTGACAGAAAACTTCTAAGTGATTAGAGGACCAACCAAGTGCTCTTTAGAGGTGTAATGACCTTTGGTAGGAAGGCCAAAGACCTTCATGCAGCACTTCTTTTCTACTACTAGTCAATTGGAACTATGCAAATAGAGTAAAATGTACACTCGATTTATATATAGAACTCAAATCCTGAATAAATAAATAAATTGGACCAATCCTAGTACAGCTAGCGGAAATAAAATGAGCTTTCTGACTTTGCAGTTAGCATTTTTTTTTTATTATTTTATTTATTTTTAACAGAAAGCAAGCTGCTGGTAACATTTTCACAATTACCAGGTTTCAGGTTAAGTTACTTTCCAGAAATGGGGTACAGTCTAAGTTGGATTTGGGGTAATTAGTTGTGTATCAAGGGAGTAGCTGAAAAACTTGATCCAGATCTGTACTATTAGGTGCTGCCAGGTGTTTTAAGAGATCTCTAATTTGGAGTTCTGCCATTTTGCTAATAATAGCTAACTACCAAGAACTATACCGCTTTCACTGCTGGTGAGAAACACATATGTACATGTTCAAAAATTTCATATGAGGAATAATATAGTTTCTAGAACAGGACAAGTACTGATGGAGTGAAGAGGAAGTAGCCCCTACCCCCCAGATATTTCAGCATTTTCCGCATTCCTTAGAGTTTGCGAGATATACATTTATTACTCAGGGATTTACTAGCACAACTTTGAGCTTAAAGCTCTTGGTACCTTACAGAACTGTGCCCTATTATCCTGTGTTTTCTTAATTCTTGTACAGGTGCTGTATTACAGAGACAACTGTTCAATACAACACAAAGTCTGTTTTTCTGGATCACCTTCCTCCTATTTACTCCCACATACGTGCTACTGTAGGTGCAGTTAAAAGAAAAGGGAGACAGGAAGAATAGTGCTTTTGGTTTTCCTGCCATTTAATTATATTTCTAAATTGGATGAAAAGCAGGGAAATTATTAAGGATTTTTTTTTCCCCCAAAATTTTCCTTCCAGTTTTAGGACCAGATCTTCTCAAAGGCATGCCATAGGCAAAAAAAAAAAAAAGAAAAAAAAAAAAGAAAAAAGACATTGAATGCTTTGCCTAAGTACAAACTATGCGGGTAACTTACATATGAATACAAGTTAAGTAAAATTCAAGTTCCGTAATGTTGTTGAAAGTTATGGGTACCTGAATTAGCCTCACTGGGGGCTATTCCTCCTTATGTGCGATTAAACATCAGTTAGTTCTATGACAGTGGGAAGTGCTGCATTTAGTGGCCAAATGGAGTATATATGTATAATATAGGAAGACAGCGGAAATTCCACATCTCATTTTGCACGTGAACAGTTTAACTGAAATATTCACTACAAATACAAAAAACCACCCATCACGAGTGATGCTTGTTAGATGTGATGTCCTACCTACCAGACAAAGGGAGACACTGTGCCCAAGCACTGTATAAAATAGCCCTACGGCAGGTCCTTGACAAGCCCAAGAAAGCCATCTGCTCTCCACGCGCAGGACCTCTGCAGCTGTGCTGAAGAGATCCACTTCTCTGTGAAAAGCTATCGAGTTTTGGAAGCAAAGATCAAACAGCCCAAAGACAAGCTTCATAAAATCAAGTCAACCATGTTAGAAGCCCTTGATTTATCTAAATGGGGAAAGCTTTGTAAAATTAAGATATAGTGTACATTAATACATAATGACATCTGCTTCTGATACATGTATGATGGCTGTTTGAATAGCTCTCTTTTTGTAGGGATAGAGATAATTGTAGCTTAATGTTGAGCCAATTATTCACGAAGACACCAGGGGACTCACATTAACAACTAGTTAGCTTCCAAGTTTTCAAGTGAAAGCAAAAGATGCATTTCAACTGTTTGTCTACAAATATTCAGCAATTATACAGATATGAAGACATTCAATAACACTCAGTAGTCATGGCAACCTGCTTTCACTTTATTTGAAATGGAAATTCAAAGAGCTATTTGACTGGAGTAGTGTATGCCATTTTTTATTCTTTATTGATTTAGGAACAAGATTTTAAACTTTTGTCCTATGTTGTGAACACGTCATTACAAATATTATAACCCGGCTGTACTGATGCTTACTTTCCTATTTTCAATTTTCTTTCTATTTATATTAAGTCATTTACATTCTTACTCACTGTCTCAGTTTTACTTCGGATCTGATGGAAATGTACTAATGAATGTAGCCCTTCCACCTGTCAGCCCCTAGTTTTCCCTCCATGTACGCACACTTTCTTTCTCTTGTTTTTCTTCATCCACATACAATGAATAGCATTAAACTTTCAGATGTAAAGAACACAGCAACCGACAACTCTGTGCTGTTCTTTTGAAATTATGTTCTTGTTTTCAGCTATAACAAAATGCAGCTAATTTCAAGCTGCTTTATATTGCTTTTTATTCCAAAGTGACAGAGACGATGCGGACACAGCTTCTTGGTGCAGACAATGCCTCCTTGCATCAGGGGATGTCAGCAGCCAAGGCGGTGGTAAAGGGGTACCACATCAGCCAGACCAGGAGGACAGGAAAGGTACCAGCTACCACAATCCTACATGCTAGCCCACTACAGAAACTGTTTTAACCGCACCGGTTAACACACCAAACTGGTATAAATCTGCACTGCCGCACAACACAGATGCTTGATTTTAACCTTTTACGTACCCATTTTATACGCTAACATTTCCTCCACATATTTGGGAACAGGAACCCAACATTTGGGGACAAAGGGGTACACACACATGAATCTGACAGCGGTCATTAACGATATAATATAACAACTAGGTCTCATGAAAAACAGTGCGCTCTGAGTTTGGCTGGAACAAACACTAGTTCAGCATTATTTGGAACCCTGAGAATCCTTGGTTAGTATTGTATTGGTATTTCCAGGCTTGAAACCACTTGTCTCAGATAAACCCAGTCACACTCATTTTGCTTTCTTTCTATAAAGCTAGCAACTGCCTAGATAAAATCTGAGGGTTTTCTTCTACTTTCGTCTAAAGGATCAGCGGAGAGCCACAGCTGCTGAAGAGGGGCTGCTGTGGACTAATGAAGGAGGTTGCATGGAGAACACACGTTCGCAGATTCTACCTGTTTTGCTTCCTCGCTTAGCAGTTTTGAGGATGGGAATAATTTTTCTCCCCCACCCCCTGTGTCAGATCTGCAGGGCTTGCAAGATGGTTGTGCCTTTCTCTTTAGGAGATGTAAGGCTTTCATAGTGGGATGATCCAAGTACCTCCCACTTCAGAAGGTGCCTGGACTCCCATTTCTCGCCTGTCCTCTGCCCACCACTGTTAGTGTCCTGAACGCTTTGCAGTCTCAGTGCGGGATATTTGGACAAAACTGAAAGCACAGTGTTTAAGAGCAGTCAAAGTAGAGGGAATAGTCATCTTTTGTACCCTTACATTCCCTGAAACTACCAGCTACAAAGGTGGCTATAGGCCGATAGTGACTTCTCTCCATACAAGAAGAATTGAAACAACCATAAAGAAGCAGTTGCATAAAGTTGCAAGGCAATAAGCCAGACAGTTTTGCTAAGATCATTTCCAGGCAATGTTCCATTCCCAGTGGAGGTTTCTATTGATCTGTAGTTATTTTTGCTTGCAATCAGCCACAGACTTGAAAAACCCCCACCTCTCTTTAATAGAGCATCATCATAAAGTGCATCAAAACTAGAGAGGACCTTTTGATTACAGTGTACATCCACATGTTATTTTATTTCCTCCATCTGCCTTCTGTTTGTTTCTTTACTATTCTCTTTTTCTGTGGCTTAGAATCAATAACAGCTCTGCCAGTCAAACACTCCATTTTTGATATTTATAGCAGTTAGATGCAGGAGTTGCTGCAGGTTAGAGAGCATCAGTCCCGCAGCATCCCGCTGAAGTCAGTGGTGCTCAGTGCAGAATGGGACCTCCTCCAGTGGATACTACTGGGGACGAGGGTTTAGAGGACTGGGTGCTCAGCCGACTTTGTGCTGAAATACCACTTTGAACGACTGTCTTCTGACATGCTTGGAGCAGCCTGGGAGCCTGTGTACTGTTAGCAAAGGCAAAGGCAGAGCTTATTTGGTAGGAAACTCCACACCTGTTTGCATCCATAGGTCCTTTTTTGCTGTTGTGTTCTGTTACAAAAATGATATTGTCTACGTGAAACAAATATGTATTTGGCTTTAACCACCGCTAAATGTAGATCTTTATGAATGCAGGTTACTATAGTGACACTGGCATTGTGGGTAATTTTTTCATTATAACTGCTGCATGTTTGTATATAAACAGCTGAACTGCATTTTTTTTTACTTTAATCTAAGAAGCCACAGGAAATACTTTGATTTAAAATTTGCTGATCCAGCCTGCAACATTAAAAATGTGAGATCAGGGCGAAATCAGCATAATTCACTGCATTATTATTTTAAAACTTAAGGAAAAATGTGCTTCACAAAGCTGAAAAAAATGTTAGAATGATATACATGAGCTGGTCCACAATCCATTATGATTAAACATGTGCTTAACCATTTCACAGATTCAGATTTTAATGCCAAATGATAGGCTTCTGTTAAGCAGACCATGAATATAAAGGCTTGCTGTATGCTAGTGCTTCTGCGATACATCCAGATCTATTAAAAAGGAAATCTTCCTGCTCAAATCCAACTGTTCAGGGCTTTTTAGGGGTTTTGTTTTGGTTATTTTAATGGTGTGACCAACCACCTCAATAAAATGCTTCTTATTTTAATACACTTAAAAGAATCAATAGCAAATTACTATTTTAATATTAATTTCAAAGAAAAATGGAAGACCCAACACAATTCTTGAACTACTTCCTTTGGTAAGAGACCCTAACTTGCTATGCAAATTTTCTACCAGAAGTCATCCTGATTTCTCAATGAAGTAATCCAAGGATTCGATAAGAAGAAAAACCCAAGACAACACCCTGCACTTCCTGCAAGGGTCTAAGGAGCATCTCTGCTTTATCTGACCTGCAGCCATAACCAAAAAGCAGGGGTTGAACAGCTTTGAGCTTCCAGGAAACGTGGCACAGAATATGAGTGAGACAACTTGAAAAAGAAGATAAAGGGCATCGTTGTCTCCAGCTGGTGTCGCGTGCAGCAGGACGCAACCAGGAAGAGCGAGGAGGCTGAGAGGAAACCACAGCCTGGAAAGGGGGAAGCTCCAAGATCAGTTGGAGGAAAAAGGTGGGAGTACTGAACTCCTTTGTGTGCTGCTCTCTCAAGGACCCCTACCAAAATCAGAATGAAGCAACAACAGAAATACTAGAGTCATTTGCTATGGCCACTTTTGCTGTGCATTTTCAGCCAATAGAGACAGGAAGGCAGTAAACAGTTTCTCATGAAGGCAGACCAAGACCAGTCTATCACCAGTGCATCCATCTCAAAATAACGTAACACTGATTTCATAGTCTTCCCCTTCTAAAATCGGCATGAAGTGCAGTATAGAGCACGAAAATTGAAACCAGCTTTCCCTTGGGAACAAGCTGAGTGTTTCCAGTCCACTACAAATGTGGTTTACAAAGCCCCTGTATTAAAGGCAAGGTAGGATAATGAGGGTTGTAATATCTCTTGTAGCGTTAACTATAATGAAAATATTGACTCCTACCAAAGTGAAGTTCACTAAACAGAGGGACACAGCTCATTGTACTTAAGCTCTTCCTTTTTGGGTTAATTAAGAATTAAAGCACTGTGGTTTTGTACCTGAGATTCCACCACCTCAGTAACTGATTAATGGAGTTAAATGGAAAGTAATTACAATCTGAAAGTCCATCCCCATGCAATCCAGAACAGCTCCTACATACCTGCTCTAAGATTACAGCTAAAGGAGCAGCTCTGCTAATGTCAAGATCCAGAAATATTTTAAGGTACTTTTTGAATGGCAACAACCAATGGAAGAGGAGAAACCATGCTCTTTATGATCCATGCTTACTTTGCTGAATACATACGAACTAGTTTGCACTCTCAAGTCTCTTGGGGAATTTTGTCTAAATCAACCTGCCAGCCGCTCAAGACCTGAACAGAAACCCTTGTCGCTTCTGACAGAGCCACCGAACTCACTATCAGCAAGTATGCAAAGCCTTAAATGGGCATCCATCTTCAAAACAAAGGACATGAGATAAGAAGTAGAGAACAATTTTGGAGGGTTTCATCCCTATCTTCCAGCAATAGCTGTTCCTACTAATTCTCTTCCTTGCATCTTACACATTGTAATTAATGTCTCAGTGTCTCCTTTATTTTTGTTTTAATTTAGCTCTTTCACTCTCAGTTCTGTCTTTTGCACTTAATGCCCCTGACTTTATTCATGCCAGGTAGGACTGCTTATTTAAAATAACACATTTTTAATATAAGCATTAGTGCTGTTTTAGGAACAGAATAGTCTCTACTTGGTCAGATTAGTGTATCTCTCATTTAATTACAACTCGAAAGGTTAGAAAGTTTTATCATGCACACATATTCTCTGGGAATTATCTGACTCTAAAATATAATTAATCATCCTCTGTCATGCTTTTATTATACCCGCTGCTCTCTGGAGTCGTTCCTTTATTTCTTCTTCATTCATATTCCTCTGACCTTCCTCTTCACTCTGTTACCACAGACCTCAGGTGAATTTTAGCCGACTGCTCAGAAATGAGTGGATATTGTTAAACCCATTTGTCAACCACCTTATCAACTCACAAACATGAGATCTCTGCATATGTTTAGCATTTTCCTTATATAGCAATCCAAGTATTAACATGGATGGCATCTGTCAATGTTGACTAAAATTAAATTTTGGAACTACTGTAAATAATAAAGCAGTCATATAAAGATTATTTCTCTGGAGCATAAGCTACCAGTAAACATGATTTGCATATTGTGCTTACAGCTGTTTCAACATGAACTGTTTGCTGTGGTTCATTAAAATGATTTGATTTGTCAGATTCCAGAATAGTTGCAAGTCTACATATACCAGCCTGGATGAATGTGGTGACAATTCAGGTTTTCAGATCTATGCACATGTGTACTAGATTAATGAGCTAAATTGAATAATAAAGCTTAAAAAGAGATCATTAATCACATGTTTCTGACTAGAGAAATGAAAGAGGGAGTACCTCCGAGAGACATTCCTAAGAAACAAAGAGTACAAATAGCAAAGCAATGTCCCTTGTGAAAAGAAAAACTCTTTCATAGACCTACATCTTGCTTCCATTCAACACATTGCAATCTTTTCTATTGACTTAGTGGAAGTCAAACTGGGACTTGGGCACGAAACTTAAATGATATTTCCATATAATACTCTCGATTTAGATAATAACATTCATACATCTAGGAAATGTTTTACTCTAAGTTACAGTAAATCCACACAAATCATTTTTTTTTCCTCATGAACATTTTCTCTATCTATTTCCTTCTCCCATAACATCACAAGAGTCTAGATTTTCTCTCCTCTCTTCTCCTCCCTATACGTGTAATCACGGCAGAGCAGCAAAGAGCAGGCAGAAATTTGATTTCAGCTATGGAGCTGTCTCTTCCCAAACAGAAAAATGGTAAGATGGTGCAAAGGCTCAATTAAAAGGAATCCTGTGCGGTGAAGGCATGTGAACGCACAGATAAAACCCACCGAAGAGCCACAGCGCTCATCTGTATGATTAGGGCTGTATTTTAGAGTCAGCTACGCCAGAGAAGAGCAATAGAGAGGGCATCATTGACATCACTTAGAGTTTTGGGGCTAATTCATCTTTATGCCAGACCCTCTGGGTGTGAGCCTGAGCCTGGTGGGGCTGGCTGTGAGCTTCATGCTGGACTCAGCTTCCCTGCACCACATCCCCCCAGTACACTCAGTCCCAGGTCGTATGGGAAATTTAAAAGGCAAATATTGTGAGTAACTAGGACAACAGCAGCTGCCCTCTTTTTGGTTATCTAGCCTTCTTTTCCACCACTTTGCTACCTCTCCTAGCTCTCAGCCATCATAAGAGGAGGACCTTCAGAGGGGTCCTAGATGTGCATTGTTTTTGCTCCGTTTGCCGAGTGTGCAAGTTACAGAGAGCAGAGCAGGGGACAGGCACTGCCAGGCTTCTCCTGCTATTGCAGACAAAGCAATAGATGTGACACCCACTTGAACAGCTGCGTCCCCAGCAAAAACATTCCATTTTTGTCTCCTCTGCCTCTGCAACTCCTTGTTCTTCACAGTCCTGAAGTATTTTTCAACATTATTGAAAGAGATCAGGATACCACAGTGTGGCACTGAACTTTTATAGCCCTTGGACATCAGTGAAAGTGTCTGTGCAGCTTTTAGAGGCGTGTTTTCCAACCAGGAGCCAACTTCGCCAGAAAACAAATGGAAGTGATTGCAGGGATTCTGCAGTAATCCTGATTAACCAGTGCTAACCTGCGAGCTTTGGTGGTTAGCAAACACACATCATTTGACTCCTAAGTCTGCAGTCCAAAGGCAGCGGAGATGTTTCCACTGCTCACAGAATATTACAGAAATTTAAATCCTACATTTGCCATAATAACCAAAGCTTTAACAAAAATACACATGGAATGACTGTTCATTGAGTGCCTGTCCAAGGACAGCACTCTGCAAAGTATTTTGCAGTAACAGGGTCCGTCTTGGAAAGAACACACATGCGAAACATTCCATCAGAAGAAATTCTCTCGCTAGTCACAGACAGATAGATTTGCTTCCAGGAAAGCCTGTCCGCTCTTAAAAAGTCTGTTAAGGAAATGTAATGCTTCAAGAATGCTGGAACAGGGAGAAGGAGAGAGAAAAAATAGCTTCTTCAGTTTCCCAGCCAATTCCCAGACTGAGAAGGAAATTGGTTTAGGTCAAAATATATGTGATTTTTCAACAACAACAAAACCTCCACATTTAGCATAGGCACAATCTGAAATGCTTCATTTAAGCTAAAATAAAGTATTTTATTATGTTTTTGGTTTATTTAGCTCCTGAACAAAGGATTGTTTCCTTTTTTAGTATAGAGAGCTTTTTTTAAAAAAAAAAAACACTAAAAAATGCTGATTTGAAGAAAAAGCTAAGAAGTTGGATCATTAAAGCACTGAAACGAAACATTTTGGCATTTCCCATGAAATGGTTTTGAATTCTCTCTTGTTCCTATATTTTTCATCAGGAGCTATTTATGGGATTTGACCCAAATTCTTTTCTCCCCAGCTAGCTCCTAATTTTCAACTAATTTATTAGTTGTCCAGTGAAGTAGTGCCCAGATCTAAAGGTAGCAGCATTTGAGTTACCTAAAGAAAGCAATAAAAAGAGACTCTTAACATCCCAGAAAGGGAGAACAATGGTAAAAGAAGCCTTTTCTTAGTGCATTTCTATTTTTCAAAATATTTCCTAAGAAGTGGCCCTCAGAATAGGCAAACTGTAACTTCAAAATACAGCTTCTCTTATTTGATGACATATTCCTTACCCCGTGTCAGCCTTCAGGGACGGTTTTTATGCCTCATGCATGTGCCGAAGCCCAAGTATTTGTTACAAAATCACATTAGCGCTCCTGCTCTGCCATCCTCCAGGCCCTGACGCTGGGATTTGGACCTGTGCATGCAACGCATGCAACTAATCGCAATGAATTTCTGTGCACTTAAACAGCAGCTTGTGTACTGGGTAAGAACTTGGGTGGGAATGACCATCTATGGCCAATGAAACAGCATTATGGGTACGAGAGCCACCAAGTTTTCTCCTAGTAGATATGTTAACTGAACCAGATATTCCAGGTGAAATCTGGATTTTGTTCAGGAGCTGCGTCACGAGCTGCAAAGCAGCTACCGAGGTGTAGGTGACCCTGCTCTGGCGGGGGGGTTGGACTAGATGATCTCCAGAGGTCCCTTCCAACCCTGACTATTCTGTGATTCTGTATGCTCACTCAGGTTTTTTTAATGTTTTCTACCCCTGCTGGTTTTCCATATTCATGCTGCGTTATGGTTTTAAATTTGAAACAGTTTATTGGAGCCAAATTCTTGCCCAGACGCTGACACCAAATAGAACTCCAAAAGTCACCACAAAGACTACTGGTGGGTAACTGCGAAACTGCCAGAAACAGGTTCTTTCATTTTAGCAAGCAGAAAGGTTTTGATATAGTTCGAATTATATGTCCACATTTTCTTCTAGAAGGAGAAAGACAGACCTTATTGAAGTCAAAATCAAAACTCCCATTTACTTAAAAGGTCCAAAAAGTTAAAAATCTAAAACTTTTGTAGCTTAAAGGAGAATCATAAGAGAGCCAGCTATGCCATTCATTTACTGGATCTGTCTGAAGAGTCTGGTCTGAGTAGCTTTTTTTAACCTTTTTTTTTTTTTT
>VZSZ01002344.1:673317-684253 GCA_013398815.1 Ibidorhyncha struthersii | reverse complement strand
GAAATGACCTGCAAAGAGGAAAAGCAAATGGATGACTTTTTTAATTCTGTGGGGAAAAAAGAAAAAAGTTATCTTAGTTTTAGGTGCAAGTTATGAAAAAATCATTGTAATTTGTACTAACTCGGTCCTTACCCTTACATTAGCAAAGGTTGCTCTCTGCACCAGATTACTAATGATGGCTTTGGGATGGCTGCGGCACACCCAAAGCCACCAAACGGCACACTGACATTTTTAGACTCACACGACGCAGCTATTACCTTGTACTGCAACTGCAGGTCTGATTAAATAAAGCAAGCTGCCTCCAGAACAGTTTTTGAAAGCATTTGTTTTTAATATACTGAAGTCATCAGTGTTATATGAAATAACAAAAAATAAAAGGAGAGAAAAGAATGAGCACTTGCAAATTCATAAACAGACATTGATGCTGTCAGTTAATTCAAGTGCAGCAAGTAGGGAGAATAAGGGCAATGTGCATAGGATAGAGCATTAAACACTGCAGACAGCAACAAATATTAGGTATCTAAAACTCTGTCACAAATCAGCCTGCTAACAGCACATGAGCAGCCTTGCAATGACCTCAGCACCATCACACACTATCTGCTAAATTGCTTTGTGGTAACCTCCCCTCATGTCCTTGACCATACTTTTAAAAGTGTTTGTCTGTTGCTTTCCAAAGAACTGACAGTTCTTTGGGTTTTCTGAGTATCAGAAGGATGGAGTTTTTAAAAATTTATTAAATATTTTCGCTTTTGTTCTTTGTAGATGCAGTCCATTCCTCCTTCTTACTACTGATACGCAACTAAAGAGCTAAACCAATGGTGTGATGGTATTCATTTATCACGTGAACCACTACAGCTTTAACTAGCCAACAGGTAGCTGGCAAATAAAAGAATTACCTTCGGCAGTGCGTGAAACGGGACAGTTTCAAAGGCTGCTGTAAGAAAGCATCCATTGAAAAAGAAAAAAAAAAAACCAAACATTTTTTCAGAAAGGAAGGATTTAAAAAACAGTAGAAAACCTCAACACAAACCAGTGTTTTGTATGTAGATACTTTATAATAGCTATAGGACAGATGCTGATTTTTTTAATACACACTGAATATTCCTGCATGAAATAAATGGGAAATCCCAGTGGTTAACTAGGGGACTAAGACTGCATCATCCCACCTCCTGGGTTTGGTGTACACCACTTCATGGTGGATACTATTTGCTGCCCCCTTGCATGCTCTTGTTTCAACTGGAAGGAAAATGGGCAGGTAAATACGGCCCCCCCACATGCCAGAGTCATCTTCCTGAGCCCAGGCTGCAGGAGGTGCGGAAAACACACCTCTTCTACTCGTGTGGCATTCCCTTAAACCAGGCTGGTGCTGAGCAACCCACACTGGAGCCCCAACTGCTCAACAAATGGGGAAAAGAGCTCACACCAGCTAACTCAAGCTGGTGAAGTATTACTCAGGGGGGAGATACACTTTCCTAACTCAATAATTGACTGTGATATTTGTCTCCATTTAGGCTCACCACCACCACCACCTTTCTCTTTGCATGTTCTACCCCCTCCTGCCTCTTCTATTTATGCAGCAAACTTTCTGAAGCAGAGACTTTCTCCTGTTCTGTCTGTGCTGTGTCTCAAACCACAGTGTCCCATCAATGCCCGGTCTGTTGGCACAACAATAATAGACTTGATAATTATTATTGGTCCATGCTATTAAAGTTACATCAGTGACATGAACGGGCAAAACCATCAAGCTGCTGGGAAGAATATCTGTAAATATCTTAGCAGATGTCACGTGCGTGCAAGAAGCTGAGGTAAGGAGTTAAACAAGTACAAATCTGTTTACCAAATGATGAAAATGCTCAGAAAGGATGGAATTAGTTGGCACAGCATAAAATGGAGGTACCGTGGTGCTAGATACTTACTTCACCTATCCTTGTTTTACATCAGGGGTCATACTCCATTACCTTTTGCTCCAAGCTCCAAGTCAAATTTGATTAGGGACTAATCTGATTCCACATAATGAGAATACTATTTAGGACGCATGCTTTAAATGTGGCTTTTAGTCCACAGTTTGTTAGGTTAATGAATTTAACAATTGAGATGATTTGTACGTTCCATGGGTGATTTGGCATGGAAGGCATTCGTATAATGTGCGAAACTGGCTAAAAATGGCATTTCAAGCAAAACAAGCAAATAATTACAGCTGATGCTACAACTTGCATTTGTCCTTCACTGTTATACATGTAGTTAATATTTTTCAGATATTTTTAAAAGTATAGTTAGAAAGCATGAAATGAGGAAGAATTTCTTGGATAGATAAAATGCAAGAAGAATATTTTAATTTTCTGAGCAGATCTAGTAAAGGACTTTAGTGCCACAACTCCTACACTTACACAGTGCCTCCAAATGAGTATGAAACATCCCATGCTTGGAGCACAGAGCACCTGAAATCAGCACTCATGTCTAGCTAGCTTCCAGCAGGCGTGGGTCAGATGCGGGACATAACCCGCACTCACCAAATGCCCTACTCCCACCTCGTTTCTGTGGTAAGATCCCCACCAGGACCCTCTCTGAACGCATGCGTTCACAGCCTTTCTTTCAAAACGTGGGCTCTGATCAGTCCCTCAGCTTTTAAAATGTAGTTGATGGTGTTGGAGCTTTCTTTTTTATTGCACAGAAGTTTTTTAGTTAAAGTATTCAACAGCACAGCAGAGACACAGATGTCCTCATCATTCACCTCTACTGAACACCCTGGTCACTAGATGATGGGCAGAGCAACCCCAAGCTGCTGGATAGTGGAGATAACGCAAAGCTGGTAACTACCTCTGGAAAAGTAGAAGCCCTGGATCCCGGACCCTGCTTCCAGAAGTACCGGCACATGTTATCCAATCGCTCAAGGCATGCTGTTAAACCAAAGCATTTATGTATCCCCAGAAGTGGGCAGCTGGATGAGCTTTCAGAGTTGCAATTTCAGACACAGGAACCTGAATTTTGCCCAAGCCTTACAGTGACGCTTAAATCCTTTATTGGATTTGTCTCTCTCATTCCTACTCCAGGACCTGAGTGCCAATTGCTTGTCAGAGGCATTGAAGCAGAGTGGTGAGAGGGCAAAGAAACTCTAATAGAACTACAAATCAATAATAACTTTTCTTATATTACAAGTTTGTTGCAGCACAAAGCTCTGCAATCGGATGCTGCATATATTGTTCTTTTTTAAAATTTGGAGGCATGGGGACTCTATTGGTGAACAGAGCACTGGGAGATTTGCTGCTAAGCCAGCTGTTCTAGAGGAAAGAAAGCTGCATTTCCCTGGGCATCACCAGGCTCTTCTTGAAAGCAGCAGCAACAAGATCATCTGNAAAAGATTTCCCTAAAAAAAAAAAAAAAAAAAGGAAAAAAAAATAAATCATCTACCATGGTTACACTGCACCTCAATGCTCACTCTGCTGTGTTTCTGCAGAGCTCTACTGCAAAGATCATCTTGCTGCCTGCACGTCACAAATTGCTGGGCTCCTACAGTAGCTTCAGGGAATGTGAAATTCGCTTTCCCTCTCCTGGTTGAGTCGAAACCAAAACCCTACAGGGAGAAGTGTTGGTGCCTCCAGACAGAAAGGATGACAAGTTCAAAAAAACCTGGAGGAAGGGGGAGCTCTTGGTGAAAGGATGCCAATCTGTGCCTGGAAGGAGCTGCAAAAGGTGATGAGACACTCCTTTCTGCTTCTCAGTCTTAGACACTCATGACAGGGCATATGCCACCCGTGGCAACCTACCTTCATTGAAACCTATCTGCCTTTACAGCAGTTTAAAAATAATTTACAGTCACACTAGATGTCGGGTCAGGCCTCTGTGAGTGTTTGTGCTGCTATGAGTACAAGTCTGCCCTCCTCTGCAAGGCGAAGAGGAGCCCCTGGCCACCTCTCCTGGGTGCCCCATGGACCTGCTGGGTCCACGTGGAAATACAGACACGTGACTTCAAAAGGCTTTCCGTTCTGTCACACAAAAGCCGCAAAAGCTCAAAATTATACTGTTCTGAACCATTGTTGTGTCATCTTATTTAAGGCAGAAGTATTATCTCTCCCTTTACTCTCCTGCTGAAGCAATATCTGTTAAGTGCACAGGGTATATCACAGGATTCGCCTTAGGGCAGGGACTGTAACGACTACGTTTCCTAGCTAATGAGCCTCTGAGAAAAGGTTGTACAAGGAAGAGAAAAAGAAGTAGCAGCAATGCTTTTAGTTAAATATCAGTCATTTGATCAATCTTACTCCAGCTTGATGTGAAGATAAAAACATTAAGGTCCATGCTGTAACTTACTGAGCTGTGAGTAGCAGATGTGCTCTGGGGTGGATCATGCCTTTCCCACTGACAATCCGGGATCTGCGACTTCTGAACAACCAGCTCAGGCACCTGACAACCTGACAGACATTTTATAAAAGCCCAGTTATTACGGGGGACATCCTAACTGACACAAATTGACTCAGCTGATTTTTGCCTTGGAATGATGACAGCAGGCCAGGCTGGAGGAACATAACGAGAAATAAACTGTTGGTGTAAGTTCTGCTGTTGTCTTGAAGTGCCTCAATTGAGTTTAATGGTGATTGTTTACAGCACAGAGTGCAATACCAGTCATAAAGTGGAGAGCAAGTGAGCAGATGACAGGGAGAGAAAGGGATATGCATTTCCCTTTCCCAGAGTATGTTACAGAAACTACAGTATTAATTTTCTAAACTTCTTTTCTTTGAGCTACCTCCTTATATTGATCTGATGATACTAGGATGCTATATAGTTCAGCACTCATAGAAATGGGCTGGCAGGACTGTACTAATATTAGCATTCAGGAGAATTTATCTGGTTGAGTTAGCTTTGGACACATGTGCATTCTGTTGAAAAAGCACACCGGGGGGATCTTCAATGGGAAATAATCATTGTAACGAGCGTGACGCTGAAAGCAAGCCCTGTTGATTGCTGGATGCTAACCAAAGCATTAGAGATCCCAACAACTATGTGCTTTGCGTGGATATTTAAATATGTCTATTGCTTATATCTTCTTCACGGTTTGCTTAACACTGACCTTCTGATTTCAGCTACTCATAATAACCAGAAGTAATTTGCCAAAGGTAACAATGGTAACAAGTAACAACCGTACTTAGGCTTAGCTCCCATATTGCCACAATAATATAACTGTATTAGCATCTGATGGCAGGAAAGATTTCAAGTCCCAGCACAGTGAGATAAATGTTACTAAATGTTAGACTACTGTGAAAGATTCAACAAAACATAATTACCATGATTATAGGCTATAAAAAGTAACATTACAAAAAAGCACACTTAATACAAAGAAGAAGAGGAACAAAAAAAATAGATTTCTGTCTAGAGATACCTTTTACATGATTACAGCATATTTCAGCAGCCGATACAAAAAGCCAGGTTGTTGTATCCAGAAAAGCAGAGAGAAATGGGATTTTCATTAAACCAGTGGAATCTCTTCCCTCCCCTCCTTCCATCCGAGTCTACTGGTTTTGTTCTAATGAGAGGTATTTTGATGGGCCCTGACCAACCTGTCCCCCCACAAAGGCATTAAGACAACATATCTGTCACATAAGGAGTTTCACGTGACCCACAGCGGCATATAGAAGGAAAGGGATTTTGAAAGGGTCCAAAGCAAACACAGTAGTGGGAAAACCACATGAATATAAGCTTTCTGTCACAGACTACATAGAAATATTCCTTCTTTTGGGAGATGCAGAGATGACTTTCATTAGATTTTCTGTAACCAGACCAGCAGAGTGGCCCCATGCACACGTTGTATAACAGTCATGTGTGTGCCTATATTCAGTGCCACTTTGGGATAACATTCATCCCAGAATATGCGCATATAAATCTGTTACTTGAGTGAGCATCCAGTCTTCTTCTCCACAGTATGATCTATGTCAGGTCTATACTTCAGCTTTTGGCTCGCTCATGAATGAATTTTGGGGACTTTCTGCTGTTCGGCATGAGTGACTGTTTACCCAAACCTTAAAGATTGCCAGCCATTCTTCTCCTGTTACATTGCACTGATATTTTCTATCTCTTTTCAGTGGAAAAGCAAGCATACAAAGGTATTCCTTTCTAACAATAGAGTTTGTTAAAAATATTTTAATGACAGATGTTACATACAGCCACAATGCTACTTTATTTCCTCCCTCCTCTCATCAGGTGTCCCTCTTATCAATTACATTTTTTCCTCACTGCTACCGTCCTGAGTTCCAGTCATCTCAGACTCTGGTTTGTCCAGAATTACACGTGTGTCCCAGAAATTCCTTCCAAAAGCAAAGCAATTGTCAAAATAATGTCAAGTTTTAACTAATGATTCTCTCGAATAACTTCTACACAGGTCCCATATTCTTGTTCTGGGTAACCTGTTATTTTTCTGCTACAGAGAGGCTTTTCTTAGCTAGATGGATAACATTCTGCTCCGCCATTCTGAGAAACTGAAGCATGAAAAAAAATTTTGAAAAACATTTTGAGCCCTTTTTGTGCTTCAGAAAACTCAAATCTCTATGTGTACTGTAAGAGCACAGATCTGTTGTACCATTCACCGGCTGAATGCAAGCGGTTTGAAGGCATTGGTGATACATTAAATGAATGCATGCAAAGGGTATGGTATTGTTGAACGAAGAAGATTCATATAAACAACTGATTCTGTTCTCTGTGTCATGAAAGGCAGAGGAGAAGGATGGAGTGGTTTTAAAGTCAGAGGACACCTAGTACATGTAAGTTCATTTGAACTTCTGCTCTTGCTGGAGCCATGATGGGAGCGAGGCACAGAGCGATGCTCTCAGGAGCACTTGCCTGCGTTTTTAGCTACCTTAATTATATGGGTAATCCTAGTCATCTTCGTCAAAACATCACATTGTATTTGCATGCACTACAAGCAAGATTTCTATAAAATTCATACCAGGCATTGAACAAAAGAGAAAAGCAGAAGTAAAACTAGCATTTACTAACTTTGCCAATAGTACATTCTCTGAGGGGTATTTACACAGCATGAGGAATGTCCTAAAAAACAGCCTCATTAGTGGTCTCCCACCTCCTCTAGCTGCAATCTAAGGAAAAACTTCAATCCTGACACAATCACAAAGTGCCAAAGAACACAAAGCTAGAAGTTGTTCAGAGACCCAGAGCGTAGTCATTAATAGCCCTGGGAGAGATGTGCATTCCTCCAGCAGCTTTTCAGGCAGACGCAGGTATTGATCTCTGCAAGCTGCCTCCTTCAGAGGCTGCACAGCAGTCCTGGTCACATCTTCCGGATGTCCTCATCTCTCCTGGAAATAACTACACTGCTAAGAGCAGGACACCCGGTTTTTATCCTCCTTCCACCTTCAGACCCCTCCAGAATTCACTTTTTGTGTCTGTGCTGAAAACTGATTCACAGCAGCTTCCATATCACTTTCCCACTCTTTCTTCCAAACTGGCAAGCCATCAGAATATCTTTCTTTCCCCCCCCCTAAATTATAGCCACTGACAAGAAAAGCAGAGAGACAGCAATGGGTGTTGGGCAGGGGGCCAGTTTCGGTGGGGTTTGGAGTAGCTGAGCTCAGCAGTGTCATCGCCCACTCCTCACTGCTAATGAGCCACCAGTATAGTCTGGCTGGCTTTGTAGGCTAGAAAGGGGGTGTTGCGCTGCAGGCAGCGCTTCGTTCCCCCTGCTGTTGTTCAGGTGATAGGCCTGCCCGCATCCTGGCTCTGCAACCTTTGTTTTAGGCCTAATTATTTATTATTTTGCAACTCAGACACAAGCACTGGGACGTGGCACGGCAGGAATCTTTTACACGTATGGAAGCATTTGAACTTCAGTGTTGCTTTGGATCACTTTACATGATTTACTGATCACTTAACGTGACTAACGATCAAATTGGAGGTAAGAGTTTCCTGGTGAAAGTGACAAAAATCAATGAAGGAAGCCTTTACAGTCATTCCAATTATTTTCCAAATTCAGTTCATAGGTGACAAATTAATGCATAAGCATATTGGGGGAGTACGTGCCCTTTATTTAAACAGCAATATAGATATCAATTAAAGGACAAATTAGTTATACCTTTTGACTTATGTGCAAAGAAGAGAATTGCCACAGTATTAAAGAGTTCTTAACTAGTGGGTAGTCTGGTAATTAGGGAGCTGTCAGAGCTTGTTATGTTATCTTGCAGCAGTTGGTGTTCAAAATACTTCTTGCCACTCATGATCCGAGTGGGATGTTGTTAATATGCAGCTACAGTCTACAAGAGTTCAAAGGGTAGAATTTAATTACGATACTGTAAATTCTTAATTTTCAATTACTATGACACTAGGGATCTGCCCTTGAGAAAGGGCAGATAAAAGACATTTTGGCATTTACAAATGTATGAATAAATAGGAAGGCAAAGAGAAATAATATTTGCAGGACTGTTACATTTGCAAGTTCTGCAGTCGTTTTTTTAATTTATTTTTGCTGTACTAAATTGCGAAACAGTCTTCTGATATCAATGGTTACAATGCATTATTTGCAGGTATTATCTCACTCCAGGCAGCAGTTTCAAGGCCATCAAAATAATACTTTGATATGTAGTGTGATGTAAGCCCACACACAGCTGATGGTCACAAGAGTTATGTACAGAAAATCACTACCTATTCTAGGAAAAACCTTTATTTGGAATCAAATGCCCAGCTACCTTCCTAAGTCTCCTTTATTGTTGAATTCACAAGACCACCTAGGCCAGTGATATGCAAATACGTGGGATTAGGCCTTTCTCTGCCCTCCAGTTTCATCACTGGTCACCACTGACCTCATCACCAGACTCCACAGTATAGAAACGATGCAGCTTCACCACCAGCCAAATTCCACCTGGAGACTGTGGACCACATTGGAAATGATGGATCAAAGTATCCCCCTTCCTTGCTGAAGCTCCATTACTAACGGCAGTTGACTGAATATACCCAACACCAGCATGCAAGACGACTTTCATGTGAAAGACCATATATTCATCAGAAGGCGTACAAAGGATTATCCTGAAGTCAACATAAATAAGGAAAGCAGAAAAGTAGAGGAAGAAAGATTGCATAGTTAAAATAAAGTTAAAAAGGCAAGTAACTTCTGCCCTGTGGGCAGTACTTCAGTCCTGTTTATGGGGGAGAACACTGAACATTGGTCTTGTGCAGCCTCTCTCACAGGAAAGCATCATCCTTGTGCGACCCTTAACAGCACAGCCTCTTAAATAGCACCTATGAGTACACCAAGTGCATTTTGTCAACCTGGTTTTCTCTCTGCTGTTTTCAGAGGTGCCAACACGAACATTCACTCCAGGGCAGCGCGGCTCAATACAGAAACATACATATAAAACACTCCCTCGTGCCTGTGGTGAGGTGAGAAGCAATGCCGCCTGCCCTCATCCGCATGCAGAGCCACACGCGGCAAAGGGCTCGCTCACCACCTTTGCCTGGAGCGGGAAGGTTTTCAGCTTCTCTTGTCTCAGGTGTTATCAGAGACAGTGCTGAAACAATCCTTAGCAGAAGGATAACAAGCAAATCCCCCACATAAAAGGGAAATAGGAAACACTCCATGACCCTGGGACATTTCTTTTATCACCGAGGAGAACCAGTCACTTGTATTTTAGACTTACAGTCAAGTCACTGTGGCTTAACAAGTTGCACCAGGCTAGCAGAGGTGCACGAACCATCCAGGTGCACGCTCTTTCCCGCAGCCAGTGCAAGCTACTGCAGCTTCTCTTACACTTCAGGGAAACGGCTCTTAGGGGAAGTTGTGTCACCTTGTGTTCACCACAAAGACCATAGACAGTTACGGGTGTTCAGCTGACCGACCACACTGTTACTACAGTTTACTAATTGACGGGGGAGCCTTCAGCAGATGCATCAGCCACTGGATTTCTGTTTCAGTGCGAAACCCACTGAAACCAGTCTTTCAGATCTGCTGCAGGTCTGCACTCCTGATATTTGTGCAGTTCTCAATACCAGAGCTACTCATTTCACAGCTCCCAATAAAACTGAGCAAGATCAAACTCACAGAAAACTCCATGTTCCTCTCTGAAACTGCAAGCGATTTTATTTTATGATGGTCTTTATGCCAAGTTTCACAAACAACCACTGTCTGGGGGACTGTAGCAGCAATCAGGTTTGTGGGTGTTTCCTACCAAACCTACAAAACAAAGATGAATGCTCCAAGGCCAAATATCTAAAGGAATCTTTTATTCAAGCTGAATAAATAGCTATAATTGAATCCTGTGAAACAGACTGTCATTGGTGGGGGAAGGGATAAATAGTCGTAATCGAAAGTTTACGTAGCGTGAGACTCTGCATTAGGAAACTGTGTTATTAAAGTATTTTTTCCTGATGTATTTTTAAAACATTTATAATTTATATAAAAACACCAGGCGGTACCTTTAAAGTTATTTAGCATGAAAGTCCGATAAAAAGCTCCTTAGGTTTTAACAGCGTGATACAATAGCTCTCACAGTATGTATAGTTAGCCAACTCTTACATTCAGCAGTGTAGGGAACAAAAGCACAATACTTAGTGCCCTCTGCCAAATCAAGGAGAAGTCATTTCACCACTTACAGTGATTTACATGCACGGCGAGTGAGTCCAAAATGCAGGTGCCTTATCCAAGAAGGGAGAGGAAGCGCAAAAGGTCAGAAGCACCATCACAAGCACTAAATACAAAGCAGTTTCATTAGGTTTTCACAGGTACGAGATGCTGGAGGAAATCCCAACTGAAGCGTGTCCTTCAAGTAACACACATGTAGCAATATCCTAATTTGCTCAGTTATTCAGCAGTGGAGATCACATCAGCTTGTTAATAAGGCAATCAGCATGTGAGACACAAACACAAAGAAGTAGGAAAACATCCTGTTTTCAAGCTGTAGGTGCAGAGAAATAATTTATTTGGGGTCTTTAATTTCAAATTCTG
>VZSZ01002344.1:545034-673287 GCA_013398815.1 Ibidorhyncha struthersii | reverse complement strand
CAAATAAAAACTAAAAAACCTCTAGCCTCGGGTCCCACTGTATAATCTCTCACTACAAGTCAGTGGGAGTCTATAGATACAGCTGAGGGCAGATTTAATCTCTGTGCCTGTGATTAGTGATTTGAGGAGGTAAGAAGAGCAAAGAAAAGAAAAATAGAAACAAAACTTATTTTATGTAGGACAGCTGCTTTTTTGTGCTCTGGGCCACTCAATACCATGTCTCTAACTTTGACACGGACCAGCTTTGAAAAGGCATTCAGTAAAAAGAAATCGTGATTACATTGACATCCACGATGCAGGCGAATCTGCTTTTCATTATTTGTTCTATTATCAGTCAAGACCGGTGGCAACAGCACCAACAAAAACCAAGCTATTTTCCCCCTACTACAGTTTCTAACAGCTGCATGTGGTGCACATCCTGCATCTCCGAGCACTCAGGGAGGTGACGTACTGTAACTGCAGTGAGAAACCTGCAGATGTGTTGAAAACAGAAGGAAGAACAGCATCATTCCAATGGGAAGGGTATGTAGGCTGTACGAACCAAGGCCCCGGCAATGCCATGCATGCACAAACCTGTTTCACAAACAACCTTCAGCCAGTGGCACCACAATGCTACTTTGATTAGTTTGATTTGCCCAGTGCACAGAAACCAACTATACTGGATAGGGTGAGAGGGGGCTATTTTTTCTTCCAAACTCTTCTAGTCAATTTTTTCTAGACCAACTCCCACCAACATAATTTAAAAGTGTTTCAAGGTGGTCTTCCAATAACCTGAAGTATTTATAGATTATTTAGTAGACCCCCACACCAATCCCGGCAAGCATCATGCACAGGCTGAGGAGAAACCTAACAGTCGTTGAACAACTGCAGCACTACCATCAATTCAGTCAGTTTGGTTAACAGTCAGGGCTTGAGGAAGGCCGCAGCAGTAGTTTCATCTTGATAGGGAATTAACTACCACTATTTGTACTCATCTTCAAAGAAAAAAATAACCCAAAGAATAAACTTTTAAGCAGCAAGAACACAACTCTGGTCTGTGATCCCAACAGAAACAAAGGTTGACTAAGCCCATCTGCTCCCAGATCCAGAGCTGGGCTGGCCCAAAATACAATGAAGCAACTTCAGTCATCTACAAACATCAAACTCCTGCCCCGGCGCCTGTATCAGTGCCATAAAACCAGCTCTTTGCCAGGCCCTACCTGTAGGCAGATCCACGGAGAGCCCTTTGTCCAACTGCAAATTGAAATTACTCAAAGCAAACTTAACTGGTCCATGATCTGTCTCAGGATGGTCACAGTCTGTCTCAGGATCTCCCTGCTGAAGGACAGCAGACTGGAGCAGAGGGTTCACGACTCACTCGTGCATAATCCTACAAGCACAAGTAAGCAAAGTACAGAGCATAAAAGTAAGGTGCATGCAGTGAACTGTCGTCAGACGAAAGGGGGTTTGGCAGGACTGCATTTCTCATGTTTGTGCACCTGTGCTGACTCAAACACTATGAAAAAGGCAAGTAATAACTTTGTAAGTGAATGTGTTCAAAGAACAATTTTTTTTTTTTTTTAATTTTCAACCCCAATGTTGCACCTCTACTTCACTTTAGAGGTAATACCAGAGGAGCCAAGTGCATTATACTGTAAATACACCAAAATGGAAATGTTTCCCTATGATGGACTAGCTCATCACCTAGGCCAGCTTCTCCATTGATCTACATTTCACGTAGCCTCAGCAGCACTGTAAGGGCTGTAAATCAGTGAAGAATAGCATCCTTTGAGTCTAAATCTCCCCAGCCATTCAGAAGTCGTGTTAATTGTTGCCACAGCTGTAACGTACACGAAGCGACTGTCAGTCAGAGCTGTTACGATCAATGGTATTGAAAGAGAGAACTGCGGTTAGCTACCGTATCGATCATGTTAAAGAGTGATAAACAATTACAACTATCAGCCCCAGTATCATTGCACAGGACACTAAACAAGATTCCCACATCTTTAAGGTTGCATTTTTTTTTATAGTTGATTATATCTTTGTTCAAATTATCGAGTTTTATAAAATTTGTTTTTCAACTCTCCCTAAATGATAAAAGCACAAGGATCTGGAGGACAAACACCCTTTAAACCAATAAAATTTCCCCCCCCTTGGGAAAGGGGCTGTAAAAAATGCCAAGTTACAAATCTTCTCCTTTTCAGTAACTTCCATCATCTTTGAGCTGGATGCCGAGTTGTCTTTTTCTTTAACCAATAGCACCATAGGCTTGACACTCCTGTGAACTCACGCCCAGTGCAAGTCTGGTGATAGAGGGGCAGAAACACAGCTCCAGGGACTTGGGAAACTCTGGCCTGAGTTAATTTGAAGCCAGGACTGCAGGTGAAACCTGCTCACTTGCATGGATGCGCTTGATTCACTTGTGCTCTGTTCTGGCAGCACTGTGTAACAAATACAATTTCAAGTACCTATAGGAAACAGAACCATTAAAAACACATCCTTCATTTTCTCACAGACACAGCTTCCATGCTAATTTACACCCTTGAACATTTAGGAATTTCCACATCTTACTAAAAGGCAGATGAAATCCACTTCAGTAAAGAGATGGAAAAATCAATGTTGATTTGTGCCATTGTAGGCTATACTGACATATATGAAGAGAAGAGAAAGGAAATTTCTCCTACTATTTCCTTTAAGCTGCATGTTATTTCTGCATTTCGCATTTTAAATGATACCTCTGCAAATTTGGCTTGCCCAGTCCACCAGTATCTTAAGTGGTTAACTGGACTCCTGTACAGGACCTCCTCTTTCTGATTTCTGGTGCTCATCTTCAGCTGCGTACACTGGATTTATCTTCTAGATGCTCCAGTTATGACGTACATTTTCCAGTACATCTTCTGAGCCAGAACAATTGGAGAAAAATGGCTTTCTCCAGTTGATGCAAAACAGCTAAATCATCAATCCTTCCTTTTTTTTTTTTTTAAATATAAAATTATCAGCTGCGGGAGCAAAACAAGCAAGGGGACTGGCAGAAGCATTCAAGGTAATTGACAAATGTAGAAACACAAATGGGTGCCACTGCCCCTGAAAACAGCTCTCCCACTATCAGCAGCCATTTATGGGTATGCTCAAATCCTGTCCCTGGTTTAGTTTCATCCACAAGGCTATGCTGTAAACCACTTTAAACTAAATTCACAGGATCTCTTCCCTTTTTGAGCCAAGCACAGGTCAGCTGGGACCCTGGACCTTTTAAGACTTTGCTTCATGAACGAAGTCAACTACCAGCACACCGTGAGTTTGCCTTCTGACCAAATCTCCCATCAGACCAAGAGCAAGATCAAGAAAACTCTGACCTGCAATGACTGCCTGTTATTTTAGTGATCTTTGTAGGGTCTCCTGTGCCAAAGCATCTCTGTGAGCATTTTCCCGAGAAGTTTTAAGGCAGGTACTTCTCCATCAGTAATTCCTCACATGTGATTCAGTGGAGCTACCGCTGCCAGAGTGGGGTTGGGGGGGGAAGATCGGGGCTTTTCAAAATGTAAGATCCCTTTCTTCAGTGGTAATAATGGCACTGCTGACTGAATAAAGAAATGGGAATTAGGCCTGTTAGACTCCCGCATTTAAAAGTAGCCACGTAGCATGCATATTTGCCCATCGGGGGGTAAGCACAGTGTGGGAGCCTTGTGCACAAATCTTATTAAATAACCTGTGGGATGCATGCCAAAAGCCCATGCACCTCTTTAAATAAACTAGCATGAACATTTATTTACCATTTTCATTTTCTGTGTCAATCAGTTTTGTGGAGGAGGGGGGGAAGTAGTAAATTGTTGGTCTCCACAATGCTTCAGTACAGGAACACTGAACTACTAGATTGTTGTCTCCTGCATCTTTCTATGCAGTTTTTGGTAAGATTTTCTAGCCAATCTATTTACACATTGTTAAGGGTCTATCCACATATGAATCAAATGCAAAGGCTGACAAAAAGAAAGTCCAAAATCCTTCTACACCACGGCGTAGAAACCAACAAACAGAAGTTGGCACTAACCCAAACAAAAACAACTCCTGAAACGTTTTGGAAGGCAGACTGTTTTTCATAAACTCATTAAAACAATTCCCAATTAGGCGTAAAATAGAAGATTCAAGATTCATACTATAAAGAAAGAGTCTCCTCCTCACAGCTGATTGATATTGTGATTTGCAGTGCTTTAAAAATAAAACTCCACACCACCCTCCCTTGCCCCCATTTTAAAATACTGCTTTCTAAAGCAGTCAAGAATACCTCCTGGAAGAGCCAAATCAAACTATATCTTGTCCTTGAGGATATTAGCTGAGAAATGATTTTTGCAAGCTACACTGTAAGGCATACATTCATCTGATGACAGCTTTTGAATCTTTAGATAGAGTTGAACTTTGGCCTTTTTTTCATAATGCCAGCAAGCCTGTCTCTGTGAAAGCCCTCAGAGTCACAATTTCTTTTGCCAAACATAGAGAAATAAATCTATGAATAATTCTTTTGCCATTTCATTTCACTATTCCCATTTCTCATGCAAGTTTGTGGGCCTGCTCCCAATTGTTTTCCTGCCATGTTATAAGCTAGCACATGATTTTAAAGAAAGTGATAAAAGTAATTAAGCTTATTGCATTTTTTGAATTACTGGATTTTTAATTTTTTTAGTGGAAATGAAAATCTTCTTCCTTTTTTTATGTTTTCTTATCTTAGGGCAATTGCCAGCATTCTCCTTATGCTTCAGTGTAGGCACATGGACTGATTCAAAACTGCATGCAGAAATTAAGAAATTGAGAACGTATTGTCTAATAAAAATCTTATTTTACCTTAGAAGGTAGTAAAGGGTGGGATAATTTGGAAAAGAAAATAGAATTCATTTAAGGGTTGAACAAAGAAACTTCATGTCTTCTAGCCACCTGTAAGAATGAAGTCTGCTGGGAGCAACCCTATTTGCCACTTCCACAGAGTTTGTCTTCTAAGTGACAACTTCTCTATAGCGCCCTTATGGTTCCCAGCAGCTTCCACTAGCTGGGGTTTTAGTATCTAATGAAATCTAACAAGATCTTAAAAATAATAATTCACTACTGGGAAATCAATTTGGCGCCAGAAAGAAAGACAAGATAAAATAACTCTTAAATATGTAGATAATTCCCAAGGAACAGAAAACTTCAGTGCTCAGCCCCTCCATCAAAGGCTGTTGAAGTCAATTAGAAGACTTCATTTTGGCTGAGGTCTATAACTTAGTATGTGGTGAAAGCTCAGAGCAAATGGTGTAGTTGGCAAAAAAAACCTGCTTTTTCTCCCATTCTCCATCACCTCTGTAGTGAGGTAACAAAATCAGAGATCTATGCTAAGAAACTAAAAATGCAGCCCCAAAGAAGGCGTTTTCTTAATCTTGCACCTCTCAGGTAGATTCCACAGGACCTTACCAGTGAAATCCAGAACAATATGTCTGGAATCTATATGTCATTAAGCAGCTTAAGTAAAAGAATATCTATGGCACAATTTCTCTTAAATACATCTCACATCTGTCAAACATACACTGCAATCAATACTTTTATGACTGTAGCTGCAAGTTGCTAAAGAAACATTGCAGCTATCTTTTAAACTGATATCAGCCAGATATAATGGGATATCGGAATTAATGTTAGCTCAGTCAAGCATGGCAGCTTGGTATAATGACTAAGTGTCAGCTACTTTCAAAGTTTACATCTCTTTTAATTACCATGATTACCCAACTGACTGGTTTTCTGCTCACATGCCTCCTGGAGGCTATGAACGAGCAACAAACTGTAAGACATACATACATCAGCAAAGTTTTCCTCTGAACTCTAAGGATCAGATGTTGATCCTTATCAAAATGCTGTCCCCTGCTAAGAATCGCATTTCAGAAAACCTTACCACTGCTTGGGATGGGGAGATATACCCTATTTTTATTCTCTTAGCCAACATAACAGCTTTTCTAGGCAGTGGTAGTTGTGGAAACTTGGTTGATCAAGGAGTTTTCTTACTGCAAGGCCTCTTCTGTATCCCACCAAGTTCAGGGTGGTTGAAAGCCTGCTTGGTTTATTTCTAATTAAGGCTTCCCTCTTTTGTCTCCAGGCTAATACAGCTCTTCAAATCAAATCCCGTGGGTTACGTATTACGCACAAGAACTATTTTTCCCCCCGTGTGCACGGACAGGCTGGAAGTACAAACCTAACTTTTAATGAGTTCCATTTTCAGCTAAAAAAACCTTTCACTTTGTCCCCTCAAAACTACCAAAAGCAGAAATTCTGTGTGAGGGAATACCAGGTAAGCACGCACCTACACAAAACCCATTTAACGGGTGAATCTTGGACTCGACCTGTATAAGGCAAACAGGGACCACTGGGACTCACTGAGTGCTGTTTCCAGGGAGGACTATGCGAAACCTCTGACTGACAAGTGCTGAATTAGACCTTTTCTGAGAAACAGCAGTTTGCAGTAGGATTCGGTCAAGGGAGGAACATCTCTTCAACACCTCTCCTGTCCATAAACGTACCTTTGCTTTCTGAGACTTCACCCCCTACTTCTGTGGGCTGCATCCCAAGTGTACTCCCCCTTAATACGTTTTTGAAGCAAGTATTGCAAGAGCTATGAGATGTTTTCATAACGAGGGTAATTATCATTGCATTTTAATGTACTGCAATACAGAGCCATGGTTCAGTAGCTTTACTTTAGAGCAAGTGTTAAAATACAGAGCTTTAGATCTATCACGAAATAAATCTGTAACTAACCTTTGGTGCTGCATGCCAGGATTTTCTTATACTAAACACTAATGAGGTGTGTTCTGGCCTGCCTGCCACAAGTGGATGAGGCTCTTCTAATGAGTCTGTAGCTACAAAAAAAGGAAATAACTATGAAGTCACTTTAGCCTCTTTTTATATACAGTGCCATCTAATAACTCTAATTGTGACAGAACATTGCCTCCTAGAGACTGATATCACTACATTAAAAAAAAATAATCAAATCATAGTGCAGCAAAGGACAGGGGAGCTCAGAGAAAAAATAAGATTAGGCATAGATATGGCCAACTATCAGAACCATAACAGTATTATAAACCCCATTACTTTCAATATACCTGACTTAGTATACACAGATAGAACGTAGGAGTAAAATACCACATACAGGTTCATAATTTTCCTTGGCATAAACCACTTGTATAGTTTTATGAGAAGGGAAGGAAAGGGGAAGAGGATGTTTAGGGGATGGTGAAGGAGCACTCGCTCATCTTTTTTCAATGAGAAAGATTTTGGACATGCACAAGAAGCCTCTCACAGGAGAGGCGAAGCCACCACCAGCAATCCTCAGGTACCACTGGCAACTGTTCCAAAGGCTCTGAGCTTAGCCAAGCCCTGAAAATCCTTCTCCAGCCTGTCAAGGCCCAGCAAAGGCAGCTGAGCCTCGTTAGCAAATTGGCCAGGCAGAATAGGTAAACTTCAGTTATCCCCAAAAGCCAATTAAGAGGACTTACAAGGCAAGTCTGGCTGGCCAGTAATAGAAAAGAGATTGGCAGCCTTGGCTTGGGAGGTAGGAGCCAAGGTAGCCGGATAATGACCAAGGTTGTGTGAGAAAATGATGCTCTTTGGGTCTCAGTTAAGAGCAGACAGGCAAGCAAGACACGACACAGCAGGAGACTCAGGATGGTAATGCTGTTAATCGGAGCCTGCAAGTAAACCCAAGCCTATGCAGAGCTCTCCTCTGCATCACCCGGGCCCTGTGCGTAGTGTGTTGCTTCTGTTGTGCTGGCCTGACCCCTCCAGCAATCCTGCTATTAGACAGCAGAAACATTAGACGTGTCGCTGTGCCTCCTGCCCAGCTCTGTGTTTTTGCTGAGAAGCAGCTTTTATGCATAAATAAGTAAGTGAGGGGAATCTGGGATGGAAGTCTCCGTGAGCGAGATGAAACTTTAAAGCAAAGCCTGTGAAAAACCCAAACTGGAAGCAGTTTAACTACTGGCATCAGAGTTGGTGGGGGCAGCTAATGGAGCAAGGGAGAGAAAAGAGCACAATGCATAAATTGCGAGGCCTGGGGTCAGTCAGAGGAAAACGGGTAAGAAATCTCCTTTATTCCCACTCTCACCTATTGTGATTTCCCCTGCAGAAAGAAAGAGCTTTCCAAGTGAAGAAGCCATCAATGGAAGCTGAGTTTTATGTTGCCTGCAAAACGACTCTTCTATTAACCCTTCCTCCAAGAATCACCATCAAGTTTTTCCTGTGCAATGCAACATCTCTCCCCTACCTGAAAGTCTGCTCCTTTATGAAAACCACACTGTCGTTCAGTGGTATTTTCCCAGGCACAAGCCTGGCAGCTTCCATCGTTTCCCGCAGGAACCCCAATCTCACCCCAATCAATCACTTTCCTGAGAAAGCCTTCCTATTTCTCCATCTCTCAAGGTAGCAAGAGCTGACTGCAGGGAAGGCAGCATGGGTACAACAGACCTGTAAAGAAATGGGCTATACAACTCAGACGTGTTAAGTATTATTAATGTGTTAGAAAGGTAACGGAGTAGCTGTTCTTGCCGTTAAACATCTTAGTAATACACTAATCTCACCATCCACATAATTCTTAGCATCTCCCCAGAGAAACTGAGATTACTGCATCGGCCATATAAAGGAAATTGTTGCTTTTCCATTGTGATTCTACCCACAACTTCTAGCACTGCTTTAATAAAATAACTTGCCCCTGACTTTCACAGTATTCTGAAGGTGACAACGTTTTTAGACATGACAGCCGTCTCCAACAGAGAATGCTTCTAATGGCTTTTGCAAAGCAATAACTCTGCAACCTGAAAAAAAACAAATATGAAAAAGCTACTTTTATTAAGACCCTTTTTTTTTTTTTCATTAACGCTTGTATGTTAGACCTGGATATCATCCTGTGGATATTGATGGTAGAGAACTGGGTACTACTGCACTGAAAGCATCTTCTTCTGGTGATTTATTTTACTGTAAATACCCTTCATTTACTTTATTGAGGAATGAAAAAAAAAAGAAAGAAAAAGAACATTTTGATGTATGCTTTTTTCTCAAGCTCAGGTGTAAGGTGTCTCTAGCAAGGATAATCTGTCAGTATTTAGAGACAGAGTAAACTCCATCAGAAACATAGATCTTTCTGCTTCAATGTATTGGGGAATTCTACCAAAAGACACTTGGGAGCTCTATCAAAAATAAGACTTCTGGAGATCAGAAAGAGATGTTTATTTGGAAATTTCACTGCCAGCAAAGCTGCTCTTTGTGCAAACTGTGCAGAGATACTCTCCAGCAGACCCACCAGCACTGACAAAGTTCCCCAGTGGCCTCCCTGCACCTTTCTCAAGCTTTCCTGCTATGATTTTATTTTGTTAAACTAGATCAAAGTTTTGAATCTCCTCACAAGTCATAAAAACATAAACACATTCACAATAAAAGTACTCACCAGCAATCTCAGAAATGGTAGGTATCAAGCTCAAGGAGTTATTTTTTCTCATATCCGTAAAACTTTCTTCTTAAGTAGCCCGGGAGTATAATTTGCAAAAAAAATCTGATTCAATTCCCTTTAACTCCAGGTTTGTCCTTGACTCTTCCAGCAGGAAGATTTTCTTTCAGTAATTTTACAATTTCAAATCACCAGCACTGCATTCAGAGCTGCCCAAATACAATGCCTCTTTTGGCCAGAATCCTTCGCAGGTGAGTTTAAATGCCTCAGGTGTCAGCAAAGGAGCTACAAAAGGGCATCCTACAGACACCTGACTTCACTTTAGCAGCAACAGCAGATTCTCTGTGTTTTTTTTTTTTAAGTTAATATGGTACATGCAAAGATCAACTGTATTTAGAACTGCTCTGTGGATTTTTTTTTATGAGCATTTGTTGAATAAATGCATCTTCCCTCAGTCCCAGGATTGGTATCTGTCTTCCCAACACTGCATCTCAAATATTTTTTGGCAAAAATAGTTACAGCTGAACTTACACTTTTGACAGAAATATACCAAGAATATGAACACATCAAAGATCTCCATTTGAATTCAGTGAAGCTATCACTTTTTCCTCTGCTTTTTGTGAAAGAATTCATTTAGAAACGTATCCTAAGGAAACTTTTGAGGTATTGTGACCAAATTTTCACACCATTTGTAATTACTTCATTGTAAGTGTGGAAGTCTGGGGAGAGCCGTATTCACTCATCTCACATAGAAGCTGATGGGGACTAACAGACATTGTCAAGATAAGACAGATATAACAGTGAAGTAGGACTATACTAAAAGGGTCACTTTTTCCTCCCACCCATCCCAACTACGGACAGAGCACATCCAGACAAAGTATGGCCCCAGCTGGGGAAACACTCAGCTGTCACAGGCCCAGTCACAATGCGTATAATGGGTAGAAATCTCCATTTTCTCAGTTCCCAGCTGGCTGAGAGTCTCCAAGGTCACGAAGCAACTTGGGGCAACCTGGAGCCTCCCCTTCAGATGCTCAAATCGAAATCAAGCCCAGAGCAGATGGGGTTTGTGAGTCTGAGACCCATAATCGGCTCCCTGGAACGCCTCCTCTGCACTGTGCAGATCTTGAATCTGGGCCAATATACACGGCGTTTAGAAGGGTGCTTGAAGTAGCTTAATTAGGGAGATGCATTACAAAAGATGCTCTCATACAAAATAAATCATTTAGTAGCAAAAAGTACAGAAACAATTTGATTGGTTTCTACATTTCCATGTCCAATGCACTCTGGAGAGCTAAGGAGCACCCTTACAACTTCATAAGAAAGAATAATAACAAAGGAAAATATTAAAAAAGAGCCTGAGACACAAAAAATGCAGCAATTAAAAGCGCCTAATATCATATTCATGCTTTCATGTATCAGATGCTCCCAAACTGTTCTTGCCGCATGCCTGCATTCATTACAGTGTGTAAAACTCTGAGTGATAGTCATGGTCTTAAGTTAAATTATCCCACATCAAAAATCAGTCTCTGCTCTTCTACCTCACTCTTGTCACGCTGCTTGGCTCCAAAGTTGGCCAGTTCCCTTAATATAATCCTTATCTTTAATACTTCCCTCCCTCCCCCCTCTCTCCACTTAAAAAATGCTGTGTACTGCAAAACGTTGCGGCAAAGGATTTTTAGGAAGAAGGGGAAAAACCTCACTGCAGTAATCTCTCCTCATATCCAAGTGCCAATTTAGAAACTCATGGTGTCAAAAATCTCCCGAGTAGCATTTTCCTCTCATATGTTTTGAAATGTTCCTTCCCCCAAGGCGCCCCTTCGGAGATGCCACATCCCTGGCGCGAGCACCCCACTACCAAACCCAGCTGCTCTGACTCCACACTTTAATTAGCGGGAGGTGAGGGAGAGCGCAGAGCAGGGAAGGCAGCGAGCCCTGCGAGCGGGGCCAACTGCGCAGGGGGGTACGGTGCCAAAGGCTGTGTTCAGGAGTGACCCAGGACCTTTCATCTCATTTCAACTCATGCAAACCGAAAGCACTGGGATTCCCCCCAGACGCTCTGGGAATGCCAACTGGCAGAAAGAGAGCTCATTTAGGCTAATTACTGAAAGAGGAGGACAAGTAAATGAGTCACAGCAACGGAAATCTCAGCAAACCATGGTTGTCCTTTCACCATGTGAAAACATGGTATTTCCTTTGGGAAAAATGAAAACCATTTCCCTTCCTTTAACATTAACAAAAATCATGTCAGAAACACCAGCACAGGCTCACGGAAATGTGACTAAGTTTTAGATACATGGCTTTTTTTGGAAAGCTAGTCAAACATGCTAAATAATCTTTAATCAATGGAATGCTTTGCACCTTATTTTTTGTGCGAATTGTTTAAAGATGAGAGAGGCTTCTAAAGCAACTTTTAGGTTCATTCCAGTCCTAGGATACCTCTTCAAAGTTCAAAGCAATAGCTATGTGTTCAATTGCTGCAGTGCTGAGAAATGTACATCAGCTGGAAAATCAAAATGTTTTCATATAGACATATGGACATTATCTGGAGATGAAGATCAAGTAAAAATTATCAACGTGTACAATAAATGTTAGGGGAGGATATTATTGTAGATGAACTGGAGAGTTAAATAGCATTATCACAGTGGAGAAATAGTTAGTTATTACTATTCCAGGAAAGAATAGGTGGAATTTCAAGGCAGTAGGTGGGCTGAGATCCTTCCCATTGAATTCGATGACAGACTTCAAGAGGAGCCAACTCAGACCAACAAAATGATTGCTTTGAAAAGCAGCAGGTTTCCTGCCTTGAGAGTTAAAAGATCAGAAGCCCCGAGGGATCACTTTTCTGCAGAAAATCCTTGAAAGTGCAACTTCAGGATTGTGCTTTCCCCTGCATATGTAAGGAATCTGCATCACTAAAAATGAGACCATTTCTGTGCCAAAATTAAGTCAACCGAGATTTACCAATGTGCAAATGTCTGCTCCTGGAGGAAAGGTGGGCTGTGCAGTTTTAGAGACCACTTCAAAATTGTGGCCCTTTATAGAGAATACATAGTTTAACCGCTTTGCTCAGGCACCCAAATGACTTCATGAGCTTCCCCCCACAGTGGAAAGAAATTGGCATCTCCTGAAGGTGGTTCTGCTCATCAGAGACCAGGCTCAGCTCAGGCTGCTAACTCAGGGCATTCGAACTGGGTGCCTAAAGTTTTGAAGTTTCTTGTCCATAGGGTATTTCACTGCACAAAAAAGGTGTGCTGACCTCTATTAAAAAAAAGTATGAGCTTTTCTCAAGGGCAGGTACTGCCAAACAAGTATTTTGATACACTTATAGCTGCAGGAAAAGAATGAGCTAAGAACCTCATCGGCATTGTATAATTATACAGATCAGATCAAGAGACTCTGTCATCTATCTTGACTAGGTTGACTAATTGTTCCTCTGTATATGACAAATTTCTCCTCAGATGAAAAAAGTAAAATTTTTCAACAGAACTGTAGTAAGCCATTAAACCCCGTACAGTGTGAAGGTTTGAAATGTACCTAACACACAATATCAAGGGTATTTCAGGTCTCACTTCATGTCACATCAAGTCATTTTTTTTTATTATTTTTATTGATGCATTACATTCCTACGGTTGGGATGGCAGAAGTTGCAGGGTGGTCTCTGAGGTGCAGGTCCGGGTAAAACAGAGCATCATGTCATGAGATATTTATCAGGTGATAATGTGAATGACCAAAAAAGAGATGAGGTAGGGACAAAGGCTTCTCCGGCTGGGAAGTTATCGAACAGTTGGAGCCTAGGAACAGATAGCTCAGTGGCAGCTGGCTGTCCCTGTCTCCCTAAAAAATTAATCACTGCAGATAAATGCATAAAAAGACAACACCTCGATCTGTTTCCCACTGAAGTTGGTGGCAAAATTCCCATGTCTTGTTCCTACCCGCCATCCAATCTGTGCTGTGAGGCCCAGATGTGCTCGCAGCAGTCCCGGTGTCACGTTAGAATAAGTGTGCTGGCACCGGTGGATTTTCCCAGCGGTGCCTGCGCAGAAAATCCACAGGACCCATGTCCCACCACTGTGTACTCTCCCCTTGCCCCCTCTGAATGAACTCCTGGCGTCTGGGCCTCTGCAATGTCACGCTTTCAGGTTTGGCCAGTCCTGTGGTGCAAACGAACACAAGCATAAGCAGCTCACCTCAAGGAATTTGCTTCTATCCCTCCAGATACAAAACTTGATTTATAGCTTATACACCAAAGATGATGGAGTTGTGACCGCACTAAGAACCTTACTATCAGCCTTTCCTGGTGTTCAGCAAATTACATTTGCAGCCCTAAAACTCTGTTAACACTGGAGCAAAATTACTTGTCCAAGCTGCTATTGTTTTTAGTAGGCATTTTTAAAAATAAGAGTTTCTTACAAACAATACAAGAGCACTCTGTCCTTTCAGAACAGTTACGTGCATGAGCACCAGGAGTACCCCTTGCAAATATGCCTCAGCTTAGAAACAGTCATTCTATGAATATTTGTGTTGATAAAACCATATTGTAGAAATGCTCATAGAAAATTAACAGAAGTAGAACACAGAATCGCCAAAGGAAATTAATTTACAAGTGTGATGGCATGACTATTCCCAGGAGACACTGAGCAACTGAACTAACCTTAGTTATAACAGCTCTCTCCATGTTTTCAACATCAGCATTATGCTTAGAAGAAAAATTTTTCTACCTCCAGCAGAACAGCAGATGCATAAAGGGCTGATAATGAAGCCCAGTTAGATATCTTTCTATACTGGTAAAAGCATGTCTTGCAATTGCGGCATAAATACCTATCCTGCGTGAAACTGTAGCAAATGTCTACTCTAGGACTTATGTTCACAACACAAAGCTGATATAAGTACCTTTACAATCTAAGTAGGACAATGCTACTTATTTTATGAAAAAGAACATTTAGCAATGTACAGCTATGTAATTAGAGCCTGCCGGCTGCTGATATAACTCATGTGCGGGCATTCCTACAGTGTAGATTTCACATTTAGTGCGCCAGCTTTTTGGTTTTAAAAAAAGATGGTTGTAAAGACAGCACCTGACAACAGCATGGGCATCCACGGAAAACAGCTCTTGGGAAAGGCAGGATGGGATGATAGAGCTCATAGGGCTGTGCTGGAGGTTTTCCCATGTTTTAGCCCCATCTCTCCATAACCCCACCACTTCCCTTCCTCCCAACCCTGTGTTATGGTTTGAGGACCCATAACAATTTATTGTCATTTAGACAATCATTCTATGACCCGATGACCCCTCCCCACCCGGGAAAGGGAATTGGGAAAAACAAGGAAACCCTGAAGTTGAAGTATAAACAGATTTAACAGAGTGAGATTAGATAATTAACATTAATAGCGCTAAAGAACCAATACTGATCCCAATACCAATACAGAATATGCAAAGACTACACTCAGCCCATTCTATCAGTAGAAGCTGTGCACTCCCAGCAGTGGACAGCAAATATCGGACACGGCAAGCGCTACAGCTTCAGGAGGAAGGGAAGGGCTCAGGGGTCCGGCACCGGGGCACGAAGTTCTCAGGATGGCAGCCATCAAGGGACAGAGAGAACTTCGCAGGAAACTTTCTAATTTATAGTGAATGTGATGTTGATGTTATTAAATAATCCTGTTGGCCAGCTTGGGTCAAGTGCCCGGGTCTCGCTCCTCCTCATCTCTGCACCCGGTGAGCTCAAAAACACTGAGACCTTGAAACCCAGGCACCATAGCTGACTAGTAAATATTTTCACAAATTCAGACACCAGAGTCTTCTAAAAGTGCAGTTTTCCCAAGTACTAGAAGAGAAATTAGTCCTGTGTTGCTCAAACTAGGACACCCCATCACATCAAAAAACTACATTCCGGAGCAAGAAGGTTTTCTGGATGCGCAGCCACGTTGAAAAGGAGGGAGCTGCCCAACAGTGGCAACACGCTATTTGGAGGCGTAAGTTATGAGGATGCTTTTTCTCAAGGCAGAGTACTGTTAAGGAGGTGATTGTTCTTTTTCATGCTAACAGGAGTAAAATTAGTTGAATTAAGTAAGTCTGAAAGTAGCCACTATATTTGATTATCAGATAAAAACCTGGTTTCAGTAGGGACAATTTTCCTTTGCACGTGTAGCCGTCTACCCCAGCACCCGGTGAAGTGAGGGAGGCTTTGCCATTGCCTCAGTGGGCCAGGGTTTCCCTCTGTGTATACAGCAGACCATAAACATTTCATAAATGATTGCAATCAAATCCAAATAAATAGATTTAATAGACCAATCTTCTCAAGATTGATTCTGAAGAAGCTCTATAAAATGATACCTGCTGGTACATATAAAATAAAGTTAAAAAGGGGCCTTTTTCCTTCATGTTCTAAACTACTGAATTCCCCAGACCGATGCCTTTGATTTTAATCCAAGAGGCTGAATTTGCAGATTGCCTAAAGATAAATGAATATTCGTCACCTGTCCGACTAACATTTTTCTAATATATTGCTTCTCCTTTTGGCAAAGCTGCTAAGATTTGCGTATAGTTTTTATCTCCTGTTGTAAAACCAAATTTGTTTTGAATGACAAATAATTCATTACAGAATTCATTTTTTACCTTTCCATGCCTGAGCCATCTTTTCAGTGGTTTCGGGGCATTGTTCTACCCAAAGTATCAAATCCACTCTTCTATTTATTCCACCGTGCAGTTTTGTGTTTTGGTCTGGCAAGCTTCCAGCTGAATTAATTTGACATTCACTGATCAATCAAACTGTCTCATTACTACCTTCTGCCCGCCTTGGCATCATGGCCTACTGTTGACAAGAGTAAGAAATGAACACCTGCAAGGTCACCTTCAGAAAATCTTTTATTTAATTGTAGTATACCTACTGCTAAGCCCCGGGGTTATCTGCAGTTTTCCTGTATGTCTCTCCCTTTCTTTTTACACGCGTAGTGAATTATTCTACGTAGACTCACGCAGTTCACAGATGGAGTAACTCCAGCAGAGTTATTTAAGCTGTGGCCTTACTAATTAAACTGAATGTTCATATAAGGAGGACTGTTTTATCTCAAAACCCACATGAATGACAGGCCAAGTGGATCATTCAGAGAAAAGTATTCAGAAAGGGGCACTGAGGAAAACTGACAAAACCCTCAGTGTGGTATTAATTATATTCATTACGCAAGTGTTCACAAGAAAGCCACTTTCCTTGTTATATAGTAAATTATTCTAATTAATTACTATTTATGAGTGCCAACTGATATGGTGAAATTTGCCAAAAAGACAGTAGCATTCCTCACCCGAACTGGTACTCTGCCAGAGGATTTAAAATTTCTGTTTACATTTGTCTGAAGTAAATTGACACCTGTAGCTACTGTTATGAAATTCTCACAAAATTAAAATCTATGTGTCCTATGCAGAAGTTAGAGCATTTAGAAGGAGGTATCTGCTCTTCCAAATTTTTCTGAGTTGGTTTAAATTTTCCATAGGAAGGACATAAGTCCTTTTTAGACACTCCAATATTTCATCATGGAGACGTTCTGGTTAACACCTTACATTGATTAGTGCATTAGTACACATTACTGGAAATGGAACTGAAGTCTTTTATATTCTTCTGAGACAAATATGGCACAGTTTTGGTTGTCTTGGATTATACATATTCATGGATTAGAAACATCCTAACATTTATGGCCGCTTAGGATCACATATGACACTGAACCTTACACATGATCAGGCTTCCAAGGCAGCACAATTAAACCAGAATATCAATCTGATGTTTCAGACTGGGTTTGTCTGAAAAACATATATTCCTCAAGCTCACTGTAAGATTTGGGCTGCTGTGGTGGAAAAGCAAGTATGATCTGATAGATAGGTCCTGCTTATTCCAATACATTGCCTCTGATGTTGAATAGTTTATCTTATTTTTCTCCCATTTCTTAGAATTTTTAATGAGAAACATCTAACAAATAATTCAAGCAGTAATTTCTATGTTGCACAGAATGTCTTTTTCATTAATAAAACTTTTGTCTGTGTTAGGTATACATGTTGATTGGAGTTCTGCATGCGTAGAACAGCAGCAAACACGTCCCAGCGTTGCCAATGTGCAGATTATTAATCAGTTATGACATGATCACTAGCATAGCATAGAAACTCCATCACTGCCACAAACTTGGTAAGGATAAGTTTATAAGAGAGAAGCTGTACAAGGAATGGGGTGGATGTTTCAACAAGTCAAAGTCGTAAGACACCTTGGGACCAATTTACTAGGTACTTAGAAACCAATGGGTATCATTATCTTTAAGAGGAAAGCTCACTTTGCAATAAAACACAAGCCATCAAACTGGAGATGGGAGAGTTAAAGGAGTTATTAAAAGGATAGGAAGTGGTTTAGCAGCGAGCCTCTCGGTGTACTTCCTGAATGCAAAGGGGAATTAAGGTATTGCACTCCAGTCCCAGAGGAGAAGGTGTTGACTTACAAAGAATTTGTAGAAACATATGATTAGGTCTACACAAGGTGTATCTGAAGCAGAATTAATAATCTGCAAAACTATGAGACCAACAGAAGCAAAGCTGAAAGAAGAGGAAAAATCAGGAAGAAAAAAAAAAGGTAAATTTTTTAAGATTTATAACACCGATAAGCACGTTATTAAGTCCTGAATAAAGGCATGAAGGTAGACATCTCTCTTTCTTCACGCAGGTGGGAAAAATACTTTTTTCCTTGACATTCAGTCCAATACTGGTTGCAACACATAATTTCTGTGCTCCTGGATCTTAAAAACGGTTAAAAAAAGGTATTTGGGGTAAAAAAGATATTTTATCTTAATTGAAATGAGCAATTTTCTATGATTGGTTTTCCACCTGATCACACAATCAAATACAACCTTCCCTCCCTGAACTATGCTTGCGAATTTATAACAAATTAATAGGAGCTGGCCCAAAATAAGCTGCTGAACTCATCAAACTGCAGTGGGTCCATAGGATTTATCTATCAAATCCAGTATTAATGTCACAGCTTAAGCAAGGGCCACCCATTGAATCCTTTTCACCACACTCACTCCCACATCATACCATAGTCCATCGCTGTCCAACTACTCTGTGCCACTGCCAGACAACAGGGGAACTTCTGGGAAACAGAACTAACATAGTGAGGAAGAAAACCAAATCTCTGGACCCCATTTTTAATAACATTTAATGCTGGTTTTAATCACAGTTTACAGTTCGTCCAAATTTGGAGGCTTGCAGCTTTTCTGCACGCAGACAGATTCCTCTTGGCCAACTGATCAGGCTGTTGCCAGAACAGAAAAAGCTTGTGAGGACATCAGTCTCACAGGACATGGAAATAAACTTATGAATCACTTGCTAAAAATGAAAGAAAAGGGGTCATGGAATACTTAAAATATGCTTACACATGAAAGAAAAGAGGGTTTGAGCATCTTCACAGTGTTGCATTATTGTCATGGTGCTAATCTGAAAATATGCTGCAGCTTCAAGAAGTAGTGACTCTAGCTTAATTTTTAAACTGCTGTTAGTTTGGATGGACTTGGTTATCATATCCCCTGATTTTGAGCAGTGGGATAGACATTTATGTAGGCATGATAGAGAAAGGAGAGAGAGAGAGACAGAGATATTACTTTGAAATATGATCCAGGACCTTGCTCTGACTCAATGTACAACTCCATAGAAAAGTGCAGAAGACCTCTAGCTTTGATACCCTGGAAAGACATCCCATTTCCAAATAAGAAGTCATGGTGAGTGCCACTCCAGTTAGGTGTTGCTGTGTGGTCTGCCAAAGGCATTTCGAAGGTCTGTTTGCCCTCGGCGAAGAAAAGTCTCTCCAGCCCTGGATTATAGGGTACGAGCCTCTGGCTCTCAGCCCTGCACCCTGAGCACTAAGCTCAAACTCATTAATTCAAGCAGAAGTGCATGAGTACAATCATGTTTCCACTGGGTGCCAAGAGAGATATTTGTTGACATCAAGGGAATGCTTGAATTTTGTTTCCTACAGTTAAAGCTATAATAAACAGAGAATCCTTTTATTTTCCTTCTTATTTACAGTACAGAGCTGCAAGACAGATGGTAAGAACCCATATAGCATAAAGAAAAGGGTAGTTTTAATTGGCATTTCTGTTAAAAGGATTACTGTTTGATAAAGGCTTGTGTTTTCCCCTGCTAAAGGGAGGAAATTAGATCTTTGATGGAGGTTTAGGATTGTGACTGAAGGAAGTATGTATTTCATCCTTGGGATGGATGCTTTATTTACAGCTGGCTGTGTAGCATTAGTTTATCAATTACGTCTCAAAATGTGATTTACCTATCTGGAGAAAAAAGCATTGTTTTTATTGTGTCTAATGATTAGTTTTCACAGTTCTTGTTATTCCCAGCTGCAATAAAATAGTTCTAGTGACAGAAGTTTCAATGCATTCTGCAAAAGTTTCACTGCTGTCAGCACAGAGTCAGCACACATCTCTCCGTCTTCCATTTTGTGTGATACTTCATTTAGATTGCATACATATTTGTTATGATAAGAGAAGAAATGTTGTGTCCCCCCCAGATTAATCTATGTATCTTTAAAAAGGTATATATTTATATTTAAAAGGAAACAAGACCACTGAATTCATCCCCCTGAAATTGAAGACAATCTTTCGTTCAAGGCCCAGATAGGAAAATATACAAAACACCCATCAGACATACAATAGGATGCAAAACAGATCCCAAACTGTTTCCATTGTTGAAATCTCTTATGGATTCTGAAATCTCTAAGCAGCAACTGATCGTGCACAAATCTCACGCATTGCCTGAAATCTTTCCATAATGTGATTCTAAGAGGATCAAATCAATTCACCGTATTCCCTTCCACCAAAGCCTTAAACTCAATGTGCTACAGTTTTATCATCATCTTTATCAGCAATCACACTTAGTGAAGGACACGTTTTCTCACCTACCTATGTTAAATGAAAAGATATTTTAGGGAATTTCCTCCATTCCCCTTGATCAGTGACAGCCCCATCCCCACGAAGGCGAAGGCTGACTCCTTCCCTTTCCGCTGTGTTGACAGCAGGTTGGGTTTCGGGGTTTTTTTTGCCTGTGAAGCTACAGGGAGACAGCTGGGATGTGACTACTCTGAATGAGCTCAAGAATATTAGGATTCAACATACTAATGCTACAAGAATGACCACTTACCATAAAGGGAAGAGTGAGCGAGATCTTGTTCTTATCAATGTTTGTGACAAAGCCAGATGGAGCCAGATTTTGCACTGAATGGCTTCTGGATGGAAGGAGTAAGCTTTTGCCTTTCCCTAGTTCACCTGTTCCACCTTTTTTGTTGTTGTTTTGCAGGAAATAACAACATCTTGGCATAAAGTCAAGCGTCAATAAGATTTCTGAAAGTGTGACCATTTCAGTAACTTTTGAAGTGTAGTGCTTTCTATCTGGAAATGACTTCTTACCGTCTTCCCTATTTTCTCCCTTTGCTGCATACTGTTTGAGTGTTGGTAAATTAAGTCCTTGATACGGCAAAGGTTGTAAGCATGTGATTAACATTAAAATGGCCTGTCAGCAGTCTCAAAGTGGATTTCATCATGGGACTACTGAGGTGCTTAATGTTCAGCATGAATTAAGTGCTCTGCCAGTTAGAAGGTCTGTTTGCCATGTTGTGCCTATATTACCGCTGTAAGTTAAATTACCACAGTCTATAAAACACCTTGTAGTCCATTTCTTCTGGATGAAAGGAGCTATGCAGGATAAATTGCAGTTTCTGAAACATAAACACCCCCCTGAAATGATTATGGAAAAAAAAATATAGGAAAATGGTTGTAGATACATTTCTATTCCTTTTCAGTATCGCAAATTTGAATGTATTCTCTTTGTATCAGATAATTCCATCTTGCTAATTTTCAAGTTTCACAATCACCAATTACAAGCAGGATGTCAAAATAACAGGAAGGCAAAGCATCAGGGGTATCATTTGTCTGTCAATAAGCTGTATCTATTCATAACTAAATCTAAAATACAGCTCAGATATTTTATGTCAGAAATCAAGGTAAGAAATCTTTCAAATAAGCATATTCCCACCCTATGAGAAACCTGCTTCAGACTAATTTTAGAACATGTTAGCTGTACATTAGAAGAAACAGACAGAGCAAATATGTGTATGCTAATATGGTCTTCAATACCACGTTTCAAGGGGCATAAAAGCATGTCAATCTCTTCCATCTTTTTTGGCTGGCCTACAAGGAAATAGCATTAGTAAGTGGCATAAAATCATTCCGTTTTGAGCAGTAACCTGACCCCTTGTTTTCAATTGTGTCAGAACTGAGAGCAAAAAGGGACAATGGGAAAAGATGGCACCCTAGAGACAGATAGATCACACATTTTTTCTATCAATCAAATAGTCTTTGTGCTCAGGTGGACTGAATTCAAGAACATGGCTCGAATTAGAATTGCTGTCATAAATTTATCTTCAGTGTTTGATATACCAACAGCACTTTTATGCAAGAATTAAGAATTTTTCACTGATGTGGTGAATGTGATATCTTCTTCTTTGGATCACCCAAAATGCCTTTATGTGGGAAAGTAATGGAAGATCAGCGAGGAGGACTGTAAACACGCGCAAGTGACTCGCACATGGGGTGCTGGAAAACACGTATATCACACTAATTGTTGTTTAGTCTTACGTGCTCGACAAGTAGAACACCCGCACTTAGATAACATAGGCCTGTGATGGACTCAGGGGCACCTTATCAAATGTGCCTGAGACTCCTGCCCTGCTGTTGAAGAAGATCAAAGCACAGTGAAAAACTATGCCTGCTTGAACCCTTGAAATACAGGCGAGAACAGCAAGTCTGAGCTCTCACTCTCTCTAACAAGGACTCTCTCGCTAATAAGGACTCTCTTGTTCTGCAGTGCCCGTGTCCCCCGCTTGCATGCCTCTGCCCGGGCACTGCTTTGGACATCCCCACGAGGTGTTGAGATTAAATTTGTTCTTTGCCTTTCATCCGTGGTTTTGTGGTTGTTCCTGCGTCCTGCCTGTCCACCTTAGAATTAAGCAGAAAAAATTGACTTTGACCTTGCAGACTGGTTACTGATGTGCTCTAAGGTGTTCTGAGGTGGCACTGACGACCATATACATCCCATAATGTATTGTAACCTTGCTAAGAAACAAATGCAGGTGGAATCATACATGTGTATTAATTTCCTGGGCTGTCCAGATGAACATGCCAGTTAGTAACACCACAGAGGTCTTTGAAGGAGTAAAAGCTAAGGTACTTAGTGGCTACATTTACTCTATTTGGCATCTGAAAGTGTTTTAAGACTGGTGTTTGATGCCATACTGTAATCAGTTACACTGACATCATCACTTTTACAAAAAAAAAACTTCAGAAATAGTTTTAATAGGCAGTTTGGGAAAAAATATGTTAAAATGATTTGCTCTCTGTAATTCAGGACAACAAAGGGAATTTGCTGAAAATGCAGCTTTCTTCAAATGTACTTAAAAGAAGCACCCAAATAATTGCAAAAGCCATCTCTGACACAAAGATTGCAGTGATACCGAGAGGACCCACAGTGCGGAGCTTTCCACAGGGCAGCAGCTGAAGGTAACAGGATGATGAGCAGGTCAAAGGGACCCTTTCCTTGGTGTCTGTGGTCCTTCCCTTGGGTGCTCCCCGGGCAGACACCCAAACATGGACCCCCATGCCTGGGACGACAACGTGCGTCTCAAAGCGCAATCCACAATTAGCAACTCCAGTCGCAAAATCAACACTTTAAATGTGGCTTCAGATGGGGTGAGAAATTGAGGGTTACAGGCAGGGGGAAAAGATATTTATGGCTGATATTTGAATATAGATGGAGAGTTATTGCATTAAAGAGGCGCACCCAGGTCCTTCCAGATGGCTGGGGCTGCAAAGAGGCGGATATTCTAACACCAGCAGCTGTGGGGTTGTATGGGAATTGAGATGAAGTTTCTGGTAAAATAAAGGGATGGGTCCATGACAGAGGTATGCGAACCTTAATCTGCTGGAAAGTTTCACAGACAACTATGTGATATTCAGTCCTTTGGACTGATCCATTTCCCTGAGTGTTAAACTGAATACAAATAAAATGAGATTATATTTGTGCAGTGATGTGTCTGATGATGGGTAGGTGAAAATTTGTCATTTATTTGTCCTTTTGATTATGTAAATCAAGAAAATATGTATGTATGTAATATATAGATAGATAGATAGATAGATACATAAAAATCTTTGCACCTGGTCCGTGGGAGCACTGCAAACTTGTAAATATCATTTAGTGATATTTAACAAACCAGCCAGAGTCTGACAAAAATAAACAGCACCAGTGTGAAAGAAAGCAAGCATTTTCATTAAACATCTTCTGAAATCAGTTACATTTAACTTCCTTGAAATGGCAAAGCCCCCAGTACCTTGGCACACAAAGTGTGGTGTTTTGCTTGGCACACTATGTAGGCTGTATCTCGCACAAGGAAGAAAACTATGGGTCTTCATTTAAGAATGATAAATGATTTAGCATGAATTGATTTTTTTAAAACAAGTATATGTATAACATATACATGGAAATATATACTTGTGAATATATAAATATATATTAAAAAGCTTCAAAATACACACATACACATTTCAAATGTGCACATATATATGCACATATATGGATAAACTTGACTTTCAAGCCTGTTCCCTAGCTACCACAGAAAAGGCATCCTGCTACATTTTCAAAGCTGGGCCTCTCATCACATGCCTTTTCCCTTGGAGTTTTGTAAAAATTCAGAAAAGCAATTTCAAAACACTGGGACTAGGTTTTCAGTCTTTAGCTGGGAAAAATCAGCGTAGCCCTGTATTCACTACAATACATAAAGTCGCAAACAGTTTGGTCAATGTAATTAAAGCCTTAAAAAAATGTCTTTACGGCACACCAATTCACACAAGCTGAAATTTAGGGTTTTCTAAGATTGAAGCCTGCATGGTTACTGACCTGAACATGGCTTTGGTATCACCAGTATTGTTGTTACTGCCTTAGCGCGGCTGACTTAGCCAGTGACAAAAACCATATATAACACACATGCTGCAGCGTTCATTCTGAACATCCTGATAATATTAACTAAACCATGCCAGTATATTATAAATGCTGAGTCAAGGCAGGTCTCCTCAGCAAACTTCCCAAGAGTACGAAGACAAAAGCCATAACCATCTTAATCAAGACCAAGTCAGACAGTAGGAAGGTGGAGTGCTCAAAATAAGGCAGCCTCTGTGGGCACGGATCTCGCAAGTGTCCTGCTCAGATTCAAATGGCAATAACCAGCTGCATGAAGTAATCGCTTCTCTATTCCCTGTACTATTTCCACTGTCAGCCCAGAGATTTAGGAAATCAGATTCAATTCCTTGAGTTAGAAAGCTCCCATTCTGTGCAGAAACTGGGCTGGAAGGCAGGTTAAACTTCCCTGAAGCTGTTTTCTTTTTTCCTCTAGAAGTGCTACTTTACTGTCATTATGCTAATGAAGTCCACTTAGGTTGTGTGAATATTCTCCTATTTTTTTCATAAAACATATATAACAAAGAAGTAAATTTCAGCAGTGATTGACTGACAGCTGCCAAGTAACACACAGGGCAATTCAAGACCAGGAATTGCTGCTGTTTATCTGGGCACCACGGAAACCTATTGCAAAAGCTGATGTTTGTGAAAGGGTCTTCTGAAGCAAGAGCCCAGCAAACAATTATTTTTGTAATTTCGTTCGCCTTCCCCTAGTTTTCACATACAAGTTAAAGTTATCAAGGCATTGCTGTTCTGAGCTGCAATTTATGTAAAGAAAATCTAATACTGGTGTAGAATATTGGCTGATTTTCTTGAGCCAAACCTTCACGCTAAGCAATCATTATCAGAGTTTTATGCACAAACACTAACTATGCTATGCAATGTTCTCGTGACTCTTTCTTGAAATATTTAATAAGTTTGGACACAGCTCTATAAGTATCTGGCAAGAACCAGCATTTCACTAGTAAATCACTTCACAGTAGTGAATAATTTGCCATAAATAAAGCATCACATTTTTCCTCTTTGTGAATTATCCACAAGCAGATTATCATTTAAGCAAGTATATTTGTTGTGCACAGTTATTTACCATGTAATTTCTGTAAATAATTAGTGTTGCTTAGTTTATTTGTAAGTGATCAGCTACAAGTTTACAATATCAGAAGTTGGCGTGGCGTACGGTTGGCCCACGCTCAGCAGGGGCTAAGTAATCTTCACGTCAGGGTTATCTGAATTCTTCTTGTTCTCTTTTGCAAATTAAATATTTTTCTTTTCCCAGAATCCTAACATAGTCCCACATGCTTTGCCATTTCCAGGAACACGCTCTCTTTCTGGGGACTAGAAAGGGTTACAGCGTTTGGTCATAGTCCTCATCTGGGATCTTGGGCAAGTCCATGAGGAAATCACTTGCATATTCAGGTTCCTAAATACGTTTAAAGGCTTGAGCCTTAGGGCAAGACTATACTATAGATAATATCTAACCCATTGATCCCCAAGCTGAGGCCAACCAGCAGAATTAACTCTGCTCCCAGCGCCTGCTGACATGGCCATGCTGCTCCTGGGACTGGGCCAGCTCACCGTGCTGGACCGGGGAATATGGAAAGCTCCCCCGCTCCCTGCCAGCCCCCAAAAAGCAGAGGGGACAGGGATTCCCCCTCCACAAGACAGCTGGCAGGCTGGAGCACAGCAGTGGGGTGCTCAGACTCCAGTCTAATGGAAATCAAAGCATTACAAATTCCACTGCTTTCTATTACTTATTAAATCATTCTATTAAATTGTTATAGTTTCTGTTACTAATTTAGTTGACTATAAAATAAATAAAAGATGTACATGTATAAATCTGTAAACCAAAGCAATACTTCATTACAGAAGAGATTGTTTATGTAAAACCTCACTCAATTAACACTTTAACACATTCATCTAAATTTAATCTTTTCTTAAGTGGATCTCAACTAACCAAAACAAATATAACACTACCATGGTCAGTGCAGGAATGCTGATTTACTCCAGTTCAACTTCTTCCTAATGTTTTGGAGCTGTTGAACGTGACACTCCCATAGTCTCTAATTGTCAAAAGCTCTGATCCAGAAAACGTTTTGAGGACAGAAAGCAGAGAGAGGACTCACAGCCGTGCTGGGAATCTGCCAAAACAAGTAGTAGTGTTGTGCAGCTGGGAAGACTATGCTTAAAAGATTCAGCATTTGTTAGTTGCATTTCAGATTTTCTAAGAAATGAAAGTTGTTTTAAGCAAAGATATTCTAATGATGCCACATAAAGTTGGTACCATAGTCTCAGACATAAATTTTTAAATGAACTAGAAGAGAAACATGGCATTACTTATTTTTTCACCCTCAGACTAACAGGATTGGTTGTCACTTCAGGTTTTTACAAGACCTCTCTTTTCTGCTGTATCATAAGAGAGCAGCTAACAAAACAAACATGCTAAAGAACCTTTTTTGCATTTCCTATTTAACAAAAGCTTCCACTGCAATTTAGCCATAGGAAGTCATCCAAAGTCCCACCGTTCTCTGTTCTTGAGAAAGATGCCAAGGTCATTAGGTGCCAAAAGATACATTTACAAAATGCCTATGGAGGCTGTGTTCCTGGGGAATTGGATGCCCATCTTAAATACTGGTCTTGAAAGTTGCTATCTCTATCTTAAGATGCTTTTATAACCTTGAAAATTTGGCCTTAAACTACTCCTGAAAGTCAGATTTAGAGACATAATATACTGTTGGCATTTTATCTGGGATCTCAATACCAAAGAATGGGCACCTATTATTGAATAATTAAGGAAAAAGCATGAATTATTCAGGAGAGCTGTGTTTCCCTTCCCAAAGGAAGCTTTTATGTCCCAAATCTGAACCTGCAGACAAACAAGCCTGTGTCCTGCTGCCTTACAGCCACCCCAAGCTGTATGAGAGCAATTGCTGCAACTGCCCCACCTCCCTCTTGGCATCCATCGACATGTTCGCAGAGGCTGCTGCTCCCAGGAGGGCAGCTCAGGGACTCCCTGTAAGCAAGAGAGGGGATTTCTGTCCAGTTGGACCTGTCTCCTGAATAGCCCACTGGATGGACTTTTTTCTCCTCACTGTCCAGAGAGCCTAGAGGGACTTACCATCCTCTGCCTGGGGTTGTCTGTCCTGTAACAACCCAGCCTCCGATGGACAGCCTACCACCAACCCCTAGTTAGATACTAGAGATAGAGCTAACATCCATTCCAGCTGCAGCCCTTCTGCCTTGATGTGTGTTTAGTTTCTAAAACATCAGTTCAGCGGATCAGCAGATACACTTGGGCATGGACAGTAGCGTCCCCGAGGTGATAGGAGCCACACAAACTCCTGTATGATGGGCGCTGTAGGGGAGTCCAAAGTCCTGCCTGCTGCTGCTCCCATCGCCCTCACCTGAGCCACGCCAGGTCTTGTTTTAACAGCAATGGAAAGCACTTCCCCACTCCCCTCCTCTGGCAAAGACAAACAAGAAGGTCCTAGAGCAGAGAGCAGGCCACAGAATAGAAGCTTTTTCCTCTCCTCACCTACAGGCTTGATGACTTGTGCCGATATCTAATTAATTAATTAAGGTTAGTTGAGGTCGGGGCCTGGAATCTCAGCAATTAAACTGTTTGCTCCCCTGCTAAAACAAACCACGTGCGTGAGGCGAGCTGCCAGGTTCAGTATTTGTGAAATTCGAGTCAGGAAAGGAGCTGCCACGCGCCTGCCCGTCGCGGGTGTGCTGCCGAGAGCTGGGGCTGCACCGCGGGTCCAGGGACGGCACGGAAGAGGATGAAAGAAGTCCTGCTAACTTTTGTTTTAAGGATGACTTTTCCTGTCCTTATCATGAACTTGAATACCTGGTATTTTAATTTTAAAGCCCAGCTCTTGAAATCGAGTGATTAGATACAATATCTCGCCTTTGACAAGAGAGCCTTTGTGGGTTCAAAGATGAGCTTGAAAATGAAAGCTGATTAAAGCCTGAAGGGTCAAAGCCAAGGGTGGAAATAAAAGTTACCTGGCACAGACTTCTTTTTAAAGATCACACGCATTTAATCCTATTGCATGATTTTTGACTCACATAATTCAGCGGTGCAGAAGCAGAACATGTAGTTCATGGAGAGACAAAGGTGACTCGGGCTGGGCGAGGTGGGGGGAGCAGCGACTCTGCACGAGGGACCCTGCGATGGAAGTGCCTGCCGAGGTAAGCTGGCCCCCTGCCCCCCCCACATTAGTCACTACCTGGCCTGTTAGAAATATATAAACACAGATCACTTCTGCTGTAAATAGCATAGAGCTACCAGCTGTGAGGCTTGTACTCATCACTTTAAAAATTAATAGTATTTTACTGTGACCATTTTTTGCAAAACCTCTTTATACTCTTCAGGCAAATGAAGATGAGCTGGAGAACATCCTAAATACTGCTATAAACAGAAGATGAGCACGCAGCTCATGGACATTGTATGGTCACAGCTTGACAAAACCCTTGGCACTTGGATCTGGATGGATCATGCTTATTATTGCTTGGATTTTCTGTCATTCCCAGGAATGTCTGTATTTTGCACTTGTTAATTAATCCAAACTTGTTCTTAAGCGATCCATAAAGTTTGTAGCAATCAAAAAGGAAAATATCTCAGAAAGCTCTGTCCATCCCCACCTCCCAAGCACTGCAGAATTGCTAAGGATAATCCTGTAAGTGGCTGGAAAGGTTGTACTCGCAGGATGTCATTCCTATTATTGCATTTTAGACTTTCAAAGGTATAACAGATTAGAGGTCATTTAAATAATTATAGTTCATATGAAACTAAAACAGCCTTGACAGTACATCCCCAGACACACAATTTTAAGTAAACTTTTTCAAATAAAACCTAGAGTTACTGGCTCTAAAAGGTTTATGTGACCCACTGACCTCTGCAGTGTGATGCATTTTAATCAATGAGCTATGTTGTTTATTGATCAGAAAAAAAAAACCACCAAAACAAACAAAAACAAATGAACATCAGGAAAAAATCCCACAGGATTTTTTTAAAAAGGCAATTATTTAGAAAATGGTTTTGACCAGTTTACAACGAGAACACGTAGAGCTTCCATGAAGCTGGAGCACAGAGGCACACCATGGGAGCCTACCTCCTGGGCAAACCAAGACTTGGAAGAACACTTTCAGAAACAGATGCTACCTCCTATTTTAAGGGCTTCCTCCACCTCCAACGTGGAACCACTCTGCTACGACAGTGGTCCAGTCTTTCTTACTCCACATCAGGAGTTTGCACTGGGGGGGATGGAGACGGAAAAAGACTACCAAAGACACAGGGCTCTTCTAAAACACCCTGTGAGGGCAATTTTAAAGGGAGAAGAAAGGAAAATTATTTCTTTCTTGCTTCATTTGACAAACAGTGAAAGGAATCTGGTCATCAGAAAGCATTTTTTGAGGTAAAATCTGCTTTCACATGGATTTCAGCTCTTGCATCCCTCAAGACCACATATGAGGTTAACAAACTTTCTCCTGCAATGCAACATTTCCTCAGGTCCATTTCCTTCCTAATTTGACTCCCATTCCCCAGCTATTGGTATACCAGCTATAACATGGAGACATAACAAGGTCATGGACAGGTCTCTACATAAATAGTGCTGGTGAGCTGCCTCCATTGCTCGCTCAGGGAGTTCGCAATGGGTATGCAGTAAGCTGAAGCTATAAAAACCTGCTGACCATCCTTCCTCTAGGTGGGATGATTATAACAACGTTAAGTCGAGACAAAGAAGCCTGTGTAGAAAAGCCATTAGATAAAGTCATATACACTGTTCCCTTTTGTATTCAAGCCCACCTAAGGTTTTGCCCCTCGAGTACTGCATGATCTCTATGCCCAGAGATAAATGTAGGGGACAGCTTGAATGTTTTTCACCCTACGGCACCTCTTGGGTCTAGCACAGCAGGAACTAATGTCCCTAATTCCTTCTTTACCCATCCTCTATACACAAGAAGAGTGGTCTTGATGCAGGAAAACACTTGAGAGGCTGTTTGATTTACTTAGGTACATGCTTGTAATCCTGAATGAATTGCTGAGCAGAGCTAGACTTAAGAATATATTTATGTACGGGACCAGAAAGACAAAGAATGTAGCTGCAGCAAAACACGGTGAAGTACTTTAAACCTATATGGCAGGTGCATTTTAGCAAAACAGTAAACCAGAATGGTCAAGCTGTCATCTACACAGATGGTTTTCCTCAGCCAGAAATTTGCTTTATTCTGACACATAAAAAATTAAAATACCTTGCTAAAGAATCCTCTGGTTTACAAGACAAGCTACTCTGGAGAAGAATACAAATGTGTTGGCTGCTTCATTGACAGTCTATGCTTCAGATTTATTTTTTTAAGATATAATGTCTGAAGCCATATTTCCCTAGTGATAAAAATCCCGTTAGTAATCCTGACGAAATCCTAAAGGGCTAAAAAGCAATGAAGAGGATTTCTAATGGTAAGTTATAAATCCTTTTAGAGAATATCTTGGTTTAAAATAGTTCAGAGGAAAAAAGAAAGAATCTTAGGAATGAGGTAGTTCTACTTAAAAATCCTTCAGCAAGATCAAGGACACTTAGGAGGGCTATCACTTGCTAAGGGGAGATGATACTGAGCAGCAGCTTTTGCTGGTCACCAGGCCAGTGAGGCACCCGGTACCTGAGGCCAGGATGAGAGAAGGAGAGATTGTTTGGTTCAGTGCTATCTGTAATCCCATCTTCCAGAAAATAATAATATTGAGTTCTCCTCATTAGGTCAATAAGATAAGTCAAGATCATGAGAAAAAGTGATGCATGCAGCTGCAGTAAATGGGGTCTTCAGAGCAAACAGTGAAGTTGAAATGGAAGCAAATAGCAGAGTGCAGTGCATTTGGCTGATTTCTCCTGTAACACGGGCAAGGCTTCCTTAAACCAATTTTTCTTGTACCGCGGATGACTTCCACTTGCTGCCCTACACAATGTTCAAGACCTGATTTTCAGGCTTTTTTTTCACACAGCTACTTGTGCCACGTAACTATACAATTTATACTTTTGATGATTGCTTTAGAATGCTTGTAATTTTTATCCATAATTTGTAGGTGAATGAATGCATATCTTTGCACCCAATGGTAGCATGCATGTAGTGAAACTCAGGCTTGTGGAATACAAGAGTTTCTGCTGAAAACCAGAAGACATTTACATTAAGAAAAACCCTGAAGTAACTTCAGTAAGCCCCAACCACTGCAAATATGTAGTTCATTCTACAAGCTAAGTGGACCAACAGCATATCTAATATTATTCCTCTGCTAGATTTATAATAGTCCTGAACTTGGTGTGGAAACTGCTCATTGAATGAAACGGGGGTGAGGGGGGAATTAATTGGGGTCTTTGCACCTTGTGTCACCAAAGGCAGAACAAGAGGCACAATTAATAATTCATTACATTCAATTATTAATTTATCAAAGAGGCTACATTCTTTAGTCACCTGTGTTTTAACAGGGATGATATCAATTGGATTCAACAGGAATCAATAAACCCGCTGCATTTAAATAAATAATTATACACCTTCTGGAGATTTTTTAGCCTGTTTATAGCCTTCTAGAGCAGAAGTGCAACACTTGTTGAGTTCTGCAGGCTGCAAAGAAATTATTACCATTCTTTATCAACGGCGACGGTACTGTCACTTTTCACACAGTGAATAATAAGAAAAGAGAGCCCACTGCTGAAACATGCACATGAGAAGGGGCTGGGAGAGGCGGGGATGACTCTCAGGGAAAGGCGTAGAAAAACGCTCTTGATAAATTGGAGAAACGAACTGAAATGCAGAAAATGAAATTCACTGAAGACAAGTGCGAAGTACTACTGTGTGGAAGGCAAATCAGATGTGCCAATGCAGAATGGGGCACGGCTGGCTCTGGGGGTCCAGTGCAACGCAAACTGAAAGTGAGGGGAGGCTGTGGCAGGTTTTGTGGGTGTCTGCATGAGGGCAGGACCCACGCAGACGCCGCAGACCTGAGTGTGCAGAGCAGCACCGGCTGCTCCGTGGAGTGAGGTCGGAAAGATGCTCACCCAGGCATCCCACCCAGCAGAGCAGCCCCTGCCCTCCTCCCCATGCTGCCTTCTGCTCTCGTTTAAACACAGAAGTATTCCTTGTGTGCTGATAGCCCAAGCCCCCAACTGGATTTAGCCTGAAATATTTTATTCAGCAGATTTGATTTTAAACTCTCGGTGAGGAGTTTTGGGATAGCTCCAACCTCTGTGTGTGAATAACTTAATCCCCGAAAAACATTTGCCTAACTCTAAATCTAATCTTAACCTGAAACACTCATTGTGCAAGCTGTAGGGCCATTTCAAGGTGGAAATCCACAGGCAAAATGTGTTACAGGCAGCGGTGCAAAACTATACAGCTGCATGGGAAAGTGGGGCGTAAGAGGAGACCTCCGAGTGACCTTGCTATGGGATTCAGCCTGGGAGAAATTAATTCAAATGTGCAAGGGGCTACTGCAGGACTTCTGTGGGCCACCTGGCCAGTATCTAAATAGCATGGTTGTGCTCTACTCTGCGGTGTCAGAGATGGACAAAGATATATAAAGAAGGGATTTTCATCTAAAGATAAAGTTCCATTTATCCTGCTTGTAACTGCAGCAACTCCTTATCAGGGCATTCCTCATACACCAATATATGGCACAATGGTTTTCTTAGAAATGGTTCTCAGTCACACCTTTGCTAATTCAAAATGAGAATGTAATGGTATGGGAAATTAATACTGTTTCTCTGCTGTGTCACATAAAACTTGTTCCATATTCATGTAATAGCTTATTACTGATATGATAAAATAATATGGACAGTGAGAAGCCATTTGTTTCAGAAGTGGTGAGAACATTAAATCTTACAATAACTATACTGACTAGTAAAACATACAGCACCACTTATAAAAATCTTGCATGGGGCATTGCAATCAGTTGCTGAATAGATTGCATATTAAACAAAAATATTGCCTGGCAAAATAAACGTGCTTTGTGATGAAGGGGAAAGGCTTCCTAACTGCTCATGAATATCACGTATTGCAGAAAACTAATTAATCAAGTCACCTACTTAAAAAGTGACTCAGTAATCATGTATCTCAGAAGACATCTTAAGCAGGTAAAATCATTTATGTGTGTCAACCTTTTCCACCTCATCTGAGGAAGCTCGTCCCACCAGGAGCCCTACCCAGGAGCAGTCCCTCTGCCCAGAAGAAAATGATGACTTCAAAGGACTGTGAAGAACAGCTCATGAGGCACCTCTGTCATTTCATTTGGCTTTGGGTAAGGCCAGGCTTTGGATCTTGACCATGTATGATCTAGACACAGCCTTTCTCTTAAATTCTGGTTTACTATTATCTACAGATAAAGTTAAGGAGTCACTAATACATGAGGATAACTTCAGTCATTGATTTGAACACACAGCAGAGAGGAAAAATTGGCACAATTGGAATCAATTTGATTCTGGAAATCAAAACCTGGTTTATACAAAATTGACAACTGTCTCCATGTGTCTGAAAGAGTCATCAAGCTGAGGCTACAAGGCTACTGAGATCATACTTATAAACACAGTGGGAACAGATACATATTTATAAGACAGACACATATTTATAATGCAGATCTAGTACACTCATTCAACTACTATATGCAATCAAAAAAAGGGATTGCTCCAACCTGTACTTGAAATCTGACCTTAAATCATACAGCTTATTAATCAGCCAGAATTTTACTAGAGTATCTGTCTGTAAAGCATAGCTTCTTGTAGCATATGAAAATACCACGCAGGCAACAAGAAAATCTACTACTCACAGGAGTTTGCATTGGAAGATGAGGGAGACTTGTGGTTGTTAGTTAATAAAGGCTCAGGGGAAAATCATTCATAAATACACAGCCTATTTCAAAGCATCACAAAATGAAGAGTCTGAGACATTTTCGCAAACCTCCAAACTATGTTTTAAACTCTCCAGTTATGAAACAAATTGCTCCACACTGAGTCACTACCAAGAGGAAACTACCTTTAATGCTAGCTGAAAGAGAAGTGTATTGCAGAAATCCCTCACATCTGCAAAGTACCTTACTTAAATGATAATTATCTCCTATAAAGTGCTTTTACTCTTAGTCACTATTTGCTTTATCTGTTCTGAGTCATATTAAGCTTAGTGTCTCAGCTGCAGAAAATTTCATTATACCATTTGTTAAAGCATCTTTAATAGGCCAATTTCAGCATCCGTCTACTGTATCTTACTAAATGGTTTTTATTTGCCAAATGATACAGTTTAGATGAAACACACTTCAACAAGAAATGTAGTTGTACTACTACAGATGTCAGACTAAGAGCCAGAAGACTTTCTCTGACATCACTGTGCCTACCAGAGAAGTGACAGTCTGCAATCAGTGAGCTCCATTTTGAATCTTTATACTGGTAAAACTTCTCCTAAATTGCTTGGAACTAGTACCAAAATTTGACATTTAAACACAGTTTGGTGGTTTATTCAGAAGAAATAAAGGTGTTTCTTTACTGTTTTAATTTGTAAACTGTAATTTACACACATAGATTAAAAGGTCAAATAAATACTTCAAGGACTTTATCGGCTATTCAGTTTCAGCCATGGTATTCGCAGTAATACTTTGTATGGGAGTGAGACACTCAAATAAAACAAATTTACCATGCATTGTAAATAAAGAGTACTGCAAACCTTACCTGTGCTGTTCCCTCCTCTAATTCTCAATAGGTCTCTGTCTCTCCAGCTACTTTTCTGTAATCAAGCTGTCCGTATTTCCAAATGCACGCTTGTAGGAAAATGATCAAGTCCAATTCATACTAGAGCATTTTTAGTCACGTATATCTGTAGCTAAGCACTGCAATATATGGATAAAAGCCCAAGATTAAGCCTTGGTTTTTTACAGTACCTCTTCAAATTTGTTTCCTGGCTTAGCCTGGACAAGACAGGTCTGCTACGGGCAGGGCCCAACCCTGCATGAACTGATCTGTATTTTACACTTGTGTGATTTTGTAGTGTTTTTGGTTCCTACATCTATCTTCCTTTTCCTTCCTAAATACCTGATACTTTCACACAACTAAATCCAGGAATTCAGGGCCCTTTCAGTCTCCATTAGGTGAAGGAAAGAGAAATATCACTTCTGCTGACACCGCTCAAGTGATGCTATCGGTTCCATTAATGCCTAGAAAGGGTATCTCCACTGAGAGCTGCCAACAAGGAAACGTGCTAGAATTCAACAGCAACATTCAGGCACTAAGTATAGATAATTTGGCCAACCTGGTTACTTACAATTTAATTCCCTAATTTGGCACTACCCGTCCCCTTCTATCCAAACATATCCTCCTATCTCTCTCTGCACCTGCAGGAGTGTTTTCACAGGGCCAAAGCAGGAAAGATGCTGGTGCATGAGCTGCTGACTGCTGTTTCCTTTGAATTCATGTGACTTTTAGACATCCAAAGCAAAGTCCTATGTCCTAATCATCACTACACCTCACACAAGTTTCAAACAATCTCTATGTAAATACAGAGCAGAGTTTGGGGTAAAAAATCCGTAGGTTTTTCCTGAAAATTGGGAGAAAAAACCTACAAAGCCATCTATTTTTGCATGCCCTGCCACTTTCTTGAATGACATTTGCTCAAGGTGAGCAAATGTCTGCTCAGCAGCAGAAGACACCATTTGCAGATGAAGTCAAGGGAGATGTACTGCTGCTATGGCTTTTTGTGGCTGCATCTGAGAAGATCTGATAAGCAGAGGTCATGATTAAACACCTGCAGTGTTCCTCGCTCAGCTCCAGTCTTTCCATCCCTCTGAGGGGGAAGCAAGGAGTCCCTGAAAGTACCCTTAAAGAGGACTGAAGTGCAATCAATGAAAGAAGCAACCAGAGGGGCAGAGACCCAATGAAACCCTGTAGCAGAGAAGTTGTCCATTAGCCCCATGTCAGTTAATGGAGATGGGAGTTCTGTAGGTTTGCAGCTAATGTGTAAGGAAAGGTGGCTGCTCCCCGATAATCACCCACTCTGGATTAATCACCGGAAAGCCAGCTCAGGTGAATGCTACGCAGGGCTACAGCACCCCAAGTTTTTGCAAGCCTGTGCAACTGTCTCACAAGGTGAGGTCAGCAGCAGCTAATGATGGCAGTCCTGGATGGAAACAGCCAAAGCAGATACCTGCAATTAACTTCCCAGTGGACTTTGGTTTTGTGGTGTTTTTTTTTTTCCCCTCATTAATTAATTCCCTTAGGTAGTTTAAAAGGAATATGAACTGTGTGCCCAGTTTCAAGAACTCAGGAAAAGTTTATTTTCTTCCCCCCCCTCAATGTTTAAGTGCATCACAGCACGTTTTGTAGTTGTTGGCCAAGAACTGACAGTTGCTTTTCATGAAGCACACTGATTTACTGACTTTTGATGCTGAACTAAATTATTAGTCCTAGCTATATTTTTGTACTGTTTTATTCGGTATGCATTTTCTCTTTAATTAAAGTTGTTGGAGGTCATTGCGTATTGTTGAAATCTCCACGGGGAAAACAGTCTTCCTCTGTTTTGGTGCAGTTTTGGTCTATGACTTCTTTCTTAGAATTCTCAGTGAATTAATGTTTCCTTAAAGGACAGAACTATGAAATGGGAGTTAAGTTGCAAATGAGTGCAGTTTTTGTCAGGTATCTTTGCAAAAATAACGTATGGGGTTTATTACCCAACCCAGCCAAGCACCTAAGCACGTGCTTATCTTCAATAGCTCCATTGAAATAAATGGAACAACTCACATGACAGCAAGATACTGATCGCGGGTTACTCCAATGGATGCTTTATGTGTAATGATTAAAAATAATTCCTACTTGGGAGCTGGGAAAGCATTTGTTCAAGCCTGCTGTTTACTGGTTTCTTCCGTGAATGTCCTCTTGATTAGAACAGCATAAGCACCACAATCTCCATATGAAATATTTGGAAGATACATATTTTCTATGTATCCAGGCAGTGCTTTTCTTTTAAATTGGTTGTGAATGCCAAGGCAACTTTATGCTCCTTTTATACTCAAATGCTCTGCTGCCACACGTCTATAATGTTCTCTGGCAGGTCTCACAAGTGCCAACAGTATAAAGTACACCTGCTGTGGCCATCTCGGTGTTTTCTTTTCAGTTTTTGTTGTGGTTGGAACACATTTTTCTGATTACTGCCTAGCATCCTTCAATGAATTTCATCTTACTGAACTGATCTGCTGGATTTTTAACGGCATCCAGCTCTTTTGCCAACAGCATAATCTCAGCAACATTTATTGTTCTCTTTATTTAGCTCCTGACTCCCATCTCTTTATCACATGCACTCCTTCCATTGTTACGCCTGTTTTTCAGGTAATAAGCTGCAAAAAAATAACACAACTAGGTTTTTGGTGTAGATGCAAAGGAAAAGGTCTCTGATTGATTACAAAGACTGTGCTCAAGACTGCCCGTTTTCCACAACAGTCTCTGCTGTCTCCATTATCACGAGCAGGAGGGCAGAGAGAACCGGGGCTCTGCCCTTCCCTGGCACACTTGGGAAGAAGCCCATGGGGTTTAACCAAAGCACCAGGTCAATCTCCGACTGCACCAGTCCTTCAGCAGAGCTCCTTGGCGCTGAACTACATGATAGATGAGTCTGAAGTGACTAATTTTAACTCTTTTTTTTTTTTTTTTATAATTCCAGCTACTTTTCCAGAGTATTGTTATGACAAATTTGTCACTAAACTTCCCAGAGAAGTTTAAGCCACCTCCAGGCTGCAAAACTGAAGAATAGCTCATATTTAGAAAATTACAATAAAAAAATCCACGTGTAAGGACTGACTCCATAATAAGGCTTTTTTCGCGTTATGCTGCTGCTCCGCAGTGAGACAATCTGCCAAAACGCCTTCAATAATCAAAAAGGAGGTTTGCTGTCTGTGAGAGAAGATGCAAATCCCGATTCTATTCTTTGGCGGTGCTAAGAGCAGGAGCCCGGCTTGCATTTGGTGTGAATTCAGTTAGTCTTTTATGACATTGTAATATGCAACTCAAAAGAACTCCTCAGCTTGATCTAATCTAAGCTTCTCTACAGAAAACTCAAATAAGCTTGAATTCTTGGATTAGTCAATGTTTGCAGCCACTTGAATTACATTTCATATATACATAAAGTGAGCATATGAATCTCAGCAGTTAAGTACTCTGCTGTCAATTTCCATTTTTTTCCTTAAGAAAAAAGTAAAACATATTTAAACTCATCACTCTGAGAAGTAGTAGCTGGCTGTGATCAGATACAATCAACTGGAAGAAAAGAAATAGCCGTATTTGCATCCATAATCTTTTTTATCTTGACACTGAAGGCTAATTGTCATTCCAGTAAATGCAGAATGAAATATAGTATATGTGCCTGAAGGTACCATATTTGCAAAATTGCTTAACAGCAGCTACTACTTGCGGTTTTGACAAAGATATACTCTTGCTGTCTGATAGCACATTTCTGTAGGAGATAATTTTGAGTAGTCCCTGTCAAATAAAGTTAGATTTAATGCAGCCACAATGCTAGTAATAAAGGGAAAGCATTGACATTTTCTTCTTCATAATTAGATGTTGCCACCGATATCCAGAGTGAGGACACTGTTGTCCTGAATTGTGATTGTTGCCAGAAAGCTCATTGCATTTCCTGAAATCTGTATTGTCCCTGCGGGTATGGAGCACACGCGTATGAGTGTTGTACTTCTGATTGAACTGTCATAAATCTATCAGAATATGATAGAACTCCACCAGATGATCCCTACCTGAGCATACAGCAAATATATCCCTCGCTGCCACTGGTTATTTGTATTATATTTCACATTTTACGGACAATAGTAATGTGTTATGCTGTAGGAAAGTGTTTTTTAACAATTAATAGGGGCTGAGATTTGCTTTCATACACCACACATGCCAGGGGAGAGCTGGTTTAGTGTTGTGGGTTTTTTTCTTCAGGTCATCGTTTATCTGAACTAAGTTACCAGTTGATGCAACGAAAAATAGACACGTCATTACCGGAGTGCTGTGACAGCCTAATCAGGACCAGGGTCCCACTGCGTTGTGGGCTGTAAGAACACAGCAAAAGGAAGGCTTGCCACCCGGCAGTGTTCCCTGCTGGATTTAATTCAGAACAGACCCCAGGAAAAAGAAAAGTAGGCACAGTTTACATTTACTGATAGCAGAAATCTGCGTTGCTCACCATCTCTAAGCATTTGATCACATCAAATACTGCGAATGCCAACAAGGTCTGCCCTCACCGCAGCCTGGGCTCCCGGGACACGCGGGCACTTCCAGAGAGGTGAAGACTACTAAGTCATTGCTGCGTCCGAAGAGTCTCCCCGGTGGTCATTCAGCCCCAGGGGCTCTTCTTATAAAATGAAAATAAAAAATAAAGATAGATACATGGCTGTTCTTGAGCGAAACCGCTGGAGTCTTTCCTGAGCCAGATACATCCTACGGGTCGGTTGCTTGAACCAGTTTGTAGTGTTACATTCAGCTTACGCCTATCCTATGTAAATACAGCAAATGAGAGAGATGGAAACAAAGAGAGCCGGAAACAGAGAATATAAAATGCAGCTATAAATATTATAAATCCTGCAGCAACCAGGCAGCCTCATTTTATCCCAAAAGCTAGAGAGATGGAACTGATTAGTTCTTGCTGAGGAAAGGATATTGATGTTTAATATCTTTTTGAGGCTGTTGAACTCAGTTATTGGATTCAAGGCAGGATACCTGACGCTATAGACAGCAGCGTATAACTAGGTTTCCTTTCCTAACAACAGAAAATCCACAAGAAAATTACCAGTTTCAGCTTAGAAACAAAGGTGTTCTTGTGCTGACTGAAAATCATTTATTTATGAAACAATTGTAAATTAGCTGCCATTTGCAATACCAGGAAAAATCAGCACATTTCTTAAGCCAAACTAAAGCTATCTCTCTCTGCAGTGATGTTTAGAGTGGCCCTACTGTTTGTCATCTTCTGGGTTGAATTTGTTTTGTTTTTGCAAATAACAACACACACCGTTAAGCAAGATTAGCCCAAACAGATAATGTTAGGAGTGAATATGGCTGGGTTTTCCCCTGAAGAGAAGAAGTATCTGAAGGTGAAAAGAAAAAAATAATGAAAAATGAATGACCCAAGAAATGAAAAATTGAAAAGTGAATAGTTTACGCACAGAAAATTGCCTTTCTGGGGTGAAGTCCATAAAGACTTCCAGCTAAAAGAGTTGTTTGTTTTTTAAAATTTGAAGTGCTCAGTTAATATTTTCAAAACTAAATGTTTGTTTTGTTGTTTCAAATTAAAATCTTGTTTAGCCTTTCTAAAAAATGCCAGAATATTAAAAAAAAAACACAAACCAAACCCAAAAATCCAACCATAAACAAAAACTTAAAGACAAAGGTTTTATTCAAACAAAATGTTTTAGGTAGCCTAAATTCAAACTTGATATTTTTTACTAAGAAAAAATATTTTGCTCCGGAATGACTAAAACAAAAATAAAACCCAACCCAAAGCCCAAACCCAACCAACACACAGAACCCAAGCCAGCAAACAGACCTATCAATTCACCACACAGCTCTGTGAAGAGCTGTTTGCAAACTCTCTACTACAGCTTTTATCCATAGAAGACATTTTCTAGCAACCGGACATTGTACCTGGTTCCTGTTTTAAATAAGGACACAGAGTGATTATATAAATGGCAACTGCTAAAGAACTGGCAAAATGCACCTGATGCAGAACGTGAACCTTTGGGAAACAGAAATATATTTTTACACAGAGGTAGTTACAATGTACTTAAAATATGCTACTGTTCCAGTATATTTTGATCCTGCAATGCCCTGCTAACTCCACTAGTATCTTACATGCATTTTTGCTAAAAGCTAGTGTATAAGGAGACTTTTTGACATATGAAACAGCAGCACAATCATTTTCTGCTCATGGCCTCTAATCCTCCAAAGGGAAACTGGAAATAATATAGCCTAATTACAACTCTGAATAAAACAGTTTTATTACTGAATGAACTACTTTAATTCTTTGTTTGCTCTCAAATGATACATGAAAATTAATACATGGCAAATTAACACCATAAAATTTGGGAGTAAAGGATTTTTTTTTTTAGTTTGACTTGCCCTACCTGCAGCGAAGGAATACAATTTCTCTTCTAACATCACAGGAATAAAGAACAACAGATCGTAGTAATGATAGAAGTTACATAGCGCTGGGCTTGCCTTACAGCATAATCCAATCAATCAGAAGTCTTTGTACTTAGAAATGTGGCTTAGTTACTACTCTAAACTGAAATTTGAGAGTATTAGCATGCACCAAGCTTTATACCTCACTGGAGACAACGCAGAGAACCACAGCAAGTCATGAAGTGCTACAGTGCATGATAATGCATGGCTTCTAGTTCATTACCTACTTACATTACGACATTGCTCTTCAGTACCGGAGCATAATTAGGCTCTCGAGGTGCCATATTACCACATAATGAAGTCCAATTAAGATTCATTAACCTCTGACCTCCCTCACATATTTGATGGACAGTGAGCATCTCTGGGAAAAAAGTTAAAAGGTGATCTTGAATGAGCTCAGTTCAGTGGATGACATTTTGAGGAGTTAAAGATACCTTAGATGATAATTTACATCCGATGCATCAAGGCATGTTGACATACTGATTGATAAATGGACACATTATATGAGATGGTCATGCCAGCTGAACATTTAGTGTGATTTATGCTGAAAAATTTGCTTTTTATATGTGTACCATTATTTTATGTTAACAATAAAATGCTGTAAATGTTACATTAGTAATAAAATATGCACAAGATATGCACTTTATTGGCTTTGTTTGTGTATGAATAAATATCATCACATCCATGCAAAAATGATATGGAAATAATATACCTAGACTAGACACAGTGACAACCTGTAACTATCTTAAGGTGAAATTGACGTTGAAATCTGGGTATGGAAGTCTGTACAAACCAAGATTAATGTATGGGAGGTACATCTTACTGCTACCCTTATGGAGAAATGTGTCAAAAATAAAACCAGGATATGTCAGAGTTATTAGGAAAGCAGGAGAGAGGAAAACACTCAACTGATATACACCAGTGCTTAGATACAGTTTAGACTTTTGATGTTCCATTGAGATTAATAAAACCATCGGTCTATATTATATGGACCTGTACATGCAGAATTACTCCAGTGCAGTATGAGACACAGTGCCTTAGCAATTACAGAAATGTTAGATAACTCCCAAGTATAATGACGCATTTATGGAAAACTCCAGAGCAGAGGTAATTTTCCTTTGTGATTATACACTATTTTCTCAATGTTATATAACTTTTTCTTTTTTTTTTTTTTTCTCTAGCATCTCCTGGTGGATCAGACCATTTTCAGATGTGGCTGGTCTTCCTTCAGGAAAGACCAGTCTGAAAGAGGGGCCAGCGCAGGAGTCCCCCACACTGTGGAGCCACAAGCCATACGCTCCAAGCAAGCTTTCCTGGAAGGCCAAGTACGCTGCTCTGCGACCATTATCCTCTGCATGTCTTGCATACGCACAGACGCTCCTGGAAAACATCACTACTAATGTGCATGTACAACAAAGATACTCTGTGCGTGTGCAGCAGGTCTAGAGCTTTCATACACAACTGAATTTCCAGACATGCAAAGTCAATCCAAACATTCCATGAAGTCCAGGACTTGCTTTATGGGTCAGCAATAATTACACAGTGCATACACCACACTGTCAACATTTAAAGGGTTAGTTTGACTTACTGCGTACCTGCAGTGCCCCTGGCTGTGACAGATGCCAGTAAGACACACAGATATAAAGACCACTATATAGCTGTAAAAAAAAATCCACATACAAGAATTTACTTAGAAAAATTTATGAGATTGAAAAAGAAAGCAAGTAGAGAAAAATTCAGACATGTGGTACCTTGAAGTTTGACTCACGATGAATACAGCAGATGGGGTAGATCCTAGAATTTGGAAATTCATAATATCAGCAGTTCTGAGTTAGCAGCAAGGTGCTGTGACTTCTTGCAGGAACTCTTGCATTGAGAGACTCTACCTCATGCGGATTAGCTGGCTCAGGCGTGGCCCAATGCTAATAATTTTTGCTGAACTAAGTAGGGAATCAGGATTCATGGAACAAAGAAAAGCAGCGCAAGAATGGAATTGTGCAATTACTGCAGCACATTAGGCTCTTTAATATACAGAGTGCAAAGCTTCAGCTCTAATGCAGGCTGTCAATAGAGTATATATTATCACGGCATCAAACATCTGGGAAGATACTGTGCTGTCCTGAAATTCAGCTGACTTCCTCCGGGATAATAAAGCCCTGACACTGTGGGGAAGCTCTGTTTTGTTGACAAAAATAACCACCTTTTTGAGGGGCCACAAGAGACACAGATCCTCACCCAGTGCAAAGCAGAGCAGCGCTTTGATGTCAGTGGGTTTCCTAAGGCTCCAGCCACCCCCTCAATGCAACCTTCAGCATTACTTCCCTGGGCAAATTACAGTTACAGCAGAAACAGCATGTACCTTTTGTAATCAAAGATCTCAATAGTTAGAGAACATCGTATAAAAGCCATTTCTTCGGTTCAGCAAGGACTAAGTGGCGACAAGGGAGAGGATGAAGCAGGGACAACAGCAATTAAAAGCAAAAGGGATTAAAAATATTCCCAAATGCCTCAAAAGTAGCAGGAAGAGAAGACCACTTAATTCTTAGCCAGTATTAGCCTCTTTACATGGAAACTGAGTCTAGACATATAAAAGGTAGTACCCAATATTTCTTTGTTACTGGCAGCATACAGTGGTGATGTAAATTCGTGGAGGGAGGGGGATCACACGCCACTTAGCAGATAACAATTACCCCACGTACACATGGGCGCACGCACGTTTATCTCAGACACACACAAACAAGCCTGCTGGCACGTATAATGTACTCCACATACCCAATTTGTTTTCACTTCATTATTTGTGAATACACAGGGAGAGTTCTGGGAATGCATGATGTTGCTATGCCAAATTCTGCAGAAATACAAGTTCTTTTGGTACTAACAGGAGCCTTTATACCATTTTCATTCTAATTTTCTACTATAGCACTGCCAAACACCATTTAGCTTTGCTCAGAGAGTTGAAGTTTTTGTAGGCAAGGCCTCAGAATCACTTTTTTTTTTCTTTTCTCTTTACTCCTGTGAGCAGCCGCATAAATCCCAGATGTTCTCTATTCTGCATGAAGTAAATATTGAAATTGTGCTAGGAGATATTCAAATGGAGCTGACAGAGACGTGAGCCTGAGATGCAAACTGTACTAAACTTGAAAAGGTTCTATCAGCAATTGCCCACTCTGACAGTGCTGCATATCCGCTGTCTGCAATCAGTATAGAGTGTCATATATCTTCCTAATCACCTTTCTTTCCAGTGACAAATATGAGCATGTTAGAGCTAAGGTCAAATGAAAGTACTAAACACCTTCAATACATCAGGAAAGTTAGCCTCACTCAAAATACAAAGCTTAATATCTGGCAAGCTTGAGTCATGCAAAGCATTTTGGGTAGGAGGTCTGTCAAAATAGCAGCATGCAAATAACCCGATGCAAAATGCCTTGAGGTTTGTTGAAAGCTGGAGAAGATGGTTCACTCCACCAAAGCATCGTCTGTGAGTGCAGCTATCAACACATCACTCAGCCATGACACAAGAGGCATTTGTTGCCATTACCATATATAATTGGTCTTTTTTAAAAGGAAACAGAGGCGCAGTCCCATGGGCGTGTATAAAGGCTGTTACACGAGTGCCACTGATTAGCGTACCCTCGATGGAGGCCAGCCCGGAGGGACCCTTCTTCCAGCTAAGCCCAGCAGAGAAGATCCCTGTTCCTCATGGCTGGGCCACCGCAGGCTTGGCTTCTGCAAAGATGGCAGGAAGGGCAATGTGCTGCCTTGGGGCAGCCGCCGGGACTCAAAGGTTTTCGGGACTGAGAGACCCATAGATGTTCCCCACTTTCATCTGCTCGTGCCCACCCCTGCCTCACTTGGGTGCCAAGGGGCTTCCTTAATTCCTGTGAAAGGCAGTTGTAGGACACACCTCAGCCTTTTGGTTGTGGTGGTTCACAATGGAGCACAAGGGAACTCTCCCATGCCGATGACCTGGAGTTAGGTAACTAACTCCTTTCTTTTGGAAAGAACAGGGTTTCAGAAACTTTCCTCAGGAAAAAAAAGGAAGAAAGAAAGAAAAAAAACAGCCCACCAAACACCAAAGAAGCCCCCAACTTAATTCCCTGTCTGAGCGTCTCAACCAGATGACAGAATCACTTTAACTTGGGGCGAACGGGGTGGATGTAGAAAATACAACTTTCACCACATACAGCAAGCGCGAACAGGCACAGAGGTATCTGAATGAAAGTTCAAATCTGAACTTTGTGCTAGGCAGTGTGAGTAGTCAGTAATTATTTATAGCTACAGGCCAGTGCCTTCTGAGCACAGGAGAAGCACTAAGCAAGCTACCTTTCACTATGAAAGAGGCTCTGGGAATATTTCAGGAGGTTATGGGAAGAATATCTGTTGAGGGGTCAGGGCTTAGGGCAGGAGGCTGCCTGGTACAGTATAAATTATATTATTTTATTCTGCAGCCCCAGAATGTTCTGTTTTGTCTGTCACAGAGGCTGCCAGACAGCTCTTTAAGTGCATTTGTATTATTATACAAAGGAGAAATGGCTTTTCCTTCCCCCAAATGAACTCCCTAAACTTACTGAATCTACAACACAGATTCTGAATTCTCACAAACACAAGGAAACTTTATCCAAAAGCAAGGGACGAGCAGCCCCAAACCCAGCAAAGCATTACAAAGACTAGAGACACATTCTTGCTCCGAGCAGCTCCTGTAAGCGCTTGGGTTGGGGTCTTTGCTGTGTGCTCCACCACTCCTCTCCTCATCCTTCTCAAGCTCTGTTGCCCCTTCAAGGGATTTTCAAAGTAGTTTCAGAATTTTAGCTTCCCATGACAGGCAGATTAAACGCTTCTTCCTGCAAACCCCACATCAGTTTGAACTGACATCTTAACTGATATATTTGTGGCTCCAACTTGTATTAGTAGCATCCTTTTCCATACAGCTTCCCCCAAAGGTGTTAGTCCAGAACAGAAGTCATTCTACTTCTAATCCTATTCCCCTCATCTGAGAAAAAAACCCAGGGGATCTAGTCTTCAAATTACCAAATAGTTCATTTGCTAAATCACCAAATACAAACCTTCCCATGGGACTGTGCACGCCACATGGCATTGGCTAAGAGAATCTTCACCTGCTCTGAGTGCTCCCTCGTCCAAAGTGTGGAATATTCACTGGGATATTCTGCACTGCACAGAAAATTGGTTTGCTTCCCTACAATGTGAGGTGCAGCATACAAATTTAGTATCTGCGTGTGAGGGCTGTACGCCTGGCATGGTGCTCAGCTACCCCAGCCTTCCAGCAGGTCGCTTGCCATGGTCCAAGCAGCCGTGCAGCCCCGGCACATCCCACGCACAGCCGCCCTGTGGAATTGCCCCTCTCCCACACATGCATCCACAAAGATGCAGCTCTGTGGAGGAGATCAGAGCAAAATTATTTTAGCCAAGAGTTCTATTTCCAGCTTAGACCTGTTTCTAAATGCTTTCTAGGAAACTGCTGGTAAGCCGTTTGTGTGCCACTGTGAATACGGTAGTCGTAACACACCGCTGGGAAAGCCGGGCTCCAACCCTCAGCGTTACACTGTGACATACTGTGGACACTTGCTACAGTGCTCGGCGTGCCGAAAAACGCATCCAAATAAGCAAATGCAAGGGGTTAGAAACCTCGGGGACCTGGTTTCCCAGTCCCGTGTGCATGGCTCGGTCTGACTGCAAGTAGTACTCTCCCCACGACTCTGCCGGGCGGCCCCATCGGCACGCTGCAGCGCAGACAGCAAGGAGGAAGCCACGTTCCCGCATGCAGGCACAGGTTTCCTCGAGGAATTATCCCTTTCCCCAGATGCAAAGAAGGCCAGAAATACCCTGTGTGTTACAGGGTAATATAAATGTTGGTTTTGGATTTTGGTGCTTCAGTACTCATTTTCCAATTATATACGGCTCAATTGTTCATACAAGAATTCCTTGTTGACTAATTGGCAAAAACATATACACAGCTAAGTAGCACACTGTGTCCTACTTTGATGAAATGTGCGACCATTTCATCCTAATTAGAAATACTCATTTGCTCTTTTAATTGCATACCTTTGCATATTTACAGCAATTAATACATTGTAAAAGTGGAACATACTAAGTCGGTCTAATATTTGCATTTTTGCTGGTTAAGTCCGTTAAGGCATCACTTCCACATTAGGCTTTAATTATGTGAGGAATGCAAAACACCTGATGCCACACTAGAACCCAGAATCATTTTCTTTGGACTCCTCTACCTGGTTATCAACCAAAGCAGTGCTTTCCCCATAAAAATTGGCTGAAGGTCTACTTCCCAAGGAATTAATGCTATAATTGCATGCAGTTTTCTAACTGGGTATTATGCCCTTGAAATGCTGATACAATCTTAATTACAGAAGTATGAACAATACCATTATCATGAACTGCTTTCTATTTTATGCCAATTATGCAAGTAACAAACCACATTGAGTAAAAATAACACCTTTTAGCAGTACTCAAGTCTTTCCTGTATTTTTAGCAAGTTTGGGAGCTGCTTATTTTTGCTGCCTGAAAATATCCTGCCACAATAAATATTCTAACAGTACAATGGATAAATGGTGTATTTCTGAAACTTGCTTATTAAACAGGCTGAATTCTCAGCTCATGCTGGTCTGAACCGCTCTTTTGGTTTCATTGAGACTATGCCAGTTTACATCAGCCGGGATCTGGCTCACCTTATAATGTTACAGGAACTGATCACGTTTGATCTGGAAATTAGGGAGGGTCCTCTCCCCCTTAAGAATTTATTAATCACCAAATGGCAGTAATTCATACATTTTAATGTGTTCAGTGTATACACATACATGTATGCATATGTAGATGTAAAACATACATTGTATTTTAAACTGTGATTTGTGTAGCAAAACAGATAGGAGCCGGGAGGCTTTACATTCAACAAGCTCAACACGTGAAATAACGAATTTTTTTTAATACCTTCATACACACTCACTGCTTTCCAAAATCTTACTAAATCCACTCATGACACTCTCATGAGATGGCAACCTCAAGATTACTCACAGTCCTCATTTCAGAAAGCGAAAAAGCAGCTGACATCCCTGCTCGAAACATCTGGCTTTACACCTCGCTCTGCATTAGGATTTTAGCTGGTGGCATTTCAAGTGGCTGCACCAGTGCCAGTAGAACTCACCGGCTTGAGCTGACTTGAAAGCCCTTTCATTGCTATAGCCTTTATTCTTTCTGGACTCAGAAAGAATAGTCCTTAATAGAATATGTCCAGCTCACAGGATTTTTGGATGCTGTTCATAGCCTTAGGAAAACAAAGAGCATGGCAGGAGATGAGAGCAAATACGGTACTACCGGCAGCAAGTTACTGAAACGGTGTTTCATATAGACTCTTACGACCTGCAGATAATGGATGCTCCCTGGCAGTGGCAGGGAAAAGGGGACACAAGCAAAGGTTAGCCTGACTGTTTACGGTTTTTCTAAGCATTTTGTGTGGGAAAGTCATGCTGGAGCAGTCTCCTCCATGGGGCTGGACAAGGCATTGGGCAAGCTGAAACCAGAGCTGCAGGGCAAAAGTGTGCTGGGGTGCCCAGGCAGGGCTGGGCTGGCTGGATGTGGCCAAGGGATGACAGCTCCATCCCATGGCAGTGTGCAGAGTCAGCCTTTCCAACACTTCACAAAATACGTTGCTGGCTGTTAGGTCAATGGCTTCACAGGACGCAATTAAGTTAATTTCCTATTTATTCCGCGGTAAAAAGCCAAGTCTGGGTTTCCTATGTCTTAAACCAAAATCACTGTCATTCTCTAAAAGCTATTTCTCACCCACTTCTCTACATTTCATATAGCCATAAATATTTTAGCCATGGTAACTAACTTCTTTAGTATTTTGGTAGGGAGCAGGAGTTGATTAGCAAACCCTTCAGCTCTTGTATTTTTCAGATAACATTCGAAATATCAGGCCTAGATGGGGCAGAATCCAATCTTGCACCATCTCCACCCGAAGAGTGTCAACCCCAATTCTGTCTTTTCAGATGTCTTTACGGCACCATATTTAGGTATGAAGTTACATTTGCATGCATTCATTCATTCCAAACTGAGCCTGACATTTGTAAAAACACATACAGCTGGTGAATGAAAGAGTTGTCTTATTCTTCATAAGTAGAAATTCCAGATTTTAATGTCACAAGATAAAAAATAAAAACCCCCAAACTGTTGGTTTGGTTTGGGGTTTTTTGTTTTATTTCACTGTAGGGAGAATTTAAAAAAGGGGATTTACAATTTCAAAATAAACAAGCAAATTATGTTTGCACTGCAACTTTCTTCTGTACCAATGTCATAAGTTTTCAGAGAAAAAGGGAAGGAGAAGGCTACATGAAGATGAAAGAGAAATTTACCCCAGTGGTGAGCTTTCAAAAGCTGGGAGTACAAAGAAAATCTGATCAAAAACTTGTTACCAGAAACTGGAATGACTGTGTATGTCTGGGCTGGGGAGAAATGCAATACAAGCAAGGAAATTTCAAGTATGATAGAAAATGGTGCTGGATGTCCACTGGGAGATGTGATGATTTCCTCTGAGCTCACGGGAAATTACTGTATGGATATCTGAATGCTGCGTCATATCTTGTGTTGAAACCACAGACGTACTGAGTTACATTCAGATATGGGTAGGGTTTAGTTTGTAAATAAACATCAGCAAATTAAATGACAGACTTGCTGCTAGAATCTCGATCTTAAACCAGAGACAGACCCCACCAACATGACTATGCAGGTATCTGCATTTTTTTTATATGAAATAGTTCAGAAGTGTGAGGACCATTCAAAAGCAAAATTTAATTTAAAATGGTGCCCTACAGGAAAACATATATTAAGCATTGGATTCTCTTGCTGTCTCATAAATTACTAAATGTCTTTAAAAAATTAGTATTTTTATTCTCCAGCAGTGACACAAACTGCATTGATGCTGTCAGAACCCAGCATTTTTAACTGAGCCCATTAAGATCAGAAGTGCATAGAATCACAGAATCATTTAGGCTGGAAAAGACCTTTAAGATCGAGTCCAACCATTAAGCTAGCACTGCGAAGTCCACCACTAAACCATGTCCCCAAGTGCCACATCCAGACATCTTTTAAATACCTCCAGGGATGGCGATTCCACCACTTCCCTGGGCAGCCTGTTCTAATACTTGACAACCCTTCCAGGCAAGAAATTTTTCATAATATCCAACCTAAACCTCTCCTGGCACATATGCACTCCCAGCCATACACATGCAGTGGGCAAATGGTTTCTTAGATAATCTATACCTGTATGGGATTGGAGAGGTGGTGTGGTGTGGGTGATACACAAGGAAAGCATACAGGATAGGGCAAATTTGTTCATTTAAATAAATCTGCCCCCCTCCCCCAGGAAAATGTTAAATTTTCCTCTGATGGTGCTCTGGTCTTCTGCAAAGCTCCCAGAGGTGACATCAGACAAACCTTGGGAGCATTTTTGCAGGCAGATGCTCTCTGCAGAGCATGCAAAAATGCCTAGGACTGAAGATAGCAGAGGTGTGCAAATGATCGTGGTATGTCTCCTGCAGATAGGAGATCTCTTCCTTCATGGGAGATGAGGATAGTTAAGAAAACATAATTAGAAAATTCCCCTCTTTAGGGTTATGCAACGAATGCATAACAATACAACCACAGACACAATTTTGCAAGTCTGGTGGAAATAGCTCTTTCATAATGTGTGATTTCCCATTGATAAAGCATTCCTAACATAACTGGAAAATCCTCTCACACATCGAACAACAAGGCTATGATTGACTGTCTGCACAGAAATGAGTCATAATGAGATTTGGCACCTCTGAGCTGGGACGACACAGGGAGGCCAGCGATTGTTTGCATTTCTGGAGGGGTTATCCAACTTCAGAAGTGTTCAGCGGCATGTTTCAATCAACAGCGGGAAAGTACAGCTATCTCCACTCTGAAGAAGTTTAATCTATGGCTAGGATCCAAAAAGACCAAGTGTCCTCTGAATTCAAAGGCAGCCAATCTTCATAGACTTGAGAAGAGATTATCTAGAGATTATGTTGGTAATTAACTGAGGAAATGGAAAGTTGGTCTAAACCCTGTGGATCTGTCTCAAAGTGACATTGCTCTTTCCTTTCCATAAAGGATGTGCGTTGGAGGCTGTGGCCATACTTTAAAGAGAAGCAAGGTGCAACACAGCTAAAGCAACCAGAGGAGTCTAAACAGAGGTGTCTGTCTTAGCTACCTGTCTTCGCATTGTCCTGGACAAGCGGGTGGTTGACAACCGATAATTTCTTTTGTAAAATTGAAATTAAAACTAGCAATTACCCACTCATACCCACCAATCATCATATCGCTGTTAACACGTTACTGTCATTAGTAGCATTTATTCTAACTAGTCTTTATTATACCACTAGTTTACTGCAATTACACCCAATTAGATAGAGACATGAGCACCAGCTTTTATATCCACTAAAGCCCCTGCCACATCCCAGATGAGCCGAAGGACCCCTCTGCTGCAACCCTGTTAAACAGACAGACTTCATTTTATATTACTCTAGAGAGCTTCTCCAAACACTTTATTCTTATAATGTTATATTTTTTCCTCTTATTTGCATGGCACTGCTTCACAGTTCTCCTAAATCTTCAATTACTTAGTAACTATTTTTCTTTCTCATCTGATAGCAGCATGGAGTGTAACAAAAGAGTGCTGCATAGTTACAGACATGCGGAAGCTCTGCTATTTAGCATTTAGATGGCGCAACTGAAAAAGTGCCAATGTACCAGATAGGCGGAGGGGAGGTGGACGTGAGCAGCGACAGTTGGCTGGACAGAATGCCCCCTCTCAATTCTTTCGCTATGGTCCTTGCCAAAAACATTATGCCATTTCAGGCAGACAGACGAAACGTGCCTGCTTTCCACAGGTCTGCTCTAATCACTGCATCCCACTCTACGCACATTTCTCAGGCTTCAGGTCATCGCTGTTTTGCAGAGTGAAGAACAGCTTGAGACAGCTACAACAGGGAACAAAAGACCCATGCACCAGGCAAATCTCCCGTTGCAGACTGAGTGTGTAAAATAGGTGTGAATATTGACATCCCACAATTCATCTTCACATAACCCCAAACGATTACCAAATCCCCCATCCCCCACCCCCCCAAGAGCATAGCCTCTTAACCCAGGATATTCATGGATGTCTGGGAAGTTTTGGAATCAGTGCTCCATTTTAAATGATCCTTTCACTCTTTCCCACATGAATTATTGTTATTTGTATTAGCAAATGTGCTCTATGCCAAATCTCCCACAGGCCTCTTTTCAAATCAGCCATCTGCAGCCGTGTGAAGCTTTACACACACAAAGTATATGAAAGGATACCCAAAGTACTATCAAATCACAGAGGCACTTCTCCATCTCAACATATTGCATACACACATTGGCCATCACAGGTAGAAGCCATGTGACTATGAACGGTGGAATAACATCCAAGCAACCCACAGACATGATCACACATTCCTGGCCACGGTCCTCCAGCCATCAGATTCAAAGCGGCGCTAGCCACATAACAAGAAAAAACTCCTGACTTGAAGCATCTTTCATTCTTTAATAAAAAGGTGGTGTTTTTCCATTATTTGCTCCTTAACAACAAAACATTTAAGGTCTTTACTACCTACTGCAGAGCGTTAATTTTTAATGGGAGAAGCTACACGCTGCTTGATTTCTTTAGTGCAGGAAGCAGCCAACCAATCGTGCATCACCTATAACTCCAGAACAGCAGTTTCAGCAAGGAGTCTTTACAGCTCAGAGCATCCTTGAGGGCTAAAGATGTCAAGCAGCTTAAATGCCAATGAAATCAAGAAGACACCAGGCTCAGATGTGTTAGGTAAAAAGGACAGGAAAATGGAGACCTCTACTGAGAACAAAAAACTTTGCTCTGCATTAAGAAATAAGGACTCACTTAAGACAACTGTAAAGTGCTCGCCTGGTGAAACAGGGCGAGGAATAAGCAGCACCAATGACAAAGTATATAGCAAATTTTATGATGAAAAATGAGTGAAAAATGGCCTGGAGGCCATGTGACAGAGCCCATCTCTCCCTCTGCCCTAAGGCAGAATTAACCGTACCTGAGATGTTCCTGACACATGCCTAGCCTTCCCTGTCCTGTTTGAGGTCTGATGATGGAGAGCCAAAGCAATTTGTCCCAAGACTTAACGATCAGAAAGTTTTTTCTAGTAATTCTCCAGAGCACTCAAACTCAGCGCAACAGTGCTCACTGTCAGTCTTATAAAACTCCCAGGCATTCATGTAATACGGCACTTCCCACCCCTCGAAGCTAAAGTTCACTTGCTAAAATTGTTGGTTCACACTGCTTTCAGGACTGCCTGTGCTTGAGCATCCTCCCTACCTACGAGGCCATTCCTTCATGGGGCAACGGGCCCTTCTAAGAAGGCGCATGTGGCTGTAGCCCCTGCAAGACGTACAGTGCAGAGGTACCTGCATCTCAGCAGCTCTCTGAAACAGGACAACCCTCAAAATGTTGATTACATTCAAGACATCAAGATTTCAGAGGACAATCCAAGCTATATTGCTCTAAAGGCTCTTTGTTTTTTTTTTTTTTCCTTTAGCAGTAATTTTTTAGCAGTTTTTTCAACTTTCCAATGTGCTGTGCAGCAGGATTGAAAGTTAATATCCATTTAAGCCACTGCCAGAATAAGGATATTTCTGCTTTTGTATCTTTAAAAATATCTTCTGGAATGAAATCATGGATGCCACGTTTCAAGGTTGAGTGAATTTTTATAGCAAAATTATAAAACCCTGAAAATGGAGGATAAAATAGAGAGTGTTTAATAAGCCTTAACTGAAACACTGCAATCAAATGCCCCTTTAATAATTTTGAGAGAAATGTATCTTCCCTAAGATTATTCTGTCTGTGAGTACTCCATTCAGCAGTGGTGTCATTCTGCCGGTGGTCAGTATTTAAAAATGAAGTATTTGAAATACACTGGAGAGTGTATAAGAACTTGCAATAGCACAGTGGTTCTTCTGCAGGCAGAAGTATGATAAAACAGAAGCCGGGCGTGCAAATTTCCCACGAGTCCACTTCCACGCCACTGTGGCTGCTGTGAACTTAGCACTGCCTTGGGGGACAAATCTTTTCTTGTCATCAACTGGGTGTTAGATGCTGTAGACAAAGATGAACGGACTGGGCTCCTGCAGCCTCGGTGCTCTGGCACAGTCCTGAGAAGCACTGCTGATGGTGCCCCTACCCACTGAGCATCTCTCCAGTCCTACTGTGGAGACCTCAGGGGCTAATCAAGTTGATGTTACAGTGAGAGAAGAGGGTACTAACACTGGTATTAAGCAGGTAAGTTTTGAGTAGCACCCTGGAAGGAGACGGGGAGTTTAGCCTTATCATGTGCAGTTTAATTTCTTTTAAATGACACTCCCGCCTAGAGGAAATGGTTAGTGCCAGCTGCGATGTGCCAACACGAAATCATGAAAGACGTGTTTTGTAATTCCACATGCTGACTTCAGGAGTATTTATGGTTGGCTTCAGTCCACTTCCTCCCCAGAATTTACAGTGAAGTAAGTTCATTTTGTAATGACATCATCACGCTGGTGCCCTCGCGTGCATTCCTGCCCTTCAAAGGTAAGCCGCAACAAAACGCGTTTTGATGATCCGAAGCAGTGAAAAAGGACAGCAGCGCGGATACCAATAAAGGGCTGTAGCCCAAGTTAGCCCTTGGGGGAAGTCATAATTTGGCAGCTAAACGATGCATTTGCTCCTAACTGGCATGTGGCTCTTTGCTGCTACTCCACCCACAGTTATTTCAAACACTAGTCATTCTTCAAATGACTAGGAAAACCATCAGATGCTACTCAACAGCTATTGAACAGAGGTATTAGTCTGCTACTCCTATAATGTACTGAGAAATCTTCCCTGCAGTGGGATCTTTCTTTTCTTTTTTTTTTTTGGCACTTCTGCTCATTTTTCTACACTAGGTCAAACTGTACTTTGTTACATTGTTTTGGTTTAGCTAAGCCCATGTAAGTACACCCTTTTATAACATTTACTCACGCTAATTTTTACATATTCCCCCTTTGCTCAAGCCATCCTCAGATCAGTCCTTCCCAATTCTATGGAGAGGATACCCTTACTTGAGAAAAAAAACTCTACCCTTTTTGGTCTGTCCCCATTTTTAGCTTCAGGCCACAAGCAAACAAAAGCGTGTACTGACAGCAGTGCAATATGCAAGATAGAACAACCTCAGCCAAGGCTCCTTAATGGAAATGGCAACTGCTATTGATTTCCTAAACACAGAGGTTGTGCCCTTCACCTCTATGACAAATCAGTTAGTAAAGACTTGGGACTCAAGGGAAACCCCTCGGTGTGTAAACATGAACTTGTGGTTTACTGTTAACACAATATACTCTACAACTTCTTCTGCGGTGAAGTTTGGGAAAATACAAGAGGAGGCTGCAGGTGACAAACAAACATATTCGCAGTAAAAATAAATCACTAATATAAATGGAATTGAAATCAACAGGCAAAAGAAACAGCAGGCAAATAAAAATACCAAGAAACTGTGGTTGGCCTTTGAATTACCATTAATTTCATAATAAAAATGAAAAAAAATCAGATTACTTCTTAGTTGTAATATAAGACATATTGTGATAAAGAAAAATAATTTATTTATCTTCTGATAACAGTAAATTGCACTTAATGCAATTAAAAATTAGTGTAAGAACACAGTTTGACAAGGAGAAATGTCTTTATCATTAATGGCTGTCATGATAGAAGAGACAAATAATATTTTTCCAAACAATAAAATGAGGTCAAGAAGCTCCTCACTATCTGGTAATACATTTCATGTTTTAGATACGAAGAATATCCCATTTAGTTGCAGCGCAACTTTCTCCTGTTCCTTCATAACCAATGTTTTTACAGGCATTACCAAGGACAGGGAACACAGACATCACCCGAGATGTTTGCGGCCCCTCTTCTCACTACTAACAGTAAAAGCACCATAAATAAAACCTCTCACTGGCCTGGCTCTACCAGCTGAAAGATCAGACAGAGAGTTTAGATGAATAACACTGAGAATAGAATAACTTATTTCGTCCTTGAAACAAAAGCAACTTCCTTACACTCCTTAAGTTAATAACGCTTTATTTTGTCCCCAGCTGTTAAGTTTATAGAAATTAAAAGTCATGACTATTTGTCTTTTGCCAGCATGAATTTAAAAGTGCCTTTAAAAAATCTCATTATCATTGTGGGTTTTTTTCAAGCAGATTCAATACAAAACAGATTACATCCTGCCTGCACTAGTAAAGTGCACATAAATTTTTCACAAACCAATTTATCTTAAAAATTTGTCTTTCCTCATTTTGATTCTGGACACAAGTGCACAGCAGAAAGGCATTTCAAGTATTTTTTAGATAACACAGTTCTAGAGATAGTAATGCACTACGGTTTCTGGGGGCTTTCTGTTTTATAACATTATTTCCAGACCATCAGAAGCCACCTTTTATGAAGTGGAATGATCTTATATGAAACAATTATATTACCATGAAATTTTAATCTAACGTTCAACCTGAATTTTAAGATTAGAACTACAGGATTCTTTCACAGGTAACAGAATAAGAGGGCAGGAATAATTTCCTTCGGTAAGGAAAGCTGGACACATCCGACAAATTGTCTGCCAGGGGTTTGCACGGATTCCCTGCACAATCACTTGGGAAATCCACAGTCCTGGAACAACGCAGCTGTGGGACCACCACTGGATCCCCACGCTGACACCAGTGACAGCCAAGAGTACAGCCACTCCATCAACGATCAGATAATTTCAGAGGTGCAAGCCATCCTTTTTCAGACACTGTGAGATGAGGTTGACCATAATTCTCTCTTAAGTTTTTAAAAGATGCTACATTTTCAGCTCTGCAGTGAAGCGTTTCTCTGGAGAACAGCCCTTCTTCTGCAGAGATGTAGCTTAAAAATACTTGGGGATGGTCAGGAGACACTGGTTGAACAAACATTGGCCGTGAAAAACTGTACTGTACTTGGAGCTGGCAGAGATATTTATAGTCAGTTTTGTTTGAATGGCCATAACAGCGGAAGTACTACTTTTATTCTACTAGATGACTCCTAAAATATCAAGGCAAGGACACTTGTGGAGCAGGAAAACTTCTACGGCCACTCTTCATACAGCATTTGTCTCTCTGGCACTGATGACAGCCTTTTCAGAAGTACCACAGCCGCTTTACAGAGAGAACAAGACATGAGTATCCGTCATGACATGAGTGCACAAAAGACCGGAATAAAATGTACCTTGTACAAGTCTGAGTCACTTACTGTTAAGACATATCAAAATCATGAATCTCTCCTGTTCTTTCATTTGCTTTCACTCCTGCCTAAGGAAGGTTTTTGAGTACACTTTCATTTTAGCTTATAAATTGTTCACTAGTAATATATTCACAAGTAATAGAATTGTTGTTCCCTTTGAGCAAGACAGGCACTGACTGTCTGGGAAGATTTAGTGAATAACTGTGCCCAGTAGTGGAGAAACAAGAAAGTTCTTGCATATTTGGGTGGATTGTAAATGTGTTGTCTTATTCCTGCATGTTTGCTAGTCTTGGAGTAGAAGTGGTCAGAAACAAGACTATGTCATTATCTTTTTGAAGAATCTCAGAGATAGACTGTCTCAAGAAACAACCCTAACCAGAAAGACATGTGTAAAGGAAACACAGTTCTTCACCCACAGTGTGCTCCTGTGGCAGTACTACAACCATGGCATTTCTGCTCGTGTTTGAACATCTGCTCCTATACGAGGAAAAAGTATTTGGAGACCTGGGGGTAACAGAATAATCCATGACACACTCAGAACAAAGCTGTTGACCAGACTTTTCTGTTTGGGCCAGTGTGTTTAGCTGGCCAGAAAGTAGAGATTCTTTTTACTACTACTTAAAAAAAAAAAAAAAAGATAACTACAAACCCCCTAAACTATAACAAAACATAGTTCCCTGTGCTCCCCAGTAGGAATTTCCAGATAAAAATAAAACCTCCATATAAGCGTGGCTGAAATTGCTGCCCTGAGGAAAATTCTTGCACGTTCCCTTCCCTCCAGCAGACAGGCAGTGACAGCAACATTATGGTCCTTCAGGAGAGCCTTCAGGGATACACCAGAGAAAACTTCCAATTTTCTTTTCTACATTAATTTGCATTAAGTTGACATTTTTCAAGATGGGCATTTTCAGATTTGGGAAGAAAGATATTTTCCTTTGGAAAGTAATTCGCTGGAAAATTCTTACTACTTCAACTATTTCAGATTCCTCCTTTATCTTGATTAGCCTTGCCTTTTGAAATGCAGGTGTGAGAAGATGCTTATGACATCTCTGCAGGTGCACAGCCTTTACTATGATTACTTTCCTATGCATTATAATATAGAATCATAGAATTGTCTAGGTTGGAAGGGCCCTTGAAGATCATCAAGTCCGACCATCAGCCTAACACTGCCAAAACCACCACTAAACCATGTCCTCAGCACCATGTCTACCTGTATTTTAAATACCTCCAGGGATGGTGATTCCACCACTTCCCTGGGCAGCCTCTTCCAATGTTTGATAACCCTTACGGTGAAGAAATTTTTTCTTAATAGCCAATCTAAACCTCCTCTGGCACAACTTGAGGCTATTTCCTCTTGTCCTATAACTTGTTACCTGGGAGAAGAGACCAACTCCCACCTCACTACAACCTCCTTTCAGGTAGTTGTAGAGAGCGATAAGATCTCCCCTCAGCCTCCTCTTCTCCAGGCTAAACAACCTCAACTCCCTCAGCCACTCCTCATAAGACTTGTACTTTAGACCCCTCACCGGCTTTGTTGCCCTTCTCTGGACACGCTCTGGCACCTTAATGCCTGTCTTGTAGTGAGAGGTCTAAAACCAAGCACAAACTGAATGCAGCCTCACCAATGCCGAGTACAGCCAGACAATCACTTACCTAGTCCTGCTGGCCACACTATTCCTGATACAGGCCAGGATGCCATTGGCCTTTTTGGCCATCTGGGCACACTACTGGCTCATATTCAGCCAGCTGTCAATCAACATACCCAGGTCCTGTTCTTCTGGGCAGCTTTCCAGCCACTCTTCCCCAAGCCTGTAGCGCTGCATGGGGTTGTTGTGGCCCAAGTGCAGAGCTCGGCGCTTGGCCTTGTTGAACCTTATACTATTGGCCTCAGCCCATCAATCCAGCCTGTCCACATCCCCCTGTAGAGCCATCCTACCCTCAAGTAGATCAACACACCTGCCCAACTGGGTGTCATCCACAAGCTTACTGAGGGCGCACTCGATCCCTCATCCAGGTCATTGATAAAAATATTAAAAAGGACTGGTCCCAGCACCGAGCCCTGGGGAGCACCACTTGTGACCAGCCGCCAACTGGATTTAACTCCATTCACCACCACTCTCTGGGCCTGGCCAGCCAGCCAGTTTTTTACCCAGCAAAGCATATGCCCATCCAAGCCATTAGCAGCCAGTTTCTCCAGGAGAATGCTGTGGGAAATGGTGTCAAAGGCTTTACTAAAGTCCAGGTAAACAACATCCACAGCCTTCCCCTCCTCCACTGAGCGGGTCACCTTATCATAGAAGATCAGGTTTGTCAAGCAGGACCCCGCCTTTCATAAACCCAGGCTAACTGGGCCTGATCACCTGCTTGTCCTGCATGTGCCGCATAATGGCACTCAGGATGATCTGTTCCACAACCTTCCCAGGCACCAAGGTCAGACTGACAGGCCTGGAGTTCCCCAAATCCTCCTTCTGGCCCTTCTTGTGGATGGGCATCACATTTGCTAGCCTCCAGTCAACCAGGACCTCCCCGGTTAGCCAGGACTGCTGATAAGTGATGGAAGGTGGCTTGGTGAGCCCATCCACCAGCTCCGTCAGTATGCCTGGGTGGACCCCATTCAGCCCCATAGACTCATGCATGTCTGAGTGGTGTAGCAGGTCACTCACCATTTCCCCTTGGGTTACGGGGGCTTCATTCTGCTCCCCACCCCTGTCTCCTAGCGCAGGGGCCTGGGTATGCAGGGAACAACTGGTCCTACTACTAAAGACTGAGGCAAAGAAGGCATTAAGTACCTCAGCCTCTTCTTCATCCATGGTCACTAGGTTTCCACCCCCATCTAATAAAGGATGGAGACCATCCTTAGTTCTCCTTTTGTTGCTAATGTATTTATAGAAACATTTTTTATTGTCCTTAACATCAGAAGCCAGATTAAGTTCTAGTTGGGCTTTGGCCCTTCTAATTTTCTCCCTACATAGCCTCACAACATCTTTATAATCCTCATGAGTGCCCAGCCCTTTCTTCCAAAGGCCATAAATTCTCTTTTTTTCCCTGAGTTGCAACCATAGCTCTCTGTTCAGCCAGGCTGGTCTTTTTCCCCAGTGGCTCGTTTTTCGGCACACAGGGATGGCCCGCTCCTGTGCCTTTAAGACTTCCTTCTTGAAAATCAAGCATACATATTTTAGAAAAGAAACAGCTGGAAAAAGTGGATGTAAAATTTCACCTTCAGGATGCTACACCTTTCTTTATCACTGAAGGGCTGATGGGACACTGGTTAGAAAGAACTAAAAGGCTAAGCAGTTCCTTATACCTTCTTCTCAAACTGCATGCAATTAGCCCCCTCCAGCAATGTTTTGGTGAGCATCGACTCCTCTGCATTGCTGCACGCTAAACCAAGAGTGAACATCCCACGATGAGCCCCAGGAGGCCACCTGACTCAGAGACGCATCTCTGAATCACAATCACCTACTCCCCGTGGGAGGGAAAGGGTAGTGATTTACCGCTGGCCTATAACAGGACTAAATTATTACCTCCCCACACGCAGGTGCTGGCTCAGCTATTTTGACCCAGCAAGTGGGAGGGCTGAGCCAAGGTGTTACCCAGCCCTTGGAGCTACCCACCGTCTCCTGGTCTACTCACTAGAGCGGAGGTTTAAGCAAGCTGCAGAATGGAGGTTGCTTTATATACTCTCTTCCTACCTTCCCTAGACAGATGAAGCCACAAACCAATTAAACAACAAACTATCCCACGCTTATTTTCAAGTTAAAGCTGTGTTTAATACACAGCCATTATGTGCTTCATACTGTGAATTCTGCTTTGAAAGCCTTTCAGAAAGTATGAACGGATAGCAGGAAGCTAGCAAAGTTAGCAAAAAGCGTGCCTTGCAGCATCCTGGAATTGCCAATATTGTTAAAAAAAAAGATAAAATTATTCTTTTTTTTTGTACCTCTTGCCCTTCTATTGATGCCAGAAATAATCATAATTCTGTTCTTGTTTAAGACAAACCCAGTTTAGGATAACTTTCCTTGATATGTATTGCAGGAAACCAAACACTGAATTACCCATATTGTGTATGGAGCAGTTCTGGGGTCTGGATAAGCCTACATCACTGTAGTGTTTGAGTGGAGTTCAGCAATAAAAGACCTGAGATATAAGAGTAAATGTTCAGTGTAGCAAGAACCAATTATACAAACAAGCATTGAGGTTATAAACTAAAGTTCATTAGTTCAGCGTGCTTAGAAACCAACAGCAAAAAGCAAATGACAATGCTCTGTGGCAATGGCAAACATGAGGATCAACAGCAGTGTTTTAAATGGTAGCAAACTCCAGAAATAGGTACCTTTTTCTGAGCCAAGAAAACTCAATTTCCACTTGGCACAAAAGAATCAATTAGATATGGCACTTACTGGTCAACCGAGAGTTGGACACACCTCTCCTCTCAACTAACACTTCACACTGTATACAAATCAATGATCAAAGTAAATGCAATCATGCAAGTTGGTGAGTTTGTCATAAAGCCATTAATTTCTGAAGTTTGTTGCTGTGCATGGAACTTTCTCATAAAACCAGAGATAGGTGCTGTCATAACTAGTGTCTATTGCTTGACAGAGGGGAAAGGAGCGGAGAATCAATAGGTTTGCAAACTCAGAACTAATTGAGCCATTCCCCAACACTGTATGACTTGCAGCAAGACAAGGAACCATTTAATGACTGAGATATTTTACCTCTAATCTAGGTACCTATGTGGCTTGGAAGAGCATTTCATTTAAAGGCAACTTCAAATGATGTGTATAGGCAGAGATAACGGCTAAATCTTGTTCCCTCGCACAGTGAAGTGGATAAGATGTCAGTAATGCAAAAAGCTTCTCCAAAGGCCAGTGAAAGCCAATCTTTGCAGGAGACTTCATCTGACTGTAAGGAAGAAAATGACCCTAACTGGAACTGGCTAAAGTGCCTGGTAGATGAACCAACTTGTGGGACTTGGGCACCTCATTATCCTTACAAATTCTGGTATTACACAGAAAGAGGGCTTTAAAATGACTCAACCGACACATTAATTTAATGGAACTATGCTTCATCTACTCTATACTTCCTTGGAAATAACAGCTTGAATAAAGTGATTTGAAAATGTAGCCTACTGTTAACATTTTTCTGCATTTCAGTTGTTCTTTAATACCTCATTTCAATACTGTCAGTAGAACAGAATCATAAAACAGCCAAGTTGCCATATTAACTCAGATTTCTGAACAGTATTCCCCCAGTGAATAATACCATCCCTAATCTGATGTACAATAAATTCCCATCTGCCTTTCCATATCTCCCAGTCCTCTCCCCAACAATGGCAGTTCCTTTTACTTTTTTCCTTACTTTCTTCTTCAGTTGTCTGCAATGTTCTTAATGAGCGTAACAAAAAAAAACAGAAGAAACATGCAATTAACTTTTTCATCTGTTTTTAGACTCTAGCATAAGAAGAACATGAGTACTTCGATTGTTCCTGTGCAAATGTTCCTGCCGTTGGACACTCCAACACTTGCACAGATGTCAGGACAGACATAACCAGCAACTCCTGTGTTTTTTGGAAGTTATTTACAACATTAATCCTTAATTCCTTCTAATTAAGGCATCTGTCCTGAAATCTGCCTCTTCCATCTGAGAAGCCTGTGTCCTCTTATGCAAGTCTTGCTATTCAGATTCCAATTCATCTTCTTGCTTGACATTTTCCTAGCTGGAAACTATCTGTAAAGCACCTCCAGAAATGGAGGTGTGATGCCTGGTAGTACTTAATATCCTAGACAGGCTGAAGAATATTTAGCTTGCTTTTACAATAACTATCACTGTGCAGTTAAATGGTGCCAAGCCACAAAGTACATCATCTGAGAGATGGGATTAGTCCATTGTGTGACAAATACTGCAACTGCAAAAGCATCTATAACAGAATCTCAGCATAAGTCCAGAAAACATTTCTTAGCATACTCAGATCACAAAAATTTCTGAAATACTGAATTAATATCCCTTCCCCCCAACCTGCAACAAAAATTTTACACATCCTTGAAAAGTCAAGATGTATGGAAAGGATTCACTCTATTTTTGTCCCAGGACCAACAATACAGGGCACAGGAACAACTTTACACAAGGCAGGAAGTGTATTCTAATAGCTAGAGCTAGGAAAACTTTCCTGACAAAAAAATATTTAACTGAAAATGGGATATACAAAAAGTTAATGTTGTTTCCAGGAAAGATCCTTAACCAATCAACAGGTTCTTTAAGGAAAAGAGTCTTTTTCTTAAGAAATACATTACCTTCGATTCAGGGATAGGAACTACAACATTTGTAACCTATGGTAAGCAACTCTATATCTTTCTCAGACTCAATAATTTCATCCTGATTAGCTACTATGCTATTTAACTTTAATGGTGTGGCTTCTTTCATACGTGTAACAGTGTGATAGACTGGGGACAATCCTTTGAGGCAGTCTAGAGGGAAAAAGGAAAACGGATACTCTGTTCAAGGAGAAAGTAACGACAGGAATAAGGTACCTGACTGTCGTACTTTGTCAGAGACAAGAAGTAGCTAACACAGGGAGCAGGAACAGGCAGAGACCAACATTGAGAGGAGATCAGAGTATGTCTCCTGAGCTGATGGAGAGGTTTGAGTTTCCTCTAAGCAGCTTGCAGATAATGGGCTCATCACTCTTCTCTGTGCGCTCCCATACAGAGAGCAGCCACGGAGCAATGTACCCAGGGATGCAGGCAGTAACTGAAGCTCTCTGTGTCGCCTTCTTTTCCATCTTTATACCATGCAGCAAAGTTATGACAATCCCCCACAGAGCCAGAGTTTACCCCAGACCTGCTGAAGCCACAGGTTTGTGCCATAAGACCAGGGTTTTCTCCCATAATAATAGGCAATATGAGACATGCTGAAAGAAGGGAAAAAAAGAAATCCAAGGTGTGACTTGTATGATCTGATTCTCAGTGCTCTACCAATACATTCTGCAAAATGAACTGAAATGAAGACTGGTTATATGGCTAATAAAACCACTTGTCTTTTGTTTTAATCCAAATGATAGGAATATCTAGAAGCAGAAGAAGTGGGGCGGGCTCTGCATCTGTGCATATTAAGCACGTATTTGTGCAAAACACAATGTTTATTTTAAAAGTGCATTCCCAAATCTGAAGATAACTTCTCCAAGAGATTGGACTGGAAGATGAAAGGTAAAGGTACTGTATTCAGGCAGACCCGAACAACATCCATCACCACTCAAGCATGGAAATACAGAGTAAGGGCTTTAGCAGCTCACATCCCTGGAATCAGTTATCTAATGATTCATCTTTACCACAATAACTGTTGCAAAAATCAATTCTACAGCTTTCCTCCAGTCATGGGCTTTGCATGGAAAAGCAATTATTTAAATTAATTATTTAGCAAGTACTTTCAGGAAGTTAAAATACAGCAGCTAGCTATGTTGTCTGTTTATTTCACAATCATTTAATTTTTTTTAGTATCAGCATCTCAGATATACAGAAATGTGATTAAAAACAAACAGTTGTAAGAAATGTCAATATAAATAGTAGACAATGAAATACAGCTTTTCAGTTCATTAATATCTGTATCTTAGGTGACTGCAGGTGCACCTTAATGAATTACATGACTAGTAAAATACAATTAAATGCAGCTGCATATGTTTACAAAACTGCAGAACCAAATTACAGGTATCAGTAGCACCCATAATTCATCCATAATTGACAATTTTCATATTACCGGAATAAGGAATCAAGTCATGCAGATGATTACTGCATTTGCCTTTGAGCACTAGAGACCCAGGTTCATTTCCTATGCAGCACCACAAATGAAACAAATTACATGCTTTCAGGTTAAGATAGACCTGAAAGCAAAAGCACCCCTGAATGACAGCCAAAAACCCAAACCATTCAGGTTCTATTTAACTGTCAATAAAAGTTCATGAATGGCTGATAGTTGACATAACTTAAACATGTCGTTAACAACATATTCTTCTTTACAGAAGAATCATCACGTTTCTGCTGTACAACCGGGTTCTGACCCAAGTTGTCCAATGGGTGGATTTTCTGGCTTCAAGGACATGACAAGGACATAGCAGAGAGGAAAATTTGTGCCAAAGATTTTATGTTTCTTTTGTCTCCCCTTTTACACACAGCACAGTGAGGATCTCTTTTTTCAGCAGGACCTTTTCTATTGCAGTAACTCCTGTCTGCATTTAATTTTAGCTTCACCCATAGACCTCGTTACAACCTCCTGTAGCACAGGTTATTCCGACCTTGACTGGAGAAGCTCCTGAGAAGACCGCTCTGTGTGCTCTGCTGTGAGCAGGAGTTTAGACTAGATGATGCCCAGAGGTGCCTTCCAATTGACAAAAGCCCAGGGTTCAGTTCCCTGTTTCTTTAATTATTTATAATACCCCCTATACCAATACATTACCAAGGCTGTATGTTGTCCAGTCAGCACCACGCTGGATATGTGGATCACGGACAGCTGGATTCTGGTATTGATCACTTTATCTCTATGAAGAATAACTGGGGAGAAAATATCTTTGTGTGTATGCTGGAAGTTGAGTGTTCAGTATGGAACAATGTTCAGTTTTGGAGATAAACTCAGACAGACCTCCTGCAACCCCCTGCGGACTGCACCTCACCTTGCAGCCCACCTCTACCAGCCAGAGAACCAGACAAGCACAGACACCAAGGAACCTCTGCTAAGGCAGGATTTTGGATGACGGCATCAAGAAAGTGCTCAGGAACTCAAAGTCTTCGTAGAAAGACTCCCCAGAAGCATGGACCAGGAAGCCTGACTTGACTCTGTCATGTGGTTGTGGGTTTCGGGAGCTGCGAGGTATTGCAAAGACACCACGAAGCTCCCTCACCTCATGTGGGGGGCAGCAGGGCAGAGAGCTAACAAGCAACAAGTTAATTATATTGAAGACTGCAAAAAAACCCACCCAATAAACCAGAAAACCTGTTAAATTAATAAACCTGCTGTGTCCCAGCTTAGCTTAATCCCACCGTGCGTATACATATGACAAACCCTCCTGACAAATGCCTGATAAAGAAAAAAGCCTAGTTAAACGGACACCACTGATCCTGAAGTAAAACCAATCACAGTTTCTTCTCTTTTTTAATAATACACATCCATTGTAGGCAATACTTTTGATATGTAAAAAAAATAATTAAATGCAGGAGTCTTTGTTGCCAGTTTCATTTTGCTTTAAAATGGATGATAGCCAGTTCACATTTTTAAAAGCAAAAAATAATATTTTCTGGAAATCAAAAAGGGAAAAGAATTAATTTCAAATGTTTCTCAGTGGCACACTGGCTGATCTTATCTTTTTATTATACTAAGTAGTTTTATTTAAATCCTCCGAAGTATTTCAGCACCAAGTCCCAACAGATTTTGGCGAGAAGCAGGTGCCTAAAATAGACTAGAGATTGCTGACAGGATCTGAGCCTTCCAGGTCTGTCTTCTTCCAGTGTTATTTAGAGATGGTTTTCAGGGTGTTGGGTCAAGGGCAAGGTTGTTTCCTGCTCAGCGCAGCGATGTCTGTGTTCACCGAAACAGTAACTCAGGAGTGCTTGAGGGAGGGTTTGTGGTGCACCGGTAAAGCCTCATGGAGGAGCAGCATGATGCTAACTTCAGACACAGACCCTTCTCCTCAGGTGTAGTGTTGGGCCACGCTCAATAGCAAACCCGCTGCCCGCCTACCCTCCTGATGGAGCACGCCTGGGTCAGCTCCGCAGGGCTCTAGCTGACAAGCCAGCTGGGGAAACCAGAGCATGACCCATGCTTTGCGTGCCCTCTGTGTCACCATGCCTAAAAGACAGGCTCAGCAACCTCTTCTTACGCCCTCTACCCTGCGGTGGTGTCCTGGGATGTTTTGAAGAAGGATGAAGAAAACTTGAGTGGAGATTTTGTTCAGAGGCAGTATGGCAACCGCAGATGCTGTACATAAGGTAACCGCGGCAATCAATACAGCTATTCGGGGTGAATTACTTTAAGTCTTTGTAAAGCTGGGGTCCAAATGCTCAGAGGGATGAAAGAAGGGAGGAAGGATAAAGGAAAGAATAAAAAAGGCAACAAAATAAGAAAAGGAGTAGTAACACGTGAGATGCCAATAAGCTACTGCATGTAAGCTATGCCTTCCAACTAGGGACTTAACTGACTACCAATTTATCCTTCAGGAAATACTTGACTTCACAAAAAAGAGCTGTTCATTTTATGACTCTTCCGGTATTTATCTTACCAACTGGAAAATTTTAGCTGGCTGCACTGTGTGCAGGAAGAGTACGCAGAAAACCACCACTATGATTTCCCTCTGCAAAAGTATTGTGGGTGAGATGTAGCAAGCCTAAATTTCCAAAGACAAAGATAAAATACAATTTCCTGAGATCATCTGTTGGAAAGTCTCTTTGCTGGATTTAAAGTATAAGTTATCAGTAGGATTTTATTTTAAAGGAACGGAAAGACAATTTTGCAAATTTATACTGACAAGTAGGTGTTTGTTATCGCTTAGATTTTGTAAAATGCCATAGTTTTATTTTTGGATGGTTTATGGGTATTACTGAAAGAAGTCATGGCCACTTCTCTACATAACCAAATGGATGATCCCTTCTGTTTTGTAGGTGGGGAGCTTGGGATCATGAAATGCTAACTCCCATAAAGGTGCTCAACTCTTTTAGCTCTGTTATTACTTGTTAGAATTTGAGATGAGGAATGAGTTGATAGCGCTATGGGCTGAGGAACCTGTAATTCTCAGCATGAGATACTTGGAGAGCTTTCATACTGTTAAATCCTATGGTGCTCATTTGGTATCTGAGTATGCCTCACTGATTCTGAACACAGAACGGGGACATTGCAATGTTCTCAGAAGCAAAAATTGTTTCTTAGTCTAAAACCACATTTCTTCTGTGTTTATGGAGACATGAAAAGAATATCTTTCCAGTCTAATACATCTCCAAATACCTTCAACTGGACAGTCACAGATGTGCAGACTGAAGGTTTCCAATCTTGGCTCAGCAAAGCTTTCTGCAATGTTTTTGCTAAAATGCCTATTTGTACCACATCTCACTGCACAGAAATGCTGTGTGACACTACATGCCATCAACATCCCTTTCTTGCATACTCATGGTTGAAAAACTGTCCCTGGCGTGGCCAGTTTTCCCTGTGTGGTGTAATAGTTTCAGTCCTTGCAGTGCTTAAATGGTGTTCATGGTCACCATGGTCACTTGCTAACAACAATGTTCATGAAAGGTTGTCATCCTCTGGGAAATCCCAGAGCACCAGTTAAAAACATTTGGAAGATTATGGAAAGAAAAAATTACAACTGGGCAGGAAGAAGCCCACCATGACCCCAAATGTCACCATCTTTAAGACAATGAGGAGACATTGTCCTTTCTGCGGAGTCATTCCTCTAGAGGAGCTATGGGCCGCATGAGATCCCAGTACATACCACCTACACAGACTTCCTCTGAGGTTGGATTTAGCGTCCCACTTGGCCTCTGCAGATTGGTTCGGTTTGCTAGTGGCTCAGAGCGAGCAAGAAGAGTCCAGGTCTATCTGCTGTGGGGATGCAGAGGAAGGAGCTTTGTGTGGACACTGCCCCAGAAGATCCACGCCAGCATTTCAAGACTCGACGAAGACATGATTGAAAGCTATTGTGAGCCTCTATCCACACAATCCTCCCACTCCTCTGCCCCCTGAAGAAAGACAGAATCGTAATACATCCCAGCCTTAGCAGAAGCTACTTATATCCTGTAGTAGGAGGCTTTACCAGCTTCGCTTAGATTCTAAGTGATATAACACAAATCTGTCACCACAGATGGTCTAGCTGATAGCATCTGTGGCTGAAGTGCCGAGAAAGGAAGCCATACTTCTTACCACTGTGTATAAAAAGAAAACTCTTCTGCAGTAATATTTCACCACTGACAGCATAGCATCTCGGTTAAAAAAAGAAACACTCATGTATCCTAATATTCTCTCTTCCTAAATAATAAAATTAATCTCTATGTTAGCAGCCTGTCTAGTCAATATTTCCCCTATAAAGCTAACTTATATTCCATTTCTATGTCTGGGATAATGTTTAATGGGAGGATAATCAACACATTAGGGAGTCATGATTTCCTATATATTACAAAGATTCCTCTGTATTCATTAACGAAAAAGGAGGACTATTTTTCAACTCCAACTTCACAGCATACACTATTCCTTTTGCTATTATTTTGTAAAGGTTTAACTTGCACACACAGATACGTGTGGAATTCACCTCATGGATTACTCCTCCATATCTGTAATCACAGCCATATAATTTAGCCCACATCCACCACTACATTGCCTGCCTGCTAATATATTTCTCTGACATTTATTTCAAAGTAGCAACATAATGGTCTACCTTCCTCAGCATGCTCAAATGGTCATTTTTAGGAAGGAAGGAAGTCCCTAAAGTTATCAAAACATTGTTTTTTCATTTTCACTAAATGTGGAATGACTCTTCACCAATTAATTTTATCCAAGAAACAGGAGTGCCTGGGCATTGCTCTTGACCAGTAAAAGCTTTTCTGGAAGTACAAATGTCTCAGTGGAAAAGTCCATTATCTCGCATCCCTTCAAAGATATGAGCAAAGGCTCTTTCCCTCAGAAAAGATTGCAGAAGCATAAATTCAGCGTGACCTGAAAGTCCAGCCCAGCAAGTAAAATTTCTTTGCTAGATATTACATATGCATTTAGATCTCAAAAGCATGAGTCTGCAAGATGAAATGTCATGACTCCCTTCACATTCTAATGGACACTTGAAAATTAGGATTAGATTTACCCACTTAATAAATTACAGAATTTCACTTACATGCTACCTACAACTGGGCATAGGATATAAATATAACAAAATATATGTAGACAGCAGGCCTTGCAGTTACATTGTGATGGAGATTAAATAAACATACCTTGAGAAAAACATTAAGCTATAATCTACTCATATACCTTCCCCAGCTAGAAATGTAATTTGACAGGAACATGTGTTAGATTTACCACATTTAACAATTAAGGTTAGAGGATATTAACACATACAAAGCCCTGCTTTCACTTTTTTTCCTTAAAGACTCAAAATTTTAAGCTGGACTCCTGATAAATTAATTTTTCCCATCTAGTCTGGTACCTTAGTGTCATTCATTTGTAATAACAGCTGGGATGCTCTGATCTGAGTAGAGACCTAATACTTGGTTCGCTAGATGTCAATTGTGACATCAAGATGGCATGGTATGGTATGAAAAGAGGTTTCACCACATCGTTTATGATATCTGTTGCTAGTTGAACAACTGAAAGAGATGCACTTGCCATCTTATCTTAAATAATACTACTTTTCAAGTAGTTAGATATTTCAAACATGAACAGACAGCTTTAAGGGGCAAGAACAGAAAACTAACCTACAGAAACCTACAAAACAGGTGGTGTAAATTATTATCTGAGAGCAAGGTAGGTATGACAACCGTTCCTCCTTTGGTCTCCAACCATGAAAATCGTGCCCTGTTCTCCTTCTCCCTTGTGCCCCGGCTCATGATTTGACACACAATCATTTCTTCATCATTCCAATAGCCACATCCTCGGGTGAGCTGAAATCAGGAAGTATAATGCCTGTAATACAGTGGGGCACAAGATCTAGTTTGGGTGGAAAAGGGTTTGACTAGAAGGATTACAAGAAAGACATTGAGGTGCTGGAGCGTGTCCAGAGAAGGGCAACAAAGCTGGTGAGGGGTCTGGGGGACAAGTCTTATGAGAAGCAGCTGAGGAAACTGGGGCTGTTTAGCCTGGAGAAGAGGAGGCTGAGAGGAGAACTTAACACTCTCTACAACTGCCTGAAAGGAGGTTGTAGAGATGGGGACTGACCTCTTCTCCCTAGTGACAAGTGGTAGGACGAGAGGAAATGGGTTCAAGTTAAGCCAGGCAAGGTTTAGGGTGGATATTAGGAAATTTTTTTTCACTGAAAGGGTTATCCAGCATTGGAATAGGCTGCCCAGGGAGGTGGTGGATTCGCCATCCCTGGAGGTGTTTAAAAAAAGGGTAGACGTGGTACCTGGGGATATGGTTTAGAAGTGGTTTTGTCAGGTTAGGTTAATGGTTGGACTTGATGATCTTAAAGGTCCCTTCCAACCTTAATGATTCTATGATTTACGTCAGAAAAGTTGCCGGAATGTCTCTAAAGATATTCTTTTATAAGCAATAATGACACAAAATGACTGAGAAGAATGCTAAAGTTGCAAAGTCAAGTCCTTAGAAAGCAGGATCCAATCTGCTGTCAGGTCTAATCCTACATTAATCCTGCTCACGAGTTGTATGTAACTCCATGTGCCTTGCTCCTCAGGACCCTGCCCGAATCAGTACATAGTTCAGCCAGCGATGCAGACTGTGCAACATTTATTCTTCCCTTCAGCATTCACTGTGCAGTCCCTCTGCTTCACTCTTTGCTCAAAAGCCAAATCCAGCAATAAATGAAACAATAAACTTGCTGAATTCCCCACCAAAGAATACTTCATTCACTATCCTACTTACACAAGCAAAGAGATGGGTGTCCTGAGGAAAATAGAAGCACTGAAGAAGCCCTGCCTCAGGGAGACATGCAAGCTCAGGAGACTCGTAGAGAAGATGTCACTTTGTCTAAAATCTGCATGGGATGGACAAACGGGATAAATGGATGTTTTAAGACCTAGCTGTAATAAAAAAACAACAGCATCAATCATTTTAGTGCTGCTTCGAAAAGGTATTTCTCTTTGCCATGTGGGGAAACTGATCCTAATAGAAGTGCATTGCCCATGGAAACTCTGCACTCAGCAAAGACATTCCATGGACCGCGATGAGGATCCCACCTGCTGTCCCAGCTTTCGCTGGTGGTCCGCAAGACACCAGTAAGCAATTGACTTTGGTCTGTTGAATCACATTAAGCCATAAACTGTAAGGGTTGTTTGTTTTTTTATTTATTTGTTTTTAATTATTATTAAAAGCTTAGTAATAAGTTTAACATTGCAGAGAACCCTCTGTAAGTTTTGGCTCGTTGGCCAAAAAAACAGTACAACCAGTCATGAATGGTACCAAATCACACCCATTTCTACCCATTAAAGTATATATATGAATTCACTAATCTGAGAGTACTTGGAGAATTTGGATACTTCTCAATTAAATAGAACAGACAAAATTGCTGTGATAAAAATAAACTATTGTTTATTTTTTTCTCCCTGTAGAGTGGTATCTGTCATTTTCAGCAGAAAACCAGGGCTATTTGTTTTTCAAAGATAGCTCTTAGCAATTAATTTCTCTGGTGTTAGACTAAGCCACAAAATAGGTAGTGTAGGACTGAAGGTAACAAGAAATTTTGACTCACAGCTTTTTAGAGTCAAATTATTCTCCCAACCTGACCGACAATATACCAGTTAATCACTAATACAGCAAACACATAATAGTAATAATAATACAGAAGACCCTAGATTTTTCACTGCTAGTTGTGTTTATTTTATTTTTTAATTGCTGGCTTAATTTTTTAATGCCAACAAAAGACTGGTGTTGTAACTGTTCAAGCCAAATACATATAATGAAAACTTAATAAATGCATCCCGTTTAAGTTCAGTTAGAGTTTCTGCCATCTGATGGCACCGTATCAAACATGACAGCTGCTCTTCAGTGCCTGATGTCCAGCCCACCTGAGGTACCGCTGCTACATCTCGTGAGTTTGTGTGTTGTTTTGGTGATAGTCAGAACTGGCAGACAGTTAAAATCTCCACTGTAACGTTAATTATTAAGCTGTTTCCCAAGATGTCAGAGCAAAGATGGCATCTGTGAAATGGCTGTCAACGTTTTGACTAAAAAAATACTAGTTTAGCTTTATTAACCATTCTCTCTGCTCTCATTGTCAGAAAATAGCAAAAGACAATGCTTTATAGTGTACCAGTAAACTTGTGGATGCTGTCTGATGAGCCCTCTTTTTGATGAGCCCTTTTTGACACTGAGAGTTGCAAGGAAAAGTAGAAAACTGAGCAGCACCAGCTGACATGCATGAGTACTGTGGCTCAGGGTACAGTGATAAATCAGGTTAAATGAGAAAGCTGGTTTATGGTGTTCTCATCCTCCAGCAAACTCTTCCCACCTTCTGCCACGGTTTGTTGCCATCTTAGTTCTGCAGATAAAACTCTTTATTGGGTCATAATATAGACTGGATCTCTACAGGCAATGTGCATCACAGGGAGGATGACAGCAGCATATAACTAGAGGGGTGAGCAGCTACAGAAGGAAAGACTCAGGGCCAGTGTCAGTCATCCTGGATTTGCTAAAAAAAAAGCTAAAAAATCATCAGCATTTGACGATCCTCACAAGAAAGAGCAGTGATTTTAAAATCAGACATTACCTTCAAAAACTTTCGGAGGCAACCTTAAAAATGACAAAATAGTTCTCACATGGATGTAGTCCTACTGAAACCAATTAGATAACATTGCTTGTGTGCCACATGACATGGGGTTTCAGGTGAAACAGATGTAACATGGCCTTATACATCAGTTTAAAAAAGCCATGTGTGAAAACCTGCCAGTAAAACTGCCAGTCAGCAGTGTTTCAAAAATCACGTCACCAGGACAGGTGAGCTTATCTGCCAGAGTTTCCATATTCATGTGTTCAGCAGAAAGAAGGGGGACCTATTTTACCCCATTAGCCTTTAAAATGTGCCACAGGAGACGGAACTGAACACAAAAACAGCGTGTCCAGCATAAAACAATAACCTCACTTTTGGAAATGAATTGAGGAAAAAGACCTTCCAAAAGATTATTTCGAAAGATAGTGACCTCCAACAACAGAAAACTATAAAGAAAAGAGGATTTCTTATTAAAGCCTTGCTCTTGGAGTATTATTAGAAAGCACAGTTGTCATACTAAAATGAAAATAGAAAATTAAGTCTAAAATAATTGGATGTTTTTTCCTGGCTATGGTATTGCTGACAACACATGTGTTTTCTAGTCTCTGGCAAAAAATTAGAAAAGTCCCTTTTTCAGGAGTAGAATTGCACATGGAGGCATCACCAATGATCCGTGCGGCCAATATGAAAAAGAATATCCAGCCACAGAATATTTTGCTCCCTTTACTTTTAGTAAGAGGGTGCAAAGCAAAGCAAGCAGCTAACAGGCCCTGACCTTCAGCTGAGCCATCTGACAAGAATGCAACGGTGAGGACGGGAGAAGTAGGACAATTAATTGCCAGACTGAAAGCAGACTGTGGCTGAAAAAAAGAGGGAAGAAGAAAGTTTGTGTTAAGGAACTGTCGGGGTGGATGTGGGATGATTGATCAAGTCAGTGTCATAATGTCTCAGAGGCTCAGGAAGGGGACATGGAAAGGCAAGGTAGTGAATTTATTTTTAACTGTATATGCTTTTTTTTTTTCTTTTTCCCTTCCTAGGACAGAGAAAAGGTGGGGATGTGAGTGGAAGAAAGGATGTCTTTGGCCAAATCCTGTACACTTCAGCTTGTGTCCGATTCTTTTCCCATCTCTCTTTTTAGGGTGAAGAAAAATTAAAACATACACCCTAATATGTCCTTTTTTAAAAATAGGTGAAGATACAAGACTTATTTGAAGCAGTTGCCATGGAGAAGCTGTTCAACTGAAGAATAATTACTAGGGCAAAATCACATACAATATGGGGATTGATCCTTCAGCTTTTACCCATGCAAAACTCCCACTGAAGTCAATTTGTTATCACACATTTTTAGCAAGCTGGGAAAAGAAAAAAACCTCATACTTCACTCCTACTAAAAGAGAAAAAAAAATAGTTTGTTTGCGTAACACAGCAGAGAGGATAAGCTTTTTCAGCAAAAGTCTTCTTTCTAAAGAAGACTGTGCAAGCCACCTTGTAGCACAGGTGGCATGTTTTCACTCTTAGGATCAAAGAAGCTAATTAATGAGCAGTAATTTTTAAGTGCGTAGTATGCTCTTTCCCATACTATCAGAAATATTGCAGAATGCGTACTTGAAACAAAATGAGGTCCCTCCTTTTTATTTAATCGAAAATAATAATTGCAAATCCAAAGAGAAACACTTTCAGGCAGGTTCCAGCTGGCTATTGTTGCTGACTTGCAGAAAGAAGCAACGTTTCTTTGTCCTGAACACACATAACTCCAAAATAGTTTTGTCTCTTCAAATAATAATGGTTACACAAAGACTCCTAATGCTTTTAACTGCACCTTGCACAGAAACTCCAGCAAATTAATTCCCCCCTCACCTGCATTGCCTCTACTCTTAACTTACCCAGCCTCAAGGCAAAGCTCTGAGTCTGGGAGCGTTCTCCTCCCAGCCCTGAAGGCAATACTCACGGAGCATGCTGCTTTTACATTTCTCAAAAGACTCCCATGGCTCGGTTGTTCGATAATACACTATAATATCATCTCGCTGAAAGCGCATGTCGTTCCATCCCTTTTCAGAATCTGTGGTACCAGGAGAGACCCGTCCCTGCTAGATAGCTCTTTCTATTATTCTGCAGAATAGTGGGATAACAGCTACCATGCAGCTGGCTGAAGCACAGCCCATGGACAAAATAATCCCACTGGGCTGTGCAACACAGCCTTTCCAATTTTACCATGGTGCTGGGACATAAATCTGCATGGCTGTGGGTATCGTAGGTGATGGGATGCCCTTTGTGGATGGCTTGCTGGGACCTGGCACAGCCTGAGCTCCAGTGCTCTGATAAAGGTGAAGGTACCTGCCAAAAGTTGCTCCTTTTCACCCAAAGCATGTCACAGTGCAAGCACGATAAACAAGAAGGTAACCCTCATCCTGGAAAACATAGGGTATTTATGTTGGTACAACTAGAGCTGTATAATCACACTGGTGTAACTACATCAGTAAATTTCCCCATGTGGAAAAGCCCTTAAGCCCCTTGACTCCCATCGCTGCCAAATATCCAGAAACTCTCAATGGCCTGTTCCCAAAGCAGCAATTATCGTTTATGAAACATCTCTGGAAAATAAGGACAATACTTTGAGAGATTATGATCTTAAAACCATTCAAATGGATCTTTCTGTTGTGTTTTCTTCTATTAAACAGACTACGCAAGGATTGGGTTGTGGTTTACACCCTGTGATCATAACACACCCAACGGGCCTATTTGTCTTCTCCAATATCCATTTCAGGGGAACAATAAAATCATTAAAAATTGGGATCTGGCTTAAATGACCGGTGATCCTCATCCTGCAAACTAATCCTAAAAGGAGAGTGGGGCTTGTGGGTGGGCAGCAGCGGTATGAACTCCAACCCTACCAGCTGTAGGGCTGTTAGGAAGTCAGGCCTGACCCAGCAGTCACGTCAGTCAGGACTCTCAGAATCTTTCCTGTGTTGTACATGGAAGATGCTCTCCCACAGTCTTAAGCAATCGAATGTTGCACGTATTACATTGAGGGAAACCTTAAATAAACAAAAAACACCCACAACCCAATAATAAGAACAAGATGATTTTTTCTGGAATTGCCCCAATTAAAGCATCAGTTATTACCTTGTACAGCAGTAAAGAGAGAACACAATTAGAAAATTTAATTAATTAAGCTGAAGGCGATGATACTTATTTTAAAGCCCTCGGTGCAGTTAGATTAGTAGACCAGCTCAGCGAGGCAGTAAATACTTAGTGCTGAAGGAGGCATCAAGCCCATTCATTGGACTCTGCAAGGGGACGACTGGCTGGGGCAATCCATCCCTCTGCAAACGAGCAAATGTCCTATAGCTGTCTTTATATTCTCCTCACAACCAGAGTTATAGACAAAACAACAGTTGCCCTCTATGTCAAACTGAGTGATGTGAGAAATAACCATCGTTGGCTTGAGCTAGACAAGGCAAAGCTGAGGGTGGGGGTACAAATGTATATTTTATCATTACAAATGAAGACATTGCATCCCATCGACAGCAATAAAAATCAGGTAAATCAGACTGATTTATATGATCGTAGAGCGGTAAAGGCCTGGCTGCTGTCAGAGATGAGCCCTCAGCAAAACCCAGAAACCGAGTAAGACACTATTAGAGCTGCAGTGGGCCACTGAGGGTAAATAAAATCAGCAATAGGATGGTATCTGAGCTGAAAACTAATAGATAATAAGAAAGTTAAAAATTAACTACAGTCTTAATGAGTTACGCTTAAAAGAAAGGAAATCAAACCACAGTGTGGAGGAACTAACAGCATTATTCCCTGCTATTTTCTTAAAATGTTGTAATGTTTGCACAGATACCAAGGAAGCCATCACAGCTCGAGCACACAAATTGAAATGGAAAAGATAGGGCAGGAGAGGTGCTGAGGAGGGTGACTTGGTTAACATCCATGAGGTGGCTGCTCTGCCGGATTCCACACTCTTGCTAAAAGAAGGAAATCGTGAGGAAACCAACCAGAAAACCCATCACGATATTTACAAATTCTGTCCACTAAGAGGGGGAAGGTCCAGATGGTGAAAACTCTATTTAGAGACAGAAGAAGAAAAGCGTGGCGCAACAAAGGCAGATGGCTGAGTTGGAAGGGAAACGCCTCTTTCCACTGAAAACAAGTCGGTGGAAGAAGCAGCAGGTAACGGAGGGGCTGTGAACTGAAGCACAGCCCTCGGAGCCCGGCCACATGCTCCCACACCTGGTTACCCAAAAGCCACCAGGATCAGCTAGCAAAACACCTTGGGTGGCTTTTTCAGCATCAAAAAAAGGTTCTTTTCAGTGCTGCTTCCACCGCGGTAGAGTGTAAGAGCAGTTTTGATGTAAACTGAAATGAGATGCTATGAACAGAAACAGCTGCACATCCATTTCATCTAGTTTGGGTGAAGTGGCATAAACCTGTTTGTCAGCCACCGCCCTGAAAAGAAACTAGAGTGCCAGGAAAAAGGACAGCAGGAGAGTAACGAAAGGAGGATGGTTATCACTGGGAGAACAACCACTGGGGGAGGCGGAGAGACAGAGTAGGTGAAACATGAGGATTTGCCTTTAAGAAGAGAAAAAGGGGTGGGAAAATGGGAAAGGAAAGGGACAAGGTGATCAGGAAAAAAGAAACAGCGGTGAGATGTCTAGAAAAGAAAGAGAAAAACTTTTTGAAGAGTTTAAGAAATAAAAAAGGCATAGGATGGACAAGAATAAAAGCAACGAGGGAAGGACCGAGCTTGGTGTCCTACTGGGGAGTGAGTTCGGAGGTATCACCAGAGGAAAGAAGGTGATTTGATTCACGTGGCAGTTTTGCATGGCAGGAGGTCAGCAGCAGCGGGGATGGGCTCAAAAGGTGCAAAGGATATCTGAAGCTCTCATGGGAGTTCTATACAGATCTGGGGTAAAAAAGCCCAGTGCAGAAAACAGGCAGGGAGCAGCAGTCTACAGCTAATTTTTTGGAACTGGTAGTAGTAAACACTCTTGTTGGCATAACTGAGAGTGCCAGGGACGTGACATTACAATGCTAACAAGATGGCATTTAGGAAAGCACTTTTCTATTTATAACATAGCTTTTCAATGAATAAACACAATGAAAATAAAATGCATACATGCATTTGGTGTTCTGGAAATAATTTTATTGAGAAATACGCATGGAAATGAACTGGTAAGTTACACACAATTAAGGATTTCCTGATTTGCATTCTCCCGTGATTTTCTGCTGACAAGTCTATAAAACCAATAGGCAAACAGACTTGAAATACTGCCGACGAATTCCCAGAAGCCCAGATAGCACATTTCTCAGAGCTGATATCTAGCTAATAGAGACAGAGAGAAAAGCAATTAAATAAAAAAATAAAAGCAAACTCATTCCTCAAATGACTCATTTCTCACTTAAAAGGAGTATCTTTCCTCAGCCTCCACCACCCTTTAATAGTTCCCTCACACCGACACCACTTCAGGTCACTGAAGGATAACAGGCCCTTGTTCTTTTCAAGATCAGTTCTTGGCCGTTATCCCATGCGGAGAGCTTGGTCTCGTCTTTTACTGTACAAAGCTGACTCCTCCGCCAGCCTGAGCTTTNTTCTTTTCAAGATCAGTTCTTGGCCGTTATCCCATGCGGAGATTTCTGCCCCCTCCCTAGGGACTATTTTTGACATCTTTTATCAAGGATTTCTTCTGTCAAAGAGCACTTGTTGGAGCTCTGGTATACCAGCTATTCCATTAGAGCACAGAGCCATCTCAGGTTAATTTGCAGACGGCCACTTATTCTTTGGGAAAGCCAAGGTACCCATGGCTTTGCAGTGGGCTAGCTTCCCGCTTCAGCATCATCTGTGCTGAAAACATTCCTGCTGTACTTGCTGTGTCTACTGCACACACTTGGTTTTGTGCTTATGCCTCCCCAAGGACCCAAAATTCTCAGATAACTAACCTACGGACCTTTTGACATTATTTGCAGCAGAAATGTTTTAGATGTCCAAATAGGGCCTATGAACATAATAGCTGACAGATGGCCCATTTTTGTAGCTGATGGACATATGAAAATAACCTTCCATGACTGCTTCCGCATATCAGCCCTTTTCGCTTGCAATGAAGAGCTGAGCCTCCCACATTAGCGTTTTAAGCCTTTGTTTTAAATCCTATTTGGAAACATGGGTCAATGTCCCACTGGTATTGGATAAAGGAACATTACATTGCTCCAGCACACAGTGTTCTTTTTCTTTGGGGATCTGGAAATAGAAGGAGCTGGATATCAAGAATCCTGTATGAATACCTGTTTGTGGAAGGATAAAAAAAATCATGGGAACAGGCACTTAAATATTCCCATTTAGATGAGACATTTCCATCATTATTAGCAATGTCTTACATTCCGATTATAGGGCAGAGAGAGGAAAAGGTTGTAAAATGCTGATTTTACTGTTCTTCCAGATGACACAATAGGAAAAATAACAATTCGGATGTCAATCTTTGCTCTCTCTTTTTATTTCAGGACAATGAATTACTAAGAACTGGGACAAGCAAGCGATCTAGTGAATTAAGTGAATTAAGAGAATTAGGATCCTAATGACTACAACTGAACTACTCAACAGCCCCTAAAAGTCAATGAAAGCATGGAATAAACTGAAAAAGAAACTGAAGTGTGTTCTTCAAAACTCTTTCCTTTTACATTGGGTTTAAAAGCTTGCTTTGTTAACTACTTGTATACCCATCCCATGCTTTTGAAAATCAAATTTGACCATGCCCTTGGCTTTCTGCCAAGCATGGAAATTTGTTAAGTTTTTTTAATAGCCAATATAAAAATTGTGTAACAGTTTTGGGGGGTTTTGTTGGTTTTTTTGGAGATGTATTTTAAAACTTCTCAGACTGGATACTGTCCCTCACTTATCGTCCTGTTTAGGTATAAGAATGGCATAATAGGGGCTACTTGCAGGGGGCTGCAGTAACGGGGGCTGCAGCCAAGGACGTGTAGCACTCCGCAGTCATGTATCGATCTCTGTATTTCTCAGATTGCATTAGGATCTGCCAATTGCAGCAGACAGTACCTTTTTTCAAAGGGTTTATCAAATAGTTAAACATTAATATTGTCAATATATATTTCATCAAGACAATTACAATTATCCATTTTTCTGAAACTCCCTTTGCCACCCCACCCCCACGGTATTTAAATAATTTATGCAAGGAGTCATGAGGTTAGAGACTTAATCCTGAATAGTCTTTCAAAACACAGTATTATAGCCCACAGGGCTGTGAATAGGCATATATATAAAGTCAATTTAATACGTGGTCTCCATGTAAATCTAGTGCTGGAAAAGTGCACAAATAGACTATCATGGATAACAGAATGATTTTTATATCCTTTTTTTTGCTTGAAAAGGAATATCTTGGAACTCACATGTATGTAAATTTATTTCAGTAATATTTTGTCTTCAATTTATCAAGATTTTATTGAATCAAGTTGCACTGGATATTAAGGAGAATTCTTGAGTTTTCACTAGATACAGCAAGGTCCAGCTTCAGCTACTGGATCCATAAAAAAATGCCCAAGGCCACTCGGAGCTACAGGCTGTACATGCAAACCCATCCTGTAAATGTGACATGATTGAACTAATGGAAGATACAAAACCACATGGCATTCTTCTAGTTCAGAAAAATAAAACCAGATAGTTTACTTATTAAGTAATGATCACAGGAAATGCAAATGGAACTAGAGAAAAGCTTCCCCTGTTACCCTGCAGGTCTGTGATTCCTGTCCCATGGAATTTTGAGGAGTGGGACCAGAGTGACAATCATCTCCTGGACCCCAAATCCTTAAAGGGACACATTTTTTAGCGCCAGGCACAGGAATGCAGCATGCTGGCTGTTGGGAAGCATTTTAAATGGCTCTAAAGAAAAAATACATGAGAAAACCCATAGGCTGATGCAACTAAGGAACTGTAAGAGAATGGTCTCAGAGGTGGATTCTAGTCTTCATCTCGCACAGTAGTGCTTTTGAAATAATTTGGAACTTATTCAAGGCAGGGACGTGATGATGCTCATTTTTGTCAGGAAGGATTGGAGGATGGTAAGAAGCATCCATAGCTTTCCAAAGGACCAGACAGGATTCAAAGGCAGGAGTTGCTAGCACATGTTTCCCTGGCTTTTGATGTCAAAAGGCAAGCATTCGCTTGGCTTTTGTGTGCCTAGGCATGCCTCTCTCAAAATTAAGAAGAAAGCAGTGTAAAAATTTCTGCCCAAGACAGTGGACTCCCTGGAATCTTAAGGAGATAACGCTTCTTGCATTTTCAAAAGAAAAAGAAAAAAATGAAACAAATTTTTCGAGACCTAAAGCCCACCAGACAGTAACGAAGTATCAGGAAGGCTGAAGTCGTGTGTTCCAAAGACCCAAGCAGTAAGTGCTCCTTAAATTAAATATACAACCAGACTCTTGCAGCTATCAAAAGCTGCTTATTAAATTAAATAAACAAAAGCTGATTAATAAGACACTTGGTGTTAAATGGTTAGCCTCCTGCTTGCTCTGCAATGTTCATTCTACAACAATAAATGAAAAATCATCATGCCTAAGCATGTCTAAATCTGGGCTATAAGGATTCTTAATATATTCCCGCAGTGAGGCAGACTGAACAAAGAATTACTGACATGAAAGAATGATACAGCATATACTAATGGAAAATTTGAAGCAGTGTCGCAATTAACATGAGTTTTATTCAACTCTCAGTGAGAAAATAATGAAATTTGTTAGAAGTTTTCCTTTGTGGCCAAGATGAAATGGGATTCAAGGGTCCTACTGTCTGGAGAAGAGTTTCACTGTGGTTATACGACTGAAGAAACGCAAGGCTACAAGTGTCTGCACACATAAAGGTTGCCACTTGCTCCCCTGAATGGTGCAGATGAGGACTCCAGTCCGAGCCTGCTCAGGTCTGCACATGGTGCAAATGTCCTGGACAGAAAGACCTGGTCAGAGAAATCCCATCCAGGATAGGAAGATGCAACAATCCCTTTAGCTTCCACTGCAAGTAAATAAGGTTAGTCTTCTGTTTTCTATATCAATATCCCCAGAAAGGGTCAAAGTCCTTCTTGGACAGCCTGAATCCAAATCAGCCACCTGCATTAGGGTGTGTAGCCATGGCACCCAGTGCCCACCCAGATAACTAGACTAGAAGTGAAATACCTGTACCAGCACGGTGCTATAACTATTTTCTCCAGATAACCAGGATAAGCAATAGAGTGCCTCTCTGACATGGTCGTGATGTTTTGGAGAGCCCACAACTGAGGTTCGTTGCTCCTGCAGCGCATGCCAGCACATGGTGGGTGTAGATTGAAACCCATGTTTCAGGACTTCATTGTGTGGAAAAAAATGCTGTAAGGAGGATTAGGTTCATGTGTACGGGATGCTGAGCTTTCCCAGGTTGAAACAGGAATTACAGACCCTTCAACATCTCCTTTTCAAGAACATTCACTTGAGTCAAACTCGCTCAGAGAAACGTGCATATTGCATAAACCAAACAAAAACACCCAGGCACACTGCAGATCACACTTCCCTTCCCAAGGAGCAGGTGAGAAGAAAAATACATGCCAGATATTAACCGTGTTGTATAATACACACTGAAAGGTGTTCAGATGCAGTTGTGGATGTGTGACTACAAAAGCCTGCAGAGAACAGGAAGAACAATGTGAATGCAGTCAACCCTGAGATCAGCTCTTTGCTTGTTGGATAGTCAAACGAAGTTTCCAAGACCTTTAGTTCAAAAAGAATTGTTTTAGGACTTGTCCTCACAGAAAAATTACTGAGAAGCAAATTATAAATGTAGTCTGCCCTACCTACTCTATGACAACTCTGTGAGGACATCCAGGTCACAGAAAGCATAGGGCAGAATATTAAACTCACTTATACTGTAAAAACAAAGACAGAAAATCAGCTGGTATGAGGGTTCCCAGATAGAACAACAGCAACGGGTAGAGAGAGCGCTGAGATTTTGCAAAGCAAAACACTTCTGTTAATATTAAATAATGAGGTTGTGGTAGATAAATAACTAAGTTATTAGTATGAAAGGTTATTTAAATAGCCAGGTAGTTGTTTGTTGATGATTTCTGAATAAAGGAAAAAGTACAAGGCAAAGGCCAAGTGTTATTTTTTTCGTTTCAAAAGCAGTGCTCTGCAATTCAAATTGATCCTTGTCATGACCGATGAAAAAGGGGAGGTTCTAAATGGTGGTTTTGTATAAGCCATTCTTCAGCTGGTTAATAAGAGGAAAAAAAACCCAACAGCACAGTCTGATTTCTAAGAAAGAGTAACAATTACCCATGAGTTATTTGACAATCTTTATATGTTGATTACAACCAGTGGGTGGAAAGATTGCTTTGCCTGCATGCTAACGCAGCACAGGATGGAAGGTGGCAGGCACCTCTTAAGAGCCTGCACCTTGGCATTGAAGAAAAGCTGACGCAAAACATTTTACATTTAAAACCACTACGTAACCACAGGAATAAGTCACAAACACATGACCCCGTTCCCCAGTGGGATGGTGCCAAGACCTCCACACTATACTAGTGAGGGAGGTAATGAGCGTATGCAGAGGTGAAATGTGCATCACAGCCTGTATGTTAAAATTTGGGTCTGATGAAAGGGGAAAATAATTGAGGGTCAGTCAGTTATCCATTCTTCACATGCACTGAACAGAGGAAAACCAAAGGAGATCTAGTGTCTCCTTAGGATAAACATGGCAAAATACTCCTGTCCTGAGACGGAAGCTGTCTGTATAAAATACCAATAGCAGCATAAAAAGGACTGAGCCCTGTGTGAGATGTGACATGAAGCCTATATAATCTATACTTTGTGCTTCAGCTGTGAATCCAGCAATTGGGAAATATGTCTATTTGATTACAACTACATGCCCTGGAGTATGTTATTGCTCATATAAAATTGCTTTTTCATTTTTTCCCATAAATATAACACCAAAAGAGGTATCCTTCCATCATTGAAAGTAGTTCACATCCAATTAAAAATTGGTCCTCCAAGGGAGTTTCAAATCAGAGGTTGGACTTGATTTGATATCCCAGGCACTATATCAAGAGGCTGAAGAACAACTCGTTCTCGTTCTGCATGAGTCACATCCTCTCAGCATCCATGCGTTCAGGCATTCCTCTACAGAGGAAAAAAAAACTGTGCTAATTTCCAGTCATGTGATACTCCTATGGGGTTTTTTTTGCTCTGTTTAAGATTAAGCTTTTAGAGTTATAATGGATATTGCATCATCAGACTAGCTTTAATATGTAAAAGAAAGGCTAATTATATGCTGTTCGGTGGTAGCAGCAAAAATATAAAAATCAAAGCTGTTTTTTTATCTTGTTTTTCCTTTGAATCCTCATGGCTCAGGGAAAGCACGGAGTTGACAGCCTTGGGCTATGAAGAAAAGCAGGGTGAAATTGGCCCCCATGCAGACTGCAGGCAACAGGCTCATGCACAACTTTCTCAGGATTGATACGCTACTGCAAGTTTAATTTTCATCTCCTAGAAGCAGACAGGGGATGCAGAGACAACACGGGCCAGCTTTCTCTGCCAGAGATACCAGTTCAACCTACCCCACACTGCTTTCCTTGGAAACACCTGTGAAACACAGAGCAGGGGCGGCTGACTTCGGAAAAGTTTGCAAATGCCACTTGCCCTGAGGCAGGGTGTGAGGCAGAGGGCTGTGCCCTGGCCACTGCTCCCCAGTGTCTGGCAAGCAAATATGGACAACACAAGGCCTGGGGCAGCACAAGAAGGCACCTCGCGCATCTTCAGAGCCTCCTTCTGGTCGAGCCACCACAAAGGTCTGGAGTGGAACAGCGCTTGCAACCCAAAAGGCTTTGTCACAGTCTGGAAAGGGAAAGGATTTGATTTTTAAGGGTTTGTGCCAATTGATTAAAGACTAATGCCCATCATTTCCCATTATTTTTCATATTTTCCCAAGTTCCAAAGAATTTCAAGACTCTGCCAGCGTCCTGGGGGTTTTATTTAGAGTGCTAAGGAATCAAACTGGGCAGACTGTGGGAGTTCAGCACTGTGGGGGAAACTCCTCTCATCTCAATGCCAATGTTTTCTAAACCAGAGCCAAAGGCAGAGCTCTTCGCTGTGCATCCACCAAACACCACGGTTTCCCTCCGTTGCAATTTTTATACTCTACTTAATCACTAACAAAATAGATTCAGACATCCCTATTTCTGATGCAATGGTTGTGACTAGGTCAATCATCCTGGCTGGACTTTGGGATTGCGTCTCCACCCAGCACTCCGTCCAGCCATACAGAATTCACCTCTTCAAAGTATTCACTGTACCTCCTAAATATCCATATAAATGTACCACACAGTTTAGAGACTACACAAACTGGGATCTACTTTTAAGAAATAGCTAGATGAAGAAAATAACGTGGATCCATCACACAACAAAATATATGCATAAGGTCATACCTCAGTAGCTTTGGCATTTTTTGCTAGGTTTGATATGATGGATAAGGAATAGATGTAGGAAGAACAAAGTGACCAATGCAAAAAGTAAATCTATCTTAGATAAGGAACACAAAACACGCATTGTTTTGGCAGAGGTCTCTCTAAATTTAGTTTGGGTTTGCTTTGTATATTGATTTTGTAATTCCCCTACAATTCCCTATCCTAAGGTAGACAGAAAAAGTTACTTTTGAAGAGAGAGTTTAAATGAATTAACGAAGTTGCTGGGGAAACAGAGGTATTGTGCAGCTCGACAGCAAACACTTTCGAGCAAAGACAGGCTAACGTAGATCACCAGCTTTCGCCGTGCCATAAAATAAAGAGCACAGATAAACCTCCTCAGAGCTGAACTAAACTACCCCCACAAAAAATGACTCCAGCCTCCCAGGAGACCAAGACATAACCGCACCAAACATCTTAAGTGCCTATTCATGTAAAAGGATGACATACCAGCGCTGTGTAAATCCTGCTCACCTGCTTGCTTCTCGTTTACCGGGTGATTTACTGTAGCAAATTGCAGCATGACTACCTGATCGCTCTGAGACGATGAGTGTTTAATATCCCTATGCCAGGATGGGGTCAGCTTTATCACTCATGTCGGGCACACAGGCTAATTCAGGTGCATCCCACATCCTCCCTGAGGCACTCATTTGCCTCCTTTCACCATCTGAATTCTTTATGCACCACAAACTAATTATTTTGCTGTGTATCTGCCTCTCCCTAGCCCTCTAAAACACCCAGAAATGCAGAGGAAGGACATACAACTCATTTCAAAGCTCTGACAAATGAAAGTTACTCTTGTTTTGGGTTTCTACGTCACCAGTTGGCGATTCCCAGGTATGAACAGGGTGAGAAACCTTATAAATTCAAACCCCACAAACTCAACTTCTGAACTGAAAGGCATCCCGAGTGCTTGGCTTCTCTCATAGACCAGTATTAAATTGATTGCCCTTCTTAATATCCCTGTAATCCTGCCTGCTCCAGGTACGCTTATTTGGAGTGATTAGGCTGCAAGAAACATTTCTGCCCCATTCCTGATGGATGTACAGGAAAGGACCTGTCTGACTTTGAGCGGCACAAACTTATTTTGTGACCATCTTCAGCAGAGGTGACCCAGAATACATCCGAGGAGTAGAACTGCTGAAGAAAGTGTCGTTTTTCCACAGTCATTTTTCAAAAAACTGCTCCTTTTATTGAAACAAAACTTTCAGAAGCTTGTAAATCCAAATGCTTACTGCTCAAGTTTTTTAAACTGAATATTCTGAAACTCCAGAGGCAACAAAATTTACTGCTTTTTAGATAAGAGATTATTTAAGAAGCTGTATTGTTAATGTACATACACCTAGTCAGAAGGTATTTGTGTGCTTTTGGCTCTGTGTAGGGAGAAAAGGTAGATGTTAACTTACGCTGCCAGTTACTAGGAAAAGGAATTTAGCTAAACTCATCATTTGACTGACTAGAAGCAAATTAATAGGAGGCTAAGATGCCAGCTTTTGATATTGTCTTCTAGGAAGAAAAGAACTCAGAAAAGGCAGGTCTCCCAACCAAAGACTTCAAACATTGACTTCAGAAGCTCACAGATTTCTCAACAGCACTGCCAGGAGGAGGTTTTTTAATGCAAGTGCACATAATTTGTATTATTCTCAGAGAACTGAGTGATTAATTGCGCAGGAGTGAAATTCATTCACCTTTAGTGTGTCTGACTCTTATGGAGAGCCCTGTTCTCCTCCGGCACCTTTCTGCACCCAGGGCAGAGCACGGCTTTCACCCCGGCACCACAGTAACACAGGTCAGAAACAAAAATGCACAACCAGGAGCAGAGGGGGCAGCGCTGAAATTTATGCTGCGCCTTTCCCACATCGGCTGGACTACAGCTGGCAAACGCACAGCTGCCAGGATTGCATCTTTCTTGGGGCCTGCGACGTACCTTCAGCGACATGGGTAGCGTTTCTTCACACTGATATTTCTGTCTGTCCCCAAGGAGAGATGCTCCTGGGAAAGGGGAGTGCGTGTGGCTTACACACATTCTGTTTGCACTGCGTGTCAGGGAGGAAAGAGTGAAAAGACGGGTCTTGCCTGGGGACCAGAGCAGTGCCAAGGGCTGAGAAGGGATCTAGAAGGTGGCCTAGAGTCCATTTCGAAAGGCTCTATTTTCAAAACAAGTTTAAACTCACCTGTTGTGCACAAAGCATCTTCAATTTGGAAAGAATCCTCTCCCATCCCAGGTCTCTGCCTGCCCTCACTAGAGGCCGTGTGCCTCCACCAAGGTACCTGCTCCTCAGCAGCTCTTTGAAGCATGACTGGGGCTGCAGGTGCTGAACCCCAAGGTGAGGGAACGGCAAAGAGGAGCCAGAGGTGAGCGTGCAGAGTGGGAACTTCTTAATGTAAAGATAACACAAGCATCATTTGTGAAAGACCACCACTTACCCAGCAGTATTGAAATGGGTTAATTCTACAACCATTCTCTCTATTTGGAGCGGAGTTAGAATGCAGATACTATGTTTATTTTCATCTAAAAAGATCTGGAAAAAAACAAACCAAAACATAAAACCAGTCCTTTGCACAATGGGGGAAATTTTCACTCTTATTGCACAATCTATGAAGTGAGTTGGGATTTATCAGGCGCGAAAGAGAAAGCCACCGCAAGGCAGGGCACTGCTGGCTCATGCACGGCGCCCACATCAATGCAGCCTCCATGCTTGTTACCACTGTGGTGCAGAAAACCACTAACAGCCACCAAGATGAACCACCGCGTTTATTTTCTGATTCCTGATGTGTTGGTTAAGTCAAACCCGATTGCTATGCAGCCAAAGAAGTTCTAACCCGTGATTTCTACTGGGCCGCCCTCTTTGTAGAAATACATTGCATGGCCTGGCTACTAAGCTCTTAAAAGGAAAAACCACCACAAAACAGTACCTATCAGATTTTTCTGGGAGGTGACTTGCACCACCGAGCATGAAAGCATTTGAAGTTTAGTTTCATTTCAAACTGAAGCAGAAATCAAGAGACAACCCTAACTATTTTGCTTTTCAGTACACAGCACTAATTTTATTTACTACATTGCTTCCAGGTATTTCCCTCCATCCCCTCTCAGACAAAAAAGAAAAAAAAGACCTTCTGTATTATATTCTGAAGGGACACATGTTCTCACCCCTGAGTTACAACAGGGGAAATATTTGAGGTGTTCATGCCACGGCTTTCTTTTTCAGGAGACAGGGGTTTTCTTTTTATTTCTCCTTTTCAGTATCAGTACTGGCCTTCCTTGAAGACCTGCTTCTTTTTTGGACTAGATAATAGGGATATTCCAGGTGTAATACTTTACAGCAATTTAATTTAATTTCAGTTCTTATGTCCCTGCCTCTAGGGTGCCATGTCTCCTTTTCACTTCTTTATGTGTTGGTTTGATTTATTTTGCTTTCCTTTCTGCTAGGATTTTTTTAGCCCTTTCTCAGCCACATCCTATCTCCCTTTACCAGCCTTGCCGTACCCCACGCCCACTCAAAGGCATACCTGTCTGGGCCGTGTAGATGGACCTGAGCTCTTCCACTGTGGCCCAGTTCTCACCTGGAAGCCAGAGGTAATAGAAGCTATGTAAATATATGAATTATTAAACCAAAGGCAATGTAGTCTTAACACTGAACTGCCACCTATCTTTGCAGGTAGATATGTGGACAGGAGATACGCAGAGTTTCTTTTTCCCACAGTATGACAGCACCTCAAAATGCTTCAGGCACTTACAGCATCTCACAGAAGTGAAAGGTGGAGGCAGTCCCATTGACAATGGAGAAACTCCAGAGGAGATAGTGTGAGTGACATGCCCGTGTTGTTGAGAATTCTGGGGGGAGGACGAAAACAAAGTAAAAATAGATGAGACCTGTATATCCGCAGCTTGCTCATCACTAGGCTGGACATGATCTCTCCACTGGCCAGAAAACATGTCAGGAAATAACCAAAATCTTGAATCTGATCAGTGCTCAGCAAAATATGCATGAATTGAGTCTGTCCAACCCTGAATTAAGTTTACATAGTAAACATGAATGCACACTTACTAGCACATTTTAATTTTTGCCACTAATCACATTCATTCATCACTTATATTTCTTGCCACCAAACATCTTCAATGTGCAGAATAACCCAATATCTTGAAATGAATGTTCAGTGAAACAAATCCTACAAGACTAACGTACTTTATATTCAACACACTAGTGTCAATTACAGCGAGTTCATCTGATGTTTGTTCGAAAATTTCCGAAGTGTTTAGTTTTGACAAGAGACATTTCAAAGAGGAGTTGTGTTTTATTAAGCTGTACCCTTTAAGCACAAGAATCGCCGCAACTTAAAAGAAACATCATTTCCACTACAATCACTGGACTGTAAATTGCATTTAACTCTGAATCCAAAGTGAGAAGAAACTATGTAAGGACACATCTCCTACTAGCTTTAAAGTAACTTTTTCTGCCTTTTATTATTTATGCGTTAACATGACTGGTGAAACATTGCTGTTACCTAAATACACGTCCTGCACTCTGACACAATCCATGAATGAACGCCCTCAGTTTACCTTCAGTTAGCAGATACCTTCCTTAATCCAACAATCTTTGAAGGTCTTCTGAATGGCAGCTCTCTTCTATTGCAAAGATACTTGGCCAGATTCCTATACAAGTTTGTACAATGGATTGTTATTCTCAGCTGGGGCTTTTAGGCCCAATTATTTAAGAATACCAATACACGCCAGTATATACAGTGCTCACAATTAAAAATTTAGTATTTCCTCCAACAGTTAGAGTTATTTGAGAAACCATTTGTTTGTGCATATGCCTGAATTAGCAAATAACTGTGGTGAGAATGCAGCATCTATAAACAAATGCTGAAATGTTAATGGTGACCACTGTATCTATGCAATATTATGTTGTGGTATAAATATTTAATTGGCACTCATTGGGGATGTCTCCATTGCAGATAGTAAACTCCCAAGGAATTTGTGAAGGTCATCCTAAAGAAATGTCTGCGAACTCCTTGGAGTACCTTAACGCATACTGCTACAAGCAAGATATTTGAACATGAAAAAAAAATTAGAGTGTTTCAAGTTAACTGTGGTAGTCTTCTCTTTTGCTTCAACTAAATACCTGGTCTAATTTAGTACCGGGGTACACTGACATCCGTCTGAAAGACTTCAGAAAACAATTTGGCACTAAACTTTCCATACGCCAGTGGTTTATTTTAGGGTAGGTAACATATGACTCTTTAGGGCCTGAGGGAATGACTTCTCATTCTGGGAAAGAGGGATGCTGTTTCCATCTGCTAATCCAGCAGGGCCACTGGAGGCTGCACCTCAGCCCTCCGATAGGTCCAGGAGTGAATCCAGAAGCACCTGATCTCACGCTTCCGGTCCCACTGGTCCCACCCACTGTTCCACACAGACAGAGATACCAGAGAGCTTTTCCAGGGTAGCTTGATTTAAATACGGCAGCTAAGGTAAAAGAGGCTGAGACTACCCAGCATTATTCCAGAACAAACAAATTTGTGGACAGACTGTAGAGAAGGTGATCAAAGATCTGCATTGTAATATCACACATTAATTGGTTTTGCAAATTATGCAGGAGTATTACTTTGTATAGACAACTAATACCCACAGAAATATGTCTGCATCAGATAAAGAGGTAGATCTACCTATTAAATTTACATATACACCCATTTTGGTTTACACCCATACATTGGTATCATATTATCAACATGTTACAGTAATTGAAACAAAGATTAAAATCACCAAGTAATATAAATGAAAATAAGTCTTTAAGCTAATGCTTAGGAGAGCTCTAGCAATCTCTGCGTTTTCATTCTGACTAACGTCTTTGAAGTCAGACACAACTGTGGTTCTGTATCTAAGAGGCACAAAGGGGACAGTTGCTAGATTCCTAGCACGTAAAAGTACAAAGGCACTAGATGACCACAATTTGGAAGCATGTAAGAGCTTTCATAAGACTTTTAATTCCAGACAGTAGACATTAAAAGCTGATATTATTAACCATTTATCACTATTAAAGGTCTCATCATCCCTGAATGAGCAAATGGCACTGACAGTTGTACATACCTATCAAATGACAACAAGCTCATCGATCTTGCAAGGCTCCAAAGAAAAAAAACAACACCCCGGAACTGGCAGGAAATAATTCACAGTATTAAGAAAAAAAAATCAAAAACTTTCCAAAGAGAAAACATAATTCAGAAATTTAACTCAAAACATTACTACAAAAACAGATCAAGGTTTTACCATTTAATACTAGGGAAGACATGTTCAGGGAGATTTTTGGCATCTTTAGGTATCTACATATATGTTTGTAGCTATGGCCCTGTATCCCGTCTCGATAGAAGACCAAGAAGTTAAGCAGGTGCTTTAGGACAGGTGCAAGTCTGAAATTATCATCTCAGTGTCGTGACTTTTAGCTCCTCTCTGTGGGTCTTTGCCCCTAAAATTAGCCCTAATATACTTATGCCACCTTTAGTCCTGTAAAGCACTGAACGTAACATGCGAGACGCTCAGCATTTTCAGCTCCCAGGGGGAAATGAAGGTAATCACCCCTCACAAAAAATACCTTGCATCTTGCGGAGTGTGGTTCTTCATCAGTTAACTGAAAACCACATTGTGAGAGACTCAGCTAAAAGCCGGCAGGATGGTCCTTTTGACCTGCTCTTCCCTGTGGAGTAGATCTAAGAATATATAATACACCAGCCAAGATGCATTTTTACTGTTCTCACAAAACATGTTGCCAAGCATTCATCTCTCTCCTGATACAGCAAATCCAGACGAAAGCACAGTCCCTATGGAAATGGACAGAATTAGGAATTTTCATCAGCCTCAAACTAAAGGATCAGCTTCTTTGAACAAAATGGGGCTGTTTTCAGGGGTTCATTTTGCATCTTGCGATTCAGACTTTGTGTAATTCTGATTCAAGCCTTGTACCACAACAGGTATCCAATAGTAACTAAGCAGTGCCATTTGCACAACACATAAATATTTAAACGGTTCTTAAAGCCGCAAGTGCCAACTGGAAAACGTGTGCAAACATTGGAGAATCCCACCTCTAAGAAAGTAAATGCAGCCTTGGGATTTAGGGGGCACCTTGTCAAGGAGATCCTTCTCATTCTGTAGGCTGCAGATAAAATTCATGACAGCCCTACAAGTGGGAGAGCGTTCAGTTGCATTAAATTTTAACCTTTCTGTTTCTGATCAGAGCGTAAAGCTGCTGTTTCCACGTCTTTTAGAATAAGAAGCTCTAAAAGGCAGCAGAGGTGTTTGCTTTACCAACCGTTAATGCCTCTATCATACACCCTTCTAATTTTNGGGGGGATTGTCCTGAGAGATGAAAATAATATGGGAATATCAGTCACACAGTTGAAGATTCCTGGGGACCTGAAATGAAAACTGCCACTATCACCATCAGCTCTCCAAAGAGCAACCCAATGGCATCGCTTCTGTCGTTCTTACAGCCCCAAAGCACAAAATTAAGGGCAATGGTTCAAAAAACCTAATGGGAAATGTGGAAATCAGGATGAAAGGTCTATATAAATTGCATTGAAAAGACTGGCTTGGATACAAAGCAAATGTTGGTAAATATAATTCAGTATTTGTTTATGAATAGGTTTAATACATTATGCATGCATTTGCCATGACAGTATTACACCCTAAAAATCTGCATACCTTGCAGAAAGCTTGGACATAGGATACAGAGAGGAACTGAAAGCTAAATAGAAGATGAATCTTTTATATTGGATAATCTGAGATTAAGTGGCTCTGGAAACAAGCTAAACACATCGCAAACTAAACTCAAAAGTGTTTGTCCATAACATAGAAATTTCATTCAGTTTTTCAAAAGCAGCAACCTGGCTTCTGGTAATGACCAGAGCTGAGTCTGTGTGGTTGTCAGCAAGGGAGTAAATGAGAAGAGTTGGAAAACTGGAACAGGATTATTTTTTTTTTCCTCCACATCATCATTACAATGGTACTTTCCAGGGACTTGAGAAAACAGCCAAAACACCCTCTCCCTCAGCTCAAATTCATATGCCCATGTCTTTTCCCAGAACATAGGGAAAAGGCAGGAAAATAAGGAAAGACAGGACTTTTTTGAGATGACATATTATCATAGGAATTATCCTGTGGGTCAGCACTCCCTCTCCCACAGCAACAATAAGGTGCTGTTCGGAGGAGCATGTGAGCCTCCACCAGCTTGTGCCATCCCACCCCATCCCATCCCTTCATCCTACCCCAGCACCTACAGCCCTGCACTGGGGACATTCAAGAGGACAAATATCCTTTCAAAATCAGTTTTCTGGTTATTCACTAGGTGTCCATAGCTCTAATTTTTAAGGATGTGGTGAACAGCTGCACATTGACTGTTTCTCCTGCCCTTGTGATTTGGTAAGCCATGTCCCCCTCAATCTTCTTCCCTCCAAACTGAAAGACCCTCAATTTGGTGCTGTGGCTGGAGGCACGCTACTTATGAAAATACATTTGCCATCTTCAACTGATTATTGTCAGCCTCAAAAATATGCACATTAATAATTCATCTAATCTATTTAGGTTGACATCTACCACCCACTTTTCTAGTATATAAAGACTTGATTGTGTCTAGGATTTCAGATCATCATGAAAGGGCTTTAGGAAAGAACAGCTCTTCCTTACCTCTCTCCCACAATAGAGGCTGATTGAGAAAAAGCTAGCAAGAACAGAAAGTGTGTTTAGCGCCAATCTTCTGGAGTTTCTGGAAAGGACTTAGGTGTCATGAAGGGCCTTTTTCCCCATATGATATATTGTTTGTTTGTAGGGTCTTGGATCCAAATGCTGGTCTTTGTCAAAAAATGATTTTTTTCTACAAATTCTACTGACTTCAATAAAACTTCAACAAATACATTGTGGAATATAATGTGTTCCAATCAGGTATTTTTTAAAATGAAATTTAGGGATTTTTTTTTAAGTTGAGTATTAAAATAATCTGATATTTTTTACAATTTACATGCTGCTTCTTATGCTCATATTTTCCAACATGATGGTAGTAGCATCCTGCACTACTTTACTATTGAAATGCTTTAATGTATGATTTTGTACGAGTGTCAAACTTACTCTTCATTGCATCTCAAAGCAGACACTTTGCTCTACATAAAGGGTACTGTGATTTGATCAACGCAAGGCAATAATGATTTTCAGAACAACATGAAAGAAGATACAACATGAAAGATGAGTTGAATTACTGAACCACTACTCACTCGTAAAAAAAATAGTATTGCAAAATTAGTAAACAGAATATTAAAAAGGGGGCAAAACAAAAGCTATTTCAACTAAAAAAGTGAAAATCCCACATTTTAACCACCCCAAGTGCTGATATCCTGTTGGAAGAGAGTGTCTGTGAACAGTCACACACCACCCATGGAGAGGAAGAGGCAGGAGCCAGCCGGAACACCGCATGAGCCTGAGCCACAGCACCTCCCAGCCCGGGGCATCCCAGCCGGCTGCTCCTGCCCAGGATGCGCCTTGAAGCACAGTCAGCTGCTCCGGGCTACAACACCCACCATCGGTGTAAGCCCGGCCTCACCTCGGCTGTTCACAACAGTCGGTGTGACTGATCATAGCTACCCAAGATAAAATAAAAGGTAAACTAACAATGCAGAATATCCCAAAGGTACTGCCAGTTCTGAAAGGAGTCGTGCAACAGTAAAGGAAATTTTGCCCATTGCCTCTTTTGCTATAATAATGCACCACTTGGAAGCATTGCTGGGAGGATCTCAGGAGGTCATCGGACTGGAACTTGTTACAAATGCTGCAAATGGAACAACACCAAACACATTGTAACCGCGAAAAAAAAAGCGAACAAGAGCGTTTCGCTTGGTGATGAGGTAAAACGAGCCATTTATCCAGCGCTTGCAGTGCGACCTGCACTTTGCTTGCAGGAATGAAAGGGATCCTGAACTGGAAAATAAAACTGAATGCTCATTTTGGTTCTCTCCCCTCTAGCTAGAAAATGGGGGAAAACAGTAAGGAGGGAGAATAAATTTTAAAAGATGTTACCTGCCCTGTAGGAAATGTAATATCGATAATTATTGAGCTATTGATAAACAGATGTCACCCCGATGACGAAAAAATTAGATGAAGCTTTGCATGTTGTACATATTTTGTCAAACAGACTCAGAGTCTGACGATACTAAGGGAATAAAGAGAGATGCAGGATGAATGTGCTTCCTGCCCGCGTGCCTCCGACCCGCGCTGCTGCTGAGGGGTAGAAGGCAGAAGCACTCTGTACGCTCTGGACAAGATACAGATGATGTCTGCTCCTTCTCTCCTGGCAAGGAGCAGGGAAACTGAGGTAAAGTCATCTAGCAGGCCCTGGTAGGGCACTCAGCAACAAAACGCATCTAGGAAATAGCAGTGGGGCTGGTTATACATTCATAAGGTTCAGGCCCTGTCTGGAACAATTTATTTCCACACCTCCTAATCTAATCGGGATTTGTGGCTTAAAATATTTTTCAAATCTTTTTGCTGGCCTACAAACATCATATTGGTTAAAAACATTAAAATATGACTACTGCCAGAGGACCAATCATACCTCTTCTTCAGGATTATGCAATACTAAAATGCCAGAAAAAAATCCCAAACAAAAAAAACAAACCCCACCCTTTACCAAATAGACACTCACAAAAGAATATTAGTCTTGTCTTGCCAGAAACAGGACATGAACTGGACTGTCCTGTTACCATACGGACAACCTTCTGGTTAGAAGGTTACCTAATGCATTTAGAATATTAACTGAAATATTAAGGCACACTTAAAATTCCTATTTGCAGCCCACAATACTACAGCATTGTTCTTTCTTGCACGAGACCCTGGATCGCATTGTAAATTACGGTCCTCCCTTCTCTCTGCTACCAAAATTAATTATCTGATAAATAGAGTTAATACACATGGCTGCTCTGCAACAATCTGTTTGATGGAATTTGTGTTTGGGGCACCGCAGACGGCCTTGCCAAGACACAGACACTATAAACATTTTGATTATATGACTCGATGACTCACCGCGAAGCAATCCCTTAGCGTTCATTATGAGCAGAAGGGCTCTCTGACACTCATGTTGGGACTATGGATGTACAACATCACATGTCCAAACCAAGAAAAGCAACAGTTCAGCTCTAAATGTAAATACCAGCTCCAGTGGCCAAAATATTGCCTTCCAACATCAATATAGCTAAACACACCGGAAAGAAATGTACGTGTGCATCAGTGCACAGCCAGTTTTGCTGCTTCCATGAGCTCCTCCTGATGCTTTGGATGGGAGAAGACAGAAAGAAGAGTCAGTCTAACATCAAACTGAAAAAGGGGTGGTTTCTTCTCCACCATATGAGGAAAAAGCATCATCAATCAATAAGAGAGGCAATAGCCCAAAATAAAGTATCTGAACTATCATGAGCTTCTTCAGCATCTCAAATTAAGCCAACTAATTAATGCTGAAAACACCCTCTGATGGGTTCCTCCCTTTTCAAAAAGGAAACGAGAAGCAAAAAGGTAAAATGACTTAGAGAGTACAAAGCTAGAGACAGACCAAATTCAAGTAGTACAGCCTCTATTCTCAGCAAGAAAAACCTACCTAATGATGAATTCACTGCTAACTCAACAAAAAAGACACTTTTTTTCTCTCCCTCAGTTTAACCTTTGCTGTGACTGTGATGGCCTGTGTAAATGGACATATTAAAAAAAAAAGCACGAGTTTCAGCAGAGGAAACAGAACAACCTTGTGATTGCTAGTTCATGCAGCCAGACCCAAAACGATAAATCCACAACTTGTTCCTTCACCACGGCCAGGGAACTGAGCTGTGCCCTGTCTCAAAAATATCCCAAATTTTTACCCATTTAAATGCTGCTCCCATTCTGCTCTTTCCCTGAGCAATTACCCCCACCTATTACAACCTGAAGTCATTCTTTGGGAAGCTGAAAATGCAAATGCACTCCCAAAGTGGCAAACCCAAGCAGAAGAATAAGTAAAAATGCCATCCAAGCACTAACAGCGCTGAGCGCTCTGAAGTCCGGGCACATAGCAGCATCGCCTGATGACAACTGACACTTGACAGCCGGACAGATCCTTTATCTGCGAGGAGGAAATGAACAGTGCCCTCAATAACTTGAGGTGTCTCTTTCAGTAGATGACAGTGACAATTTAGCAGTTTGTTATGGCAAACCCAGCAGCATTTAATTGCATTTAGACAGCCAAATTGGAAGAGCAGTTCCTTCGATACTGCACTGACCAGTCATTTCTTAAAGAACAGTTACTGACTTGCTGTCTATTTGCAAACATTTTTTGTTTCTAACAACTGGAAAGAAGTAAAGCAGAAGTAAAGCCTTTTCTGAAGCAGTTAGGGCTCTGGGTTTACCTTCAGATGTAACAGAGCTAGGATATAACAAAATGCAGAGATGAGAGATTGCTGCTCATTATGTAAAAGAAATAAAATTGTGTCAAGATGCTCGATCCCCAAACTCTGGAATAAAAAAGCTGAGCAACCTACATGAATCAGAGTCTGTTTGATTCAAAATAACCATATAAGCCAAGAGTTAATTATCCTCAATTCATTTCAGTCAGTAGGCCAGTCAGCCTTCAGAAGTTCGAAGTAAAGAACCTGAAGTCTGCAAGTGTGAGCACACTGTACATTTGGAGGATGTAGGATCACTGGAGACATGAAATTGCTCTTACTGCAGAACAGTCAGGAGCCTGACTGACATTTCTGCCACCCCCAGACCCATGGGTGACGCGCAATATCCCCTGCATCTCAAACTTTTGACCTTTTGTCACAGATCAAAGATATTCAAGATGCTTTCTTTTGAATTCAAAGGAAAATACTTCATAAAAGTGACCCGCTGGCTTTCAGTGTTACTCAGTTGCATGAATTAGATTGCTTTAATTACACGATGCAACACAAGCCTGGGCAGATTTATCAAAAATATGGCATCCGAATAGGGACTATTGTGGTCCTTTGAAACATCAGCAGCAATGACATGCTCCTGCATCCAGGGCAGTGTGGAGCTCAGAAGGATGGTCCATCCCAGCTGTATCCTGCTGCAGGTGCCAATCCTTCTTGGGAAACCCTAAAACATCATTTGAAACTGCAAATCATGGAGGTCCAGAGACTGTTGCAAATTCAAGATCTCAAGACCACCTCCAGACTTCAAGGAAACAGAAATTCAATAGGATTCTCCTGGAGGAACAGTAGCAAGTCAGTAGTTTTAGAGTAGACTCAAAGATTCTCCAAACTCAAGAGAGTCGGTTTCTTTATTAGTTGAAGAAAACATACAACACAGTACTATACTTTGAATCAAAAAATCAAAACGAAGTCCTATACTAGTAACTTTCTATTGTTTCTGATGAAGGTGTGGGGGGGGAATTATGCATATCAGGGTTTTGGGAGCACTGAAAGGCCACCTACAGTTGAAGTGATTGACACGAAATTTTGCATTATTACTTTCTCCCCCAGCTGTACTGTAGAAGGCAAATGCCATGATGCCACCTGCATAATACAGACAACGTAACACATCACAGTGAATCAGAGGCCTTAAAGGAAGCCTTTGTTCAGGGTCAAATATGTTTGAGTATCTAATGTAGAACAGAAAAACGTAAACAGGCACGAACTGCTAGATTTCTGAAGGGCTTTACATTCAGTTCTCTTAGCATTGTGGGCATCAATGCCAGAACATAAAAAATAACTAGAACAAAGGAAAAATAGTTAAAGAAGAAAGAGAGCTTCAAAGGGATGATATGCTTCAGACTCAGCTGTAGAATATATCACTGTTGGCAGATCAATATTACCAATTCCTATCTGCACTCCCATCTCTGGACAAAGGAAACTTCTAACAGTAACCCTTACAAGAAATTCAAAGATAGGGCTCTGCTAACACTCAAATAATTACAATATTAAGGCATTAATGGTTAATTACACAATGGGTTACACCCAGTATTCACTAAGGCCTCTCCCAAGAAGGCAATGGGAAAATGACTGCACAAGGATTCTCAGTATTTCAGTATTTATTTGATAATCGAAATGATANCAACCTGATCAGCCATGATTCCTCATGATCGCAGTTCTGAGAAATTCACTCTTACTTTGAAGAAGTTTGGCCATGTTCAACTGTTAAGAGAGATATTTATAACTTCAGAACTGATAACATATAGACCCCAATATCTTTACTGCTCTGGGTTGAATTAAAAATGTTATGGATAATTTATAATTAGGTAAGTATTCAAGTTATTATAAAATGACAGCCATAAAGCTCAAACCATAAACATTGACCGTATACATTGGAGACGAGCTGTCTGACAGTCTCATGAAACAGATTTTTCAGATGCGTGTTTCTGCATTGCGCCTGCGTCTGAGACTAGTGCCAAGCAGCCATGTGCAACAAAATTGAGTTATGAGCTCTTTCCAAGAAAAGCACACACAACTAGAGTACAAAAGCAAATACAAAATGTCGGAGTTCAACTGGTGCTCGAGAAATACCAGGCCTTTGTCCCCCAACAACGTATCTGCTGCGTCCCCCTCCTTTTTGGAAGCTCATTGGGAAATACCATATGTCAAGCAGGATTTATTACAGACTCACTATATATGATTAAGTTCCTTTTCAGCTTCAGGCAAGGCAAAATTAATTTGACTTTAAAACAAAGCAAATGTTAGTCTAATATGTGCATGTTTTCTGCTCTTTCCTTAGAGAGCAGATCCTGTATTTTGCAAGCAGTTGAGATTCCTTCTGAAACCAATAGGCATTTTGACTGATTAATCACTAAGGATTTATTGCTTAGTGAACAAATGATGATATATTATCCTAAAGCAATGGAGCAAGTGGTGCCTGTAGAGATGTGTCTGATGACCAAACAATGAAGATGAGATTTACATTCCTGCAAAAGGATACCTATTGCTTTAAGTGGTATTATTTGCATAGGAATAGAAGCAGAAGAAAATAATGTTTTCATTCGATTATTTTTAATTTGGGATTTTTTTAAGGGTAATCAAACTTACTGTTTCAACCCAAGGAGACATATCTGTATTCAAATTTTGAGTAAGCAGTGCTCAGAAACAGAAATGCTTGGAAAAAAACATGGCAAGAATGGCCAGTACTTAATCACTTTGAACTCAAGGAACTCGCACATTGGATTTTCGTGCTGCATTGATCATGTAATCCTAATTATAACCTTGATTTAAAACTTCAGTTTCTTGGTTATATGAGTTAGCAGTTAATTATTATTTAAGTGTTAATTATCCTTAGCCTATACACATTTACTGAAGTCTTCAGGCTCTTTTCATTTTTCTGTGGATCTAAAGAAAGCATTTTTTCTGAAGAGTAAGCTCTCCGTTTTAGCTATACTTTGCCAACCATTTAATATGAGAAACTTCAAGTGGGAGCTCAGACCTTCATATCCCGCAAGGAGGTGACCCATCTCCCCAGGAAAGGCAAGGACGAGGAGCTGGGTGCCGCTGAGGGTGCTGGAAGCCTGGCCCCACTGCAGCAGCAATAAGCACAAGGATGCTTTGCAGCATTAAAAAGGGGAAAACATGAAACGTAAAGCAAATGAGGCAATAGCAGCTAAGGACTCAAGCTGGTATCTCTGCACGCCACTATGCTGTGCTCTGTGCTGATATTGGCCCACTTGGAGCTAACCCGCGGGTCTGCTCCTAACGCGGCATTACACAGACTGGATATTACCCTTTGGTACTATCACATTACAAATAAACAAGAACAGAAGAAAAACGCATGGGTTTTGCACTTGCTTGTTTCAACCTGTTTGTTTGAAGTCCAGTGGGGTATTACAGAAGAATCCCAACTACCCCAAACCCTAATTATCCCGGTTGATAATTAGTCCGGTCGATCATGTCAGGACATGTATTCATTTATTTTCACATAGACCTGAGAAGAATTTATTGAAATGTGTGCAGTTGTCCTTATTACAGTAATTTTTCTAATAACAAATAATTTTAATGACAACAATTATAAAATAGTTTTAACTCTAACAGAACACTTTTCAGGTATAAAACTATAAGGGAGTGAAGTGTTCTCTACAGAATTAATGGGCTTTCTTGGACAAGTTATGTTTCAATGAAATATTAATTCTTGATCATTTGTCATGTGTTAATTAGCAGAATAAGCTGTAGGAAGTCTAGATTACCATGCAAATGTTAATTAGGTCATAATTTATGTTAAGCATTTCTAAGTATAGGAGCACCAGAATCTCATTTAGCAGCAGCTGAACTTTAGAAAAAATTTGCATTTGCAACAGCTATATTTCTATTTAAATTTGATAGTTATTATATTTTAAGAAACACCAAAGAACCTGTATTTAATTGTCCAAAGTGTCTTCTCCCCTTTCTACTAGCCAGAGTCACACCTCAGCTAAAAGTTTGTCTCTGGCCAAGTCCGATGAGAAGTTGGAGCAGATGGCGAGGTCACTTTCCAACGCAACAACTCACAGGAGGCCTGGGGAAGAGTTAATGCCTTTAATTTATATCAGAGCCAAAATACCCAGTCCTGCACAGGCAGGGATGCTGGCTCATCCGAGTGGTGTTGGAGCTCACCCCACATACAGTCAATAGCAGCAGCAGCACTCCTAGAGTCACCTCTTGTTTTTAAAAGAGGTGACTCACTATGGCACCTTCCCGGGGAGAGGGAGAAGGTAGCTGAGAAACAGGGGAATCCTTCTCAGCATTTGTCCCACTGCTCCCCTCAGGAACAGGAAGATGGGGGGGGAAACACAAAACAGAATGCTGGTTTCCAAATCTGTGAGGCAAGAGCATCCTCAAGTTCCTCCTCGGAGGGCTTCACATTTTTCATTATATACAGGCACAGTTCCTGGCACTGTTTTTTTGCCAACTGATGAAGAAGCAGGACCTGCACCTAGCCCAAGGCACACGTGGTAATACAGGCAGCATTCAGGTCTGCTGTTGCTTACTGGCCCATTACCTGAAAATACCCATATACTGCAGCCAGTTTGAGGCAGCGGAGAAGCTGGCTCTGCTCGGTATTTTATGTGGAACAACTACTGAAATAAACAGCTGCAATGACACACTGTAGTGGGATGAAGATAAATTTATTTTGCTATTTCCACACTCCCACAACTTTTACACCTCCCCACACAAATCTGCCCAAGCTGCTTCCACTTTGTTGGTATTATCAAAGGAAGAAAAATAGCATTGGGGCTCTGGAGGGAATACCGACACTAACTCCCCCTGCTTCACTTTGAAGGCCAACAGTAATTGTTATTTTCATTTGTGGAACTGCATTTCAAATTTTTTTTTTTCAGTTGTTTTTGTTTTTTAAAAGGAGGAAAAATCATTAAATTATACAAGAGTTAAGAGAACAGATGCAATTCCACTTCAAGTCATAACAGTCAGCTGTACCTTCTCTAAGATATTTCTAAAGTAAACAATGTCAGGTTGGAAAAAAATGATGGTTCAGCCATAATGTCAGACAATTTGGGAGCTAGAAAAATAATGGCTTAGAAAAAAATTAGTAGAGAAGGAATACAATTAAATCATACTAAAAAAGGGTAAAACTTAAGCTCCCCCCCCTAAAAAAAATGCAAAGTGGGAAAAACAGGAGAGAAAAACACCAGCAAAAGGACAGAAGGGAATCAAGCGCACTAAACAGATTTAAACACTCCATTTCCAGCAGGAACAAATAAAGGAGAGGGACACGGGAAAGCATAAAATACAGCAGATGACATGGAAAGACCAAGCAGTTATTTACCATTCTTCATAATGCAAAACTGGTGAAAAGCACTAAAAACCATCACATATTAAACTGATTTAGATGGGCAATTTTAAAGTGGTATAATTCCTATATGACACACTTACTAGTATTTTACTCCAGTAAATCTATGTACTTTTATGCACAGTAATTACTTAGTTCTAGGTCACTACACAAGCTTGAGCCGAGCGACCACGAGGTGTAGAAAAGCTAGAGAGGGGAAAGCAGGACCCCGCATCCCAGTGCTGCAAAGGAAATAATTTGTTGTGTGGCCTCCGAATCCAACGGCAGGTCACCGACCCGTAGCGCTGGCTGGCAGCAAGGTCTGAAACGCAGAACCTGCCTGCTCCACGCCAGCCCTCAGTCACTTTGTTCAGTAAGCAATCCTCCGTGAATACGGGACATTTCGTGAGCACGCTGTATGTATAAACTACCAGCTGAGCTACAGAAGTAGTGAGCGCCCATGGACGTTTTTAAATGTTAGCTTCTCCTTTTCGAAGACTTGTGTTTAATAAGTATTACTGATGGTATTATGTGTACTATTGACTGGAGCAATTTAAACCCCTCAGCTCTTGAGGGAATTCCCCGTTCCACATTTATTTGCTTAAAAACAGAACACAGTTATTAATAACTATTATTTCAGTGGAGATGAGCACAATATCTTATCCTCTTTCTGGAATATCAGATTTAAAGCACTATGTAAACTATGACAGTGTTGATCTCTCAGCACCTCAAGCCAAAATAGCTTTCTTTCATGTTGCCTACACATTTTTCAGGGTGAGATACAATCAATACAAGCAAAGGAGTCTGAGGAACCCAAGAGGAACAAGAATAGTTTTTGTGGAATTGAAGTCGCCATTCAATAATTAGGAAATTAAAAGTGTCTGATTGCTCCCCTCTACTGAAGGTGACCCTTGAGGACCTAACGCTGGGTTTAGATGCTAATTAAGTGCTGCCAGGGCACGAGCTACAAACACCAATGGAAATCCTCTTCTAAGTCTCTGACCATTATTATAAACAAATGCATGACTTCTCTATAGGGGATATTTTCAAGAGTACCTAAGCCTCAAGGTTTATCACCACAGCTTGTAAGGCAATAGCCTGCCTGTACACATATACTTCACTTTAATAACATCTTCCTTCTTGCAGAGCAGCACAGTTTGGTTCAGACTGTTAAATCAGGGACGCTCCATATTGCGCACACTCACACGCACAAGTGATTCAATCAATATTAAATTTTAGCGACATCTTTTAATAATTGTTATTGATAATTGTTAACAAAATCTGAGAACCACACAGCACGCATACACATGTGTGCAGTTAAGATAATCTTTGATAAAGTTTAAAATAATGAATTTTGGGTTTATAAGCACCTAAACTGATATAAGATCTTAAAACTAGTCTGCACTGAACAAGAGAGCACAGAAGGCTGGTTTGCAATCAACACATGCACCATACTGGAGCAACACAGAAACTAGCCCAGCCAGGCAAGCAGGGCACCGAATGAACACAGCAATCAGTTCAAGCTGGTACGTCCTCATGCAGCTATGCTGGTTCTGGAGCGAGTAGAGGCTCCAGCTAGGGCATCTCTCTTTTCCTTTGCATTGTGTGGATATGCCTAGAATCTTCTTTTTATGAGAGCTGGACATTCAGAGGGCTAAGACCCATTGAAATGAAATCCTTATGCAACTGATCTTTTAAACTAGATGCCTGAAAACTCCTGGCTGAAAATCACAGTAGGTACCAACCTGCATTTGGGTACTTAAACCAGCATGTCCCAGGACGTGCCTCTGTAGGTCAGACATGGTCACCTTAGTTTAAGAATACTTTATCTGTTGCCCTAAGCACAGATCTTTGCAGATCTTTCTGCAGTTACAGAGAAGTTATTATAGAATATTAGACCAATTGTTACACCTAATCCCGTATCCCAACAGCAGCTAACACTATAGTGGCTTGGTACTTTAAAAAAGTACACAAAGTACTATGTGAATGAATGACATGAAAGCCTGAACAATGCGACATACACACGAAAGCACATAGAACACAATAAACAGGAAATAAATCTGCTGGGAATAGACCAGTCTTTAAAAAAAACCCAAACAACAAACCCACCCCAAAACACGCAGTTTACGATTGATGCAATAGCAAAGGGGATACCAGGACAGAAGGAAACGAGGTAGAGGCTAAGGACAGTCTTTGCCTCATCATTTCAGACAGACGCTAGCACACTATAACAAAACTTAGGAACAGACAAAGGAAGGTAGAAATAATCAGGGCATGAGATAAGAGCCTTAACAAGACTTCTGGCTACACATAAACTTGAACGATTGCATCTTACATGGCTCATGCAGTATGATTCAGAGGTGGCCAGGATGACACAAGATGAAGATGACACCCATGTTACAGGCAGGATGGAATTATTCACAGTGGACAATACTGAAAAGCCAGATTTGACAAAATGATGAGTCCTCTTTTAGCCGTAAGAATTTTGTTCTAGCTATTTTGCATCAGAGTTAAAAGCCAGATGTCATAGACATCAGAGAGACAGGTGCAGATTTCAGTGCAGGCGTAACTAGAATATGCACCAGAGACAAGAAGTTAAGAGGTGAATAGCAAGCTTATATTATTAAAATGAGGGCTACAAGCTAAAAAACATATGTGAATATATCTGAAGATGTTTCCATTAATCATCTAAATTACTAATCTGTTTTTTGAATCCCAGCATACTGTTGATTTGTGAATAGAATAACACATTGCAAAGTAGTTCTGTAGCTTTGGTCTCATCAAATTCAAGAAGATTGTTGCCTCTTTCTTCCCTTTTGACTACCCAAACACTTCTTTGTCACCCTCAGACCTGGATACATATTGGTCACTCTTGTGGACCTGAACAAGAGCTGTCATGACAAATTTTCTACCTCATTTAAGAGATTAATTTTGCACTGGTTAAGATCAAATATCATGATTAACCATTTACTCCCTTCTGTGATGAATCACTTTGCTCATCTGAAGTCCCTCACAAGAGCCATTGATGAATCTCATTTAGTAAGAGGGTCTAAAGGTGCTTTTACACATAACCCTAGAAAACAGTTGTCTACTGCCCCAAGTCTTTTGGGCAATGCTCGTAAAATACCATTGAATCAGTGTGGTCTTACTTGGTGCCTACGTTCTGCTGGTAGAGTAACACTATGATGAAAACTCAACTGAGAGCCAACTGCCTGTTTTGGAAAGATTTCCTCCTTCTCTATGAGAGTAGCAACTTCTTCCATCACCTTTTTCTTGCCAGTTTGGGAGTCTGAGTTCCAATGTTTGCACCACCTCATCGTTCAATGAGCTTTCAGAAACGTTGCCACCCTCGCGGTTTAGCTTGTTCTCCTGCACGCTCCCCTGCAGCCGATCCCAGCTGACTGAATCTGCCTCATTCTGTGTGGCCAAGCTACGAGAGCCTGGGCTGACCTGACATCACTGCCAGCTGCAAAGAGCACCCTTAGCATATTCACCCCTGCTGTGTGTTGTATTTTCATACTGCAGGTAAAGGCTCTGAGCCCTACAACTTAAATAAATGGAAAAAACCCTCCAAGAAATACTGATAATTCTATGCTAAAAAATACAGAAAAAGAATTTTGCAAAGGATGGTCAAACCCACTCATGTTGGTGTCAAAATCTCAGCAAATTTAAAGGTGACAATGTTTCACCTCAGAAATTTCAGGTAAATCGAAATATCCTTGTAATTGAATTTTTTATTTGAATTGTCCATAAGCTTTTTAAGGTACGTATTTTTCCTTAAATGGAAGTCTTACAAGAACAACCATAGTCACAAGCAAGTCTGAACTGATTTTAAAAAAGATGTAGTTTCATTAGCAGGTTATTTACTACAGCAGAATATGTGTTAGATCCAGCAGTAAAAGCAAATTAATTGAACCAAAAATACCTTAGGAAGAAGAAATCCAAGTGATCAGGTTTTAGTAATCAAAAAAGATTAACACAGTGATATTCATGAACTCTACCCATAAATAACCATCAAGAAAACCCTTCTCTTCATAAAGTGAACAATTCATGGGAGTCTCGGAAATTGCAATTACTATTAATTGAGCTGATTGTACACTTAGATAAGCTGTACATAAAATGGTTTCAGACTTTAGGGGGAAAAAGACAGATACATACACCAATTACCAAGTTTTAAAAGACCTGGAGATAAGTAATTAATTAGAGGAACCCAGGCAATAAAGGGATTCTAGGTAAAGAAGTTGGTGGCTTTGCAGACAGGAGCCAAGCAATCATTTGAAAGAGGATGTGGGATGGCAGGAGAGGAGCAGACCCTCTCCTCTGCAACACTCTGCTTGCCAGCTCCATGAGCAGCAGGGATCAGCTCAGCTTAATTGAATTAAGCATAGTGACTACAGCTAATTGGGACTTTTTTTTTTTTTCTTTTAGGAAATCTTTCTGCAATCCAATAGCACATATTCTGTACAGCTGAAACTTTTTGAGGAGAGCTGCAGTTGATGAGGAAGAGGTGCTAAGGAACAAGGTAGGTTTTGGTTGAAGGCACAGACCAACCAAAGCAGCCTTGTCAGGGTATTTTCCTGGACCACGAGTAGCAAACGAGAACTCTTAGTCCCCATAATTCAGGCCAGGACATAACTGTGCATTTCCCGTGCTCAACTTCACTGCACCACCGCCCCCCAACCTAGAGGCCCTTCAACAATAGATGGATTTTTATTTTGTCCCATTCTCCATCAAAACCTCTGAAAGACTTGTTTCATCTTGCTTTGAAGTTGGTATTTTTAATGAACTGTTTACCAGCCAAGTCTAATTGCGAAGCGTAACTACTGCAACTTGAAAAATCACTTAGAACTACTACATAGATGGGAAATGACTGCAAGCCAAAAGTTGCAAGGCTGAGCAAATGAAAAAGTTCTTTTAAAAAGGGCTCCTGATGTCAGTGAATTTGTAATTCCTTCTTCTTTATAATGCTTGTCCTTGTTCATGGTGAAATTGCTTAGCATTTACCAGCTGAAACCAGTTTTGCTTTCTCTTCAAACGGCCAAAGACTTGTCTGGGCTGCAATTATGAACCGGTGTCATAATGACACGAAAATGTAATGTTACAGTTGTAACAAAAGCAAATCTAAGGGATTGCAGTGTTTTAATATTTCAATAAGGTTAAAGCAGGAGCATTAAATTATTTAAGTTCTGGAATAAGATATAAGCACTAGAGCAATATTGCATCCATACTCATGTATCTTTTCATGTGTAGAGGTGATATCTATGTGATAAATTGCAGGAGTGTGAGGTAAATTAATTTACTATGCACTTTGATCACAATACCCTCTCCTGGCCTACTAATCCATTTCCCAGCAGATTTGCTCTAACATCCCAAATCACAAAACACTTTCACTGCTGCCATTAAGAACAATGTTTCATAGTCTACCTCTTTTTCTCCTCATAGGTGTGGAAGCTTCTCTCCTTGAAAAAATAATAAATATAAATTAAGTTACAGAAAAGCACACTGATGAAACCTTTATATCCTTCACTTTTCCATATTATATAACTATATAAGAGACTTAAAAAGAGACGATATCTTCAAATACTGACAGCTGGGTGAGATGCTGTGATGTCTGCATGTTTCTGGTGGCGGGGAGAATGAATAAAGAACAGATGCATAGCTCTCCAACCACGATGATTTAATATTGCCAATAAAGAAATAATACATATCTATATATAATTCCTGGAAAAGCGCTAATAGTTAAACTTAATCTACAAATGTGCTCACAATTTGACATTTTCAGGCTGTAGACTATTATGCGACAAAAATGCTAATTAATACATCTATCACTGCCAGAAGAAGTGTGATGAAACCCAAATGTTTGGCAGGCTTATTGTAAAGAAAACCTGTTACTACCTCAAATCCCCACTCTCTGCTAACTACCACATCTTTATACCCCAGCCCAGAAGGCAGCTGCAGCACAGGGCAGCCGCGGGAGCTGCCGGAGCAGTGAGGCACCGCTCTCTCCCCAGGGAGGTCATAAGCATCCCCTCGCTGCTGGGCTGCGAGCGTAACACGCGGGTGCTGCCAGGCTGGAGGCTCCCGGAGGGGAGGATATTCACCCCTCTGCCCACCAGGCCGGCAAACAGCTATAAACCCAGATTCTGATCTATCACAAAGCTGAACAAACTATAAACTCTCAGGTGTTATTTACCAGAAGATCACCAAGTGGATTGATTCTGTGGATTTGAAGCTTCTGAATCTTACCACACAAACAGAAGCATATAGTGCCTGAAATGCCCACGAAAGAAATCTATATGAATGTGGGGAACGTAAAGAGGGAAATGAGCTGGCTTACAGTAAAGGTGTGGATGTGTGTACATACAAGCACTACCTTCCACCGATTTACCATGGCTCTGATTACAGCATGAATCGCACATACCCAAATATTAAATATTGGCAGAAACACTCTTGGCAAACTTAATGACACTTTGGGCATTTTCTCCACTTGAGTTGATACATATACTTTAGAATTTGTTACAGGAATCATAATTCAAAATGTAATAAGAAAAGTATTTCTAGAGAAGAAAGGCAGGATAATTGATATTGTTCCCAGGTTTCATAAATTTATCCTTTATGATTTTAAGTACTCCATTTAGAAAACACAGTCCTTGAAAGCACTGAGGTCTGCCTAGCTGTGGCCACCAGAGCATAGNGACTGTAATTCAGATCTGACAAAGCTCTCATTGTTTATAAAAATAAAAACATTCTAAGTTAGCATTTGTAAAAAAAAAAAAAAAAAAAAAAAAAAAAAAAAAAAAATTAGAAGAGGTTATCTTTCTTTAGGGTGGAGGTAGGCAGATAACAAAGCAAATAATAAAGCAGCAGGGAGTTTGATAAATATTTCCAGTCCATGGAGTGATATCTCTGAAGGTTTTCACTGACAGAAATAAAAAAAAAGCAGATCACAAGTGTGTATAAACTAAAGAGAATGAGAGAAGCCCTGTGTGTCTGAGACCTTTTCTTCCCCCACGTCAGCTGGGGCTTTTTGCCTTGCGGTGGCAGAAGCCACGTACAACACCAGGACCACAGCTCGCCAGCACCACTTCAAGCCTGACAGGACTGTGCCCTGAGAACAGGCAAAGTTAGGCTGGCCAGGGGGGTGCACGGACAAGAAACATGGAAAATGAGCGTGTGCTGAGCTTCCAGCATTGCAGCGACATTGCTGCTGCCCTGCTCAGCACAGCTATTGACACATCTTGCTTCTACAGCTGCAAACAGATGTGTTTACTGCTATTAGGGTAGCTGCAGAAATTCTCTCTGTAGGGGGAAAAGAAAAAAGTCTGAAGGCAGCAGCGACATTTATTTCCCCTGGGCAATGTCCCTTACAATGCTATTCCCGCTGCTGCCCGTGACAAGCCGTGGTCCTGGGGGAAGCATCTCATTCCAGTGTGGCACTTGTACAATGAGGAGAGATGCTCTTGGCAACAGCAAAACTCAAAATATTTCAGTCTTTGACAAGACCCAGCAGAAAGACAGCAACATCCCAAACCCTTGCAACTATTTGAATAACAGACCGCAAGACCTGGTCAGCTGATGGGAAACATTTAGCACTTAATTATCCATGAGAGTGACTAAACCTTGCTGCTTTGAACATCCACATTATGGATTATTTTAAGAAAACAAGAAATAAGGGAAGAGTAAAGGACAATGTTCTGTGAAGAGAATGAGTGCAGAATGCAGCTCTGTACACTCAAAATGGGTCTCTGCACTACAAGATGAGGTAGCACACAGAGGCTTGTACATGAATATGCCTGCACCGCTGAGAACACAAGGGTTAGACATGTCTGGCCATATGAGTACTCACACATTCTCATTTTGGAAGATGATACATTGCCACCTTCCTCCATCCTCCCCAAGGAGTAATGAAAGAAAATATAGAAAATAATAGCAGTCATAAATATGGAGGCATTGCAGCAGAACAAAATTAAGCCTCCTTTTCTTACAGCATCTTTCCAAAACTTCCCATTACAGAAGAGGGAGATGCTTCAGACAAAAGAGGGTGTCCAAAACTGGGCAAATTATTTGCTGACAAATAGTTATATTACAGATGTCAGAGCTTTCAGAGCACCAGAGCAAGGTGGAAAAATCTTCATTCTTTTCCTGTTACAAGAGGTGGATTTTTGCTCTTTTGACATTTAGATAACATGGTAAAAGCAATGAGAAAAAGACAGGAAGACAGTGATATAATCCAGCATAAAACCTCATGGGGTTATGTTAAAAATGTTACAAAGAAATAAGAAAATCAGCACCTTTGCCTCGTGGTTTAGTGTCCTGAAAACATTAAGCCCCTTTTTTTATGGGATGGCACCATTGCCTTCTACAGATACCATTCATGGGATATTTCTCAAAACCACATCACAGACAAAGTATTTTTTCATTCACAGTATCCAATAGCTGCCTCCATAATTTATGGGTACCGTCCTATGTAAATCATTGCAAAAAGTGACAGATCTCAGGGGGTGTTTGTTGTTTAATCTCAGTTTGTCATGATTCAAAAAGAACGATGTGAAAATACAAGGAAAGTCATCCATAACGGTAAAAAAAGATTCTTAGACATTCTTAGTTGTTTCTTAAAAAAACATAAATAATCAGCTCTTTGTCAGCTATGAATTGAATCTACATTTTCTATTCCACATGAAGGGCCATCAAAGCCAATCCTACGTGGTTTACACCTCATTCTATTTCTGCTGGCAGAAAGTTGGGTCTCTGCAAGATTTGACAGCTACGGATTGTCCACTGAGCTGGGTAACACCACAAAAAGACATCACGCAGAAACAGGCTGGTCATTTCACAAAAAATCACAAGGCTTTGGAAAGAAGTTTGTGCTTTGTCCTGCTGAAAAACAAACCTTGGTCGTTATGCTGTGCTGCTGCCAGGCTACGCCGTCAGCTCCCGGTGTGCTGAACGAGCGGCTTGCTGGTTGAGTCAGACTTTCTCCCCAGGAAAGGAAAAATTCAGACAAACTCAACAGCCCAGTGGAAGACTGAGATTCAAGTCCTTCATCTGAATCAGCTTCCAGGGAAATGCTCAAAGCACCACACCACTGACTATGTTCGAAAGATCTCAACCTCTCTTTCATCCTCTTTTACCAAAATTTGGATCCTATCAAAAATGCTAAGTATGTTCCTACCAGAAGATTACTTTTTTTGTTGACAACTCTGTATATTTCACTAAAGGTCTCTGCCACATAACCCCTAACTAATTTACTGTAATCACTCTTACTTAAAATCCACTATGACCACTCATGAATCCCACCACACTCCCTCCCGGCCTTCCAAGAACCTGTCATGAAAAAGGCACGAGTAGATACAGATTAAATAACTGCTGGATACAATGATTAATATTAGAGCACACTGACATAGCTCCACTGCTGATAGACAATCGCATTTTCTCCGGAAGAGGAGAACAGTGGTGCTTTGCAAAACAGAGCTGAGTTTACATAAAAATGACAAAAGCAGATGTTATCATTTAAACACATTTCTAATACTAAGCCTCAGTTAAAAAAAATACCCAACAAAAACCTAGAAGCAGCTCTCAAAATAAAGCGATATTCCAGTCTGTGTTTCTTCAAGGACAGCAAAATCACTGCTAGAGGTGTATAGTAAAGGAGAAGCAGTATTGGTCTCTGACACAGATAACCACCACCTTGATGACTGAAATTGGCTCATTAAATTAGCGAAGATCTTGAGATGACTGAGAAGTCAGCAAAACACCTCAACAGCACCACAGGCAATCATCAGTTTGTCAAAGCTTTGCTGTCCCTCCCTGTTGGGCTCCTGCTTCTTTCTGAATGGATGAAGAGAGGCCACGAGTAGTGCTCTGCTGTGGCTGGGTGCAGCCTTGGCCTCCTCCAAACTGCAAGCAGAGAGAGAGAGAGAAGCCACAGTTCAAGCGTATGTTCAAAGGCAGCAGAAGAATGGCAGAAAATCTGTGCCTACTGCAGCACACAGAGTTAGCAGGCAGTGGTTCACCTTCCTTCTTCTGAAAGAAAAGCAAAACCGTCCAAAGGATGACCCTCCTGGAGGTTAAACCTTGCAACAAGGTATTTTTAAAATACCCATCCTTTGTTTATTAGAACCTTCTTTTCACATGCATTTAATTCTCTAATGACTAGCATCTGCAGCCACCATCTGAGAGCCCCCACCGGCTCAGAGCAGAGCTGTGCACTCAGTTTTAGCAGCGGCGAGTTTAGCACTGCCTCGTCCATCTCTTCACTTTTTGGCAGGGGTAGGGGCTGTCTCAAAGCCCATTTAACCTTACATAAAACACCACACTAGCCATGAAGACTGTGAGCAATGGACTGGCTTTTTTTTCCCCATCTCATAGCAAGTGAGAAGAGAAAATATCCTGATGCCCCATCTCTGCTCTCCTGATTACCTAATTCTTTATTCAAAATGGAAAACTCAAGTGGTACCAACAATGTCTTAAAACCACAGCTCTACTTTTGGGAGAAAGAAGATGAAGGGTAACCCCTACAGCAGAATATAGCTTCTGATTAGACATACTCTGATTTAAGTCTATTTAAGGAAAGAAACAGTACCTTCTCTAGACTTTTTAAAATTAATTTAATCTGGTATTTTCCTTGCTTTTCTTTCAGTGTTTAGAAATCTGACAAATTCTTTCAAGTTTTTTCTTTTCTATTTTCCAGTTAGGAAGAAAAACAATAAAATTATTCTAAACTAATTTAAAAAATGTAAATACTGCACCAAACCGACACTTGATATCTTGCTTTGGCTGTCAAATTAAAAAAAAAATAAATCAATTATTTACACTGCTTTAGTCACATAACAAAAGAAACACTACTTTGCAAAATGCAGTGTTACCCTGTATTCCTTCAGCCTACAAAAACAAACAAACAATTGTCACAACAGAAAAGAAAATCTGCTACAATTTCTCAAGCACATAAAAATTTATAACCACAAGAGCAATTTCTACATTAATTCAGCAATACAGATGGAATTAAGTCCTAGTTTGATTCTCAAGGCCTAACAAGAGCCTGTAGATACCCTCCACAAGTTAGGCAACGGACATCAGCTGAAGCTCAGTCGCCTTTCATTGCATGAGACGGAAAGAGTCCTGTGGAAGAGGATCATAGAATGGTTTAGGTTGGAAGGGACCTTAAAGATCATCGAGTTCCAACCCCCTGCCATGGACAGGGACACCTCCCACCAGTCCAGGTTGCTCCAAGCCCCGTCCAGCCTGGCCTCGAACACCTCCAGGGACGGAGCTTTCACAACTTCTCTGGGTGACCTGTGTCAGTGCTTCACCACCCTCACAGTGAAAAATTTCTTCCTAATATCTATTCTAAGTCTCCCCTTTTCCAGTTTGAAGCCATTCCCCCTCATCCTATCACTACATGCCCTTGTAAAAAGTCCTTCCTCAGGTCTCCTGTGGGTCCCCTTTAGGTACTGGAAGACTGCTATAAGGTCTTCCTGGAGCCTTCTCTTCTCCAGGCTGAACAACCCCAACTCTCTCAGACTGTCCTCATAGAAGAGGTGCTCCAGCCCTCTGATCGTCTTTGTGGCCTCCTCTGGACCGGCTCCACCAGGTCCATGTCTTTCCTATGTTGGGAGCTCCAGAACTGGATGCATCCTTTGCCAGGACTCCCCAGTGCAACCAGATGGCCCTGATATGAACTGGGACATGGAAATCCTGCTGTGCCTCTATGACAGCATGAAATCCTGCCAGGAAACATGACAATACTGGCAAATAGAAATATAACCTCTGAGCTTCTGTGTTGCCAAAACAGAGATAAATAACAGAGAAGACCTTTTCCCAGCTTGGAGATTTTCTAGGTCCCAGCAAATGAGAAACAAAACTTCTGTAGCTGGCTCAAAAGCCAATGGCAACAGCCAAAAAAGAGCCATTAGTAGTGAAGGACATGCAGGACCTTAACAGCATCCCAGCCCTACCATGTCCCCACTACGCCTTTGGCTGAGCCAAACAACACAGTGTTCACATGTTTGCAGGTGATTTTCTAGCTAGGAGTCCTCACAGCACAGTCCTCTTCTGTGAACAATCTTCTGGGTCTTTCCCCACATCAATCTGTGTCTTTAGAAACAATCAGGAGATTAAGTTTTTTCCAATTGTGGCAAGTGTAATAGTCTGAATTCCACCTCCCACTAAAAAAAATGACGATTTGTCATGCCACGAGTTTTTATGCTGTTGTAGCTGGCCTGCAAGCCTGTTGAGGTAACAGTGTGCAGTTAACAAGATTTGCAAGTCAGACACGTTACAAAAAATATACTCTGAGTTATGCAGATTCTGTGTTACGCTGCCTGTGAAAGACTGGAAGCATCACACAAAACTCTGGTGGGAAGCATAGCCTTCAAGTGAGAAACACGCTTAAAGCAGAAGTCTTTTTGTCCAAAGACAAGCCCAACCTTCTCATCTCCTTAAGGAAGCAATTAAGTAAAAAGTGGGAAGTTCCACATTTGGAGCAAAGGCCGTACTACCTATCGACATGTGCCGAGCCCGTGGATCAGCTGAGAACAGGGACATAGGGGAAAGAATTCACTACAATGCTACAACTTGTTTGTCAATTGAGTAACAGTAAGTGAAAGTGAAGGCTCTTTACACCTCACAGCTGGGGCAGTCTGATAGATTATAGCTTAACTACCATGAAAGTTTAAGCCAGCGTGAAGTTGGCTTACACTAAAGCACTTGATTTCCTGAAAAGAGGGAGCTAAGAGCCTCCCTGATCCATCACCCAGCTCACAGCAACACTTGTACTTGCACGCCAAGCCGTGCCAAGGAGGGAGCACGAGGGACGGGATGCCTGCTTTGGGTACCAGCTGGGTGGACAGTGTCTGGCAGCCACCAGAAAGAAGCTACATGAGGACCAGAATAACAAACCCTCACTTATTTGCATCTCAGCTGCCGTACATATGCTCGTGATTGAGATCTCTGTTTCCGCAGATGATCTATTCCACTGCTGGATGCTGTGTAGAGACTGCACAGAGGGACTGATTTGCCCTTGGTTGGGCATAAAGAGAAAGAAAAGAATCAAACAGAAAGGCAGGTGTTGGCTGGGTGTCCTGTAAAACTATGGTCTCTCTATAGCAAATATCGATGTTCTGAGATCTGTACGTGCTACTGGAATACAGAAAAATCCCTCCTGACAAAGGCATATTTGAATTTTGTTCGTATCTTTGCTTGGTTTCTCTCTGAAATCTGGACATTAAAGCACTTTAAAAGCCGACAGGACACAGTTTATAGTAGGACCTCTGAAACTTCAGGTACTAATTCATACAATGCACATGTATTATACAGAGGAAATTATTTTGCTAGTTACAGTTGAAAGTAGGTTTGCATTTTAAACTCTGTATGAATTTCTCCTAACAGACTGATTCAAAGATTCTGTCAGGACTAAGGGATAATTTCTTCTTACCTGTTAAAGAGCACAGCCCCTCAGATGCAGGGAACATACATACAATCCTTACCAGAAGGACTTCAGAATAAATGTGATGCCACTTAGTAATTTTTTTCCGTCTCTAAACACTACAGATTGCACCTTTTCCTTTGATAGATTAGAAAGCAAACCCCCAAAACCTAAGAAAATAATTCAATTTACATAAGAAAGTGGTTTAGGGGGGACTTGCATAGCCTGAAATTCAAAAGAGTACGACTAGTACAAAAGAACCGCTTGATCCCACACTGCTTATAGAAGGTACAACATCACTAAATACCATGCAGCAACAAGCAGCTCAAAGCCAGTTCAAATCCAATCTAAGAAGTCAAGGAACTGCTTTACTAGGGGAAACCATCAAATGATTCACACTGAAAGCAGAAATCCCTTTGCCTCTAATTTGCACCTATTTTTATCAGCAGCATTTGTTCGTTTTCAGAACTAGCCCTGCTCCACCGAGAATTTGCTTTCCAGAGCCTGCCTCACCCACTCCAACAAACACATTTATGTCTGTGGTAATATCATGACCTCAACAAGGTATCTTGACTACACTACAGCACCAAAACAGGGAGAAACTTTGGGAGTGTAAAGGATGAAGGTCTGGTTCCAGCACAAATACACAAAATGAAAGCACAGGGATAGAGGGGGGCGCAAAAATAAAAACAGAAAGCCCTATGATAGCATATTGCCTTGCAAACAGTCTGCTGCAGAGACAGGCATACAGTACCTGTGAATTTTTTCCCATTGGAGAATTCTAATCAACAAAAATTATTTTTCCTATGGGTGAAAAAGGTTGTGATTTATATTTTTCTCAGTTTTTGTTAGAAAACACTTAAAACATGGGGTCAATATCAGAAAGTGAAAAATGTATTTTAGCATTTCAAGTCTTTTTTATCAAATAGCTCCATTTTGATTCTTTCCAAATAACAATGTTTGAAGCTATTTATTTCATAAAGATGTGGATGGCGTTCTAATTGGGATGAAATCAAGTGGCATTTTGTTGCTCAAACAGCACATCAAGGTGCATTGACTCTAAGAGAAGGAGGTTCAGTGAGCCTTTTCTAAAAGCAAGAGCCATAAGAGCTTACATAAAGAAAGACTTACAAGAAAATAAAGGAAAGTGAATTAATGGAAGGGAGATAGATTTAGAAACAGAATAAGTAGTGGGAAAAAATAATAATAAAAAAAAGGATTGAAATGGGGTAAAAACCTAGAGAAGACAGCAGGTAATCTGGCTACATTGTGGTCCTTCCACTCAATTACAACCTCTGTGTCTGGCACTGTCCTAAGAGCGTTTTGGGAGGGTTGGAAACACAACGTGCAAATGTGCACAGGGTGCTGGCTGTCCACAGCCTGCTCCCAGTCAGGGCAGCTCAAAATTCCCTTCCCACAACTGTGTCTCAGCTCTTCCTCACACCATCCTTTGAGTGGGTAAATTGACAGAGCTCACACTTACCTATAGGACTGAAAAGAGTCCAACCAGGCTTATAAAGAAACTGGAGTAACAAACACAAGCATGGGATAAATATCTAATAACTGCTGTCAACTCCTTCGATTCAGTGTGTTATCAACTGTAGGAGATCAGCATTAAACAATTACCCAGTTCTGTCCTCGGGGAAAACATTTCTAACCAAGGCACTGAGGAAGATATATCCCAGCTCAATATGATTCCCTTAGGTATCCTGCCTGGCAGCTCTACTGAATTCCAGTGTGCTGTGACAACCTGGGATACGTGTGCTGGAGTAGCACTAGTGTCTAAGTCTTCTCTACTTTTTGCCAACTATGAGTCCCATCTCCCAACTCTGCTGTGGATACAGATGGGTTTTAATAGACAGAGGGAAAGTCCAGACATCGAGTAGCCCTGGGAAAGCCAGGAGATCCCATGGACACTCCGCCACTTAGCAGGGGTCACTGTGCATTACCCTAATGTCTTAAGATTTCGGTAAGAGAGAAAAACAGCCAGGAAGGGGATGGAAGAGTCGCGCCTTGCTCTTAGGCATTGAATAATCTCATTTAGGGACTGCTGTCACTCGTGTTTTGGCCTTTTAATTTTTTCTTCCAAAGTTACCATCCAGACACTTGCCAGCTTTTGTCTATTGCTGTTATCAAGGCATTTGCATGCACTAATCCATGACAAATGGTTTCATTTGATGCACAACTGATTTCCTTGCCTGCCAACTAGAAAGATAATAGAAATACCAAGAGAAACTAAATTAGAACTAAAGGAATCATCTATTTGTTGGAGAAACTCACAACAAGGTTGAGATAAACACCACCCAGGCAGCTGACTTGATGGAGAAAGTGCCGAGGTTTCAGCCATGGAAAGACAGTTTCTAGTTACCTGGGGGGGAAGCTGCATTTTAAAGCTTCACAAAAATAAGATATTACTACAGAAATAATTATACTACAGATGTCGGAGCTGGCTTAGACACAATCATTCTCTGTCAGATCCTGCCCTGGCACGCTGAAACCAATGACAAACGCAAAAACCTCTGTTATCTTCAACTCATCCCTTGAGTTTTTGTTTCAACACAATAGAGACTTCTGGCTGACTGACCACCAAAATTTGAAAGCATCTCATACAAGTAACCAAGAAGAGGAACTTCAGGAGTTAATGATATTCACAGCAAACAGTGTTTGCGTAGCCCTGACAGCTTACAATTTAAGCAAGATTTTTACATAGGGAAATACCTGTTATTAAAACAGCAGAGATTTGGGGGGGAAAAAAAAAGGCAACTTCTGGAAAAATTAGACCTCCTTTCATTTCAGCGCTGCTGCAAACCAAAACAAGAGCTGGTACCAGCTAGAAGGACACACAAGACCTTCCTCCTGTTTGCATTGGTATTGGATTTGAAGTCTGTGAAATCTTGATTTCTTTGGGGAATGAGGTAGCCACTGCCATATCTGAATATATGCTTCCAGACAGGATTTATTCGTTTATCAGGACAACGACTTGTTTTGGGTAGCTGCTGGGGTAACAGAAACCTTATGCAGATTTATTTTTATTTTTATTTTCAATGAAGACTATTGATGCAGAAACAAGGAATGCACAAAGATATCGCACTACTATTTTTCTTAAATTACAGTTTCAACTTAGGAAATCGATTCCTCAAAAAACATTAAGTCCTCAGAATTCTCCACTCAGTTCTGATTTTAGCATTAAAACATGAATAGGCTGCTGTTCAAAAGCTCCTGAACTGTAAAACGAGTGGGTTTTGAAATGCGTGACAGAAAATACAGAAATTACTGTATCACAGAAATACAATATAGCTATATATTGTATTAATATAATTATTATAGAAAATATTTATCTAGTCATACTTTTGTGTATTTTACTATATCTTCCTTATCCAAAGCACCTTTAACCAAACCTGAAATGAAGCTTGGTTTTTTCTTTGAAATGCGCTTTTCAAGAGGCACTGTTCCGAGCGCTACCTTCCTGTTAGTTTCAATGTTACTTGATCCCATTTCTGCTTGGTTTTAGGTCTGATTTTAATTGGGAATGATTCAGAAAGTGAACATTTACTTCTTAACAGATTTGTATAGACAAATATATATAGTACAGATAATTTTCCACTCTTGAATCTGTTCAAAGTCACAACTGTGCTATTGATGATTCCTGGGCAGCATGTAGGGAAAAGGGTGCTAAACAATAGGTTCCCTTAATTTATTCATGTTCTTTTATAAAATAAACATATAAATCAATGAAGCTGATTTCCAAATAAACTATCCTTGCTTGCTCCCAACCACTTAATTAAACACAATTAACTCTAGTTTGTTTTGGCAACCAATTAATGTCATGATCAAACATAAATAGACCCTGCAAGAAAAGATTATCATTAATAAATCCTTAACAATACAGTAAAGTTACACTGAAGCTTTGCTTGCCAGAAATATTTAACAGCAATTTTGAAGAGCATTAATGAGGACACTAAAAAAAGATAATAAAGTTTTATCAAAGTGTGAGCAGTTAAGAACCTGAGGCTCTTGCCCGTCTTCAGACTGTTCTATGGAACCTGTTGGCTGCAGGTATTATTTACAACACAGGAAATCACAATTTCAGCTTCCCCCCTTTCCAGTAAACTGACATGCATGTTCATAGGCGTTTTCAGATCAAGTTCTCCATCAATATAACTTTCACTTGCACACAAGTTAGCTACAGAAGTGATTTTTGCTCACTGGGTTTAGTAGATTCACAATGAAGGCTCTCAGTTCAGATTTGTCATCTACAGAAACCAAAATTAATCCAATTGTAGTTTTGGATCATGCATGAGGATGGATTAAATGCATATTTTGATCTGAACCAGCAGCTCTCCTAATGATCAAGAGACAAGGATCGCCATTTAAACTGCTTTCCAATTACCTATTCATTTAGTGAGAGGTAAGGTGCATGATACACAGATAAAACTTCACAGCTCATAGAAGAAATATTGAGGCACAGTTTTAAAAAGCGCCCAGCACATGTGACTGTCAGTGAGAGCTGCTAGTGTAGCGCAGGTTATTCCCGGATTACTTGTAGCTCAAAGACAAGGCACCACAATGAGAGCACGCTGGTAGAAGGAAATTCAACCACCTGAGATAACAGATTGTCTGTGTACGGCACTGCACTTGGTGATTCTCAAGGAATCACTTCCACATCCTCCAAAAACTAGTAAGGCCCTCCATTCCTGCCATCAATTCAGTTCCCAAGCAAGGCCGATCCCTCAAAGTAAAATAAGGATTACAATGGAACACTATGACACAATTATTGATTATCAGATGATAGCAACAGTAATCCTGCACGTGCTGTCACTGAAGTGACCTTTCAAGACAGGCAGGACTGGTTTCTTCACCCACTGCGAAGGAAAAGGAGAACACTGTTGTTCTGACGGGAATAGGGAAGGCAAGAGAGAGATGTCGGATAACAATCTTATAAATAGAGCACAGAAATATGAGTCATACACGAGGCTTTGTAACTTCATTCAGCTTAATTTACACCCCCAATTCCCCATTGTGCATCATTGACTGAGTCTTATAAATTTCAAGCCCAACGGTGCTGCAGTCCTCGTGGTCCCTGCCTAGAGCACAATAAGAAGAAAATGCCAGCAACACTCCCATGCAAAAAAATAAGTTTAGCTGGAGAGAACTGTTCTGTACAAAGCATCTGAAAATAGCAAAAATGCTGAATACCATCAGGAAAATAAATCTTGCTCACAGCACAGGCTGATTTCACAGCAGAGTGGAAAAGAAAACATTCAAACGGAAATACAAAGATTATAGGCGGGATAGGATGAAACAATATGAACTTAATGGGAGAAAACACATCTATCTTATGAGGAAATGCACTTGGATATTGCCTTTTAAAATATAAATGAGCCTTGGACTAAAGTAGGCTAATCATTAAAGGCAGGTTTCTGATGCTATCAGCAGAAATACTTCAGCGCAGAGCAATGTAGTTTGCCTTTGGGGTTTACATTTGTAGGTGCCAAATTTTCCTTGGGACTTAACCACCGTAGTATGAATTCTCACAGTCTTTAATACCATAAGAGTGAGCACTACAAGCAGCGCAGTGCGTTGAGAGGTCCCTTCATGACTCACCAGGGCCCCAAGGCTGCACCAGGAGATTGAGGCTCAGCACACGGGTGTGGGAGGAGAAGGGGCCTGCGGGGGCCATCACAGCAAGAGGCGCTTTTTGGTCCGTTTCCCCAGAGCAGCTTCTGCCACGTAAAGAGGGACGTGCTTTGCCCCTGCCAAGGTGGCTGCCTGCAGATGGCCCTGAGAGCTGGAGTGGCATGGGACAGGGACAAAAGCAGGGCTGGGAGGAAGGACAGAGCAGGGGGGACTGAACCAGAGCACCACACACTGCCAGTGCAAGCCACACGTGCAGGAGGCATGTCTTTTCTCTCGAAATACCGCTGTTAGCGCCTTGCCATTTCACTTTAGCACAAGGTGTGTGGTGGGGGCGATCACAGGGAACGCAGCCGTGCTTCCAGCAGCTCCTGCGGAGCCACGCTGGGCACAACGCTGCTCAGTGCCCCACTGCGCACCTTGGCCATGCTGTTCTTCACAGTCCATCGAGCTGCAACACCTGCTTCCCCTCAGGTTGCTTCTTCTACCTGGATCAGAAGTAACAAGGCGTCACATTCAGCAGCGTGACTGGTGACAGCTTTCCTCCACCTGCAACTGAGCTGTGAGACTTGCAGCTACGCACCCTTCGCTGCTGAAAAGGAGAGGTGTCCTTATGCCTCTGAGCCTCCACTGAGTACTGGTTGCTCCTTGGCAATGCCTACCTACCCTTCCCCCTTTACCCGAGAGACAGGAGCCCCTTGAAGTACCAGCTTACAGACGCCAGAGAAAAAAAACACATCGTTAACTCTCTGGCTGCAAACACACCCTATAGCCATGTTGTTTGTTTTGGAAGTTTGATTTTCCAGGAAAAAAATAAAAATCACCAGGTGCAATATTTCTAATAAGTCTGCTGCTGTAAACAAGTACATCACGCAAGCACAGTAGGCAATTCATCGCTACCACACTGTTAGTAATCCTACCTCATCCGTAAGTGCTGATTTCATTACATCCATTCTCTGCCTACACAAAAACCATACAAATACATTTGGATGTATACGGGCAAATGTATTTTGTATGTGGCCAGGAACAGAGTAAGCACCTCCAACCTGGATTTCTTTACTTAGCAGTTGGATGTTTCACATATTCAAGAACTGACTGTGAAGGCCAGAGGCACGTAACAGAAAGGTATGACGAGAGAGGTGATTTCCAGTGAGTGACTGGAACAGCTCATTGTGAGCACGATTTTCTGATCTTGAACAAACTGGGATATATATGGTGCCTCCTGTGCACTTACTGGTGTAAATGAGATCTGAATCAGCCCTTAGCACTTATAAATTTGTTCATTTTAATTAACACAGCAAGAAACACCATTTGCCAGCTTTCAAGTCCGTGACGTGATCTACTGGGTACTAAGTTGTTGCATGGCAATTTGGACATTGTGTACGTTGTGCATTCACACTGTATTAGTAATGTAATGCGATTCTTGCTAATCACAGAAACTATATACATTTATATATTAACTACCTAGTCCTACACTCGCTTCCATCATACCAAGAGCAAAAATCTCACTGAATTCGTCTTCCAGATCTCAGTTGCTCTACAAAGTAAAGACGCGTATTTTATTTACATTTTCCTGAGGAATTAGATTCAGACCAACATTCTCCCCAGCCTGTTATGAACTGAGTAGCCACATGTATGGCGCATATGAAAAGAGCAGACCTTTAGAAATGTGAAAATACACAGTTTCCTTGAAGGCTATAAAAATCAGTGGGAAGGCCAAGATCAAAACTAAGAATTTTTTTGCTTACAGACTCAAGTTTCTGCAAAATGCCGTCTACTGAGAAGCTGCTTAGCGCATCCTTAGGTTGATGTTGCTTGTTAGTTTGTGTAGAATTGCTTTGAGACCAATTTTCTTCCTCGTAGTACGAGGTAGAGAGAATAACTTCTTCAGATGATTTTTAATAGGCACATCATTAACTACTGTCACAATAAAAGGTAATTCACATTTAGTAGACATACGATTCCAGCCTTGATTCAGTCCATGATTTCTTCCTCTGAACAGGCCTATTTTTAATTAACATAGTTGCAAATGTCAGCATTGCTACAGTAGGTACATGTTTCCGCTTGTGTCTGCCTCACATCTTTACACTGTATGCAAGACTAACCCAGCATCCTTGATGTGTAGCTAACTGTTTAGCATGAACTTACAGGTGAATCTAATTGTGCTTTCCTGTATTTTTAAGCCACACATGGCCAGTGTCGTCCACTGTGATTCAGTACTAGCTGATGGTCCTCACTGGGAGCAAAACATCCCTCATTTATGGAGCAAAGCCAGAAAATTTGGTAAGAATTGCATGACTGAGGGGGGGAGTGGTTTGTTTTCAGGGTTTTTTTTTGTTTGGGTTTTTTTTTTGTTTGTTTTGTTTTTAAAAAAACTTGAACCCTTTGCTTTGTTAATATCTTGCTGTCTTGCCAAATGCCAGCACCTACTTCGCACCTCGGGTGGGGTCAGTCCCATCAATCAGATGATCAACAGACTATCACAGGCACTCAGCTCACTCTGCAAATCACAACCTGTCCACTCTAATCCTCAGGCCAATTCAACAGCTCTACAACTGTGTGTATATATCAAAGCCTAAAACGGCCAATGTGGAATTCTTCTCATTACTGCTGTTTCTTATTAAATCACACAGAAGTGACACGCTTGAAAAAAATGGAGATTTGTTTCCACATAAAGTTATTTCCTGTGAATGCTTTCATACGTCCTTTGCCTAACATAATTTTCATGAAAATGAAATATAGTCATAAAAAACCTGCAGAAAGCCATATGTATTACCCAAGGGGAATTATACTGCCAGCTTACTCCAAAGGTCTCCTCCAGATCCCCATGAAGGAGCCTGAAAATAACCTGCTCTCCTCACCTACCAGAGTCAAAGGGAACAGCCACCAATACTTAAGGGTACTTAACAATGGCATTCAAACTTTTCATTGTGTTAATGAGACAAGAACTAACAGTCGCAAATAATACGGCCTCATCCACCTGATATTCAAGCCGTATTTACTATGTCCTTACTATCTGTGCCCACCTGCCAACATTCCAGAGAAAATAAAGCTACAGTCAGTTACAAATACTGTCATGTAAAGTGGTTTACTGCATTTGTTTTCGGGTTTGTACCTTCTGCTATGTCTAACTGAACAAAGTAGTACTGAATTATAAAACTGAAAAACTATACTGAAAGGCAGCTTTAAACTTTTGTGATTGCACATACTGTGTAGAAGTCTATTTCAACCCATTCAGACACTTGTTTAAGAAAGTTTCAGGAAAAATAAGAGCAAGCTCAGAAGTCTCTGATGATAACCTAACCTTTTCATATATTGCACTTTGTTTCCAGTGTTTCAAAACGGGATTAACCGCAGCAGTACAGATGGATATATTCACTGTGCTAATCCACCAAGTTCAATTCAAGCTTATTACATTAAATACACTCCATGAGGATTTTATCTTTCACCTGCACCTTCCTGTGCTCAGTGAGACTCTTTATGCATCAAGTATGAGAAGCACAAGATTGGGTGGAACCTGCCTTTTTAATTATCTTGTACCAAAGTAGCCCCACAATGGGGTTGAGCCGCTCAAAGTCTCTTCTTTCAGAGCACCTCATTATCTATGGAAGATCACGAACTGAAGGAAAAGGTAAGCTGAGCATGCTATTGATTACAGCTATATTTGCCATGATTTAATAAGTTGAAATTTCATATACCAAATATTAAATTACTGAAATTATGCACTGGCTCATCTGCATCCATTTTTTATTCACTTTTATTTGGCTGAACATTTTAATCTTACTTACACAGTGACTAACTAAAAGTAAATGACGCATTCCTAATATTATAAATATGAAAAAGAGGGTGTGCTCAGGGACTGCAGTTGAATACATTAAAATCACTCAGTTTGCTAGTTAACATATTTCCATCCCTTTTATGTACAACCTTTCACATTCAGTTGGCAGACTGCAAATTCACGGCCTTATAAAAAACGCTGTCTTGATTTTCTGTTGTGACAGCAGAAATTGTCCAAAATCTCTAACAGTTTCCCTAAAGGATGCTCACTAGCTGGTACTTCCCAGGTGCAGCACAATCTGAATCCGAGGTGAACATCATGTCAAATTCCACTCATCTGTCAATGTAGTGGATTATTTCTTGAGAGACTGAAATTGGCTGCCTGGGATCAGAACACCATCAATCTTACTCATGTAGGGTGCGGAGAAGCTGCCTGAGAAAGGCTCGCAAGAGGGAAAGCTTGGCTGTTTCTAAGTAGGTGATGAGGCAGCTGTAAAACCTTCACTCTATCTGTATTGCATCTCTGAATGAAAGATTTTTGTCATTTTTCACATTTCCCCAAACACTTGGTATGCATTCAGTGTCTTGCTGTTCTTGCTTCATAAAAAAGGTGATTTTTCAACCTTAGGCAAATGTTGCAGAGCTCTGAATCTGCCCAGCTCTCATTTTTTCTCATAATGCCACTTGTTTCAACTGATTTTACAAAATGAGATTACATTTTCCTTTTACCTATCTGTTTAGCTGGACTAGTCGTG